>JAPYKE020000039.1:272500-642500 GCA_028554795.2 Sinohyriopsis cumingii
CGAAAAGAAAATCATCGGAATAACATTAGTATTGACATGAACATACATTTATTTCAACAATGCTAAGCCCTTGTGGTCTTACATGGTTTTGTTTAAAAGTCGAGTGGCATCATAAGTTCAAGCCTTGGCTAAACAGTTAGGATCAATTAGGGATGAATTAGGACTATGACGATACTAGGGGATTGAAACATGCTCATTATTTACAAACAAATTTAAAACCCAGCACCCCTGAATATTTGAGATTTCTTATTGACCTTTAAAACGGTTGACATCAGGATGCGAGTCCAATGAATTACATATTGTCCGTCTCGTGTGCGTTTGTCTGAAAAGGTATGTAATTCAAGGTATGTAATTCAAGGTATGTAATTCAGTCTCTTCATCTATTAAATTATTCAATATAACCTCATTCCTACAGCATTCTTCCGCTAGGCTGACTCAAGGAAGGTATGCCTTGAGTCACAAAAATGACGCACATGCGCATTCTCATTGGTTGAAAGCAGTTCTCAAAGTAAACAAGAAGGGGCAATTATTCATTTGTTTCTAGGATAGGATCCAGAACAAAAAATATTTAAGGAAGAAGAAAACTTAAAAGAAAAGATAGGTGAAGGAGAGATTCGTGGTAAGACCACATCCACACTTATCTCACACGAACACAAAGAAGAAAAAGAAGGCATGGAAAATGAAGACCACGAATGCTGCCTCAAACGAGAATGATCCTGCTGCATGAACGTGTCGGTATTCAGGGAAAACGCGATCTATAGTAACTCCGGCAAGTTAGTCTCCTCCGTTATTGATGATTCCAGCGAAACCTGACATTGGACAATTATTTTTCAACCTGTTGATGGCGCACCATTTCATCGTTTGATTCTACTGCTGTGACCTGCTGAAAATTAAAAAAAAAAAAAATGCAACAAAGCCATATGAAAAATGCACGACAGAATAGGCATGTTACAAATCTTTCTGGATCAGAACCCACACATTTTAGTTCCTTGACAAACCCTTTCGGCTTTTTTTTTTGTCGTCGTCCAGTGTCCAGAGTCATGCTTGTACGGCATAGTCTTTCTTTAGAAGATGAGGTCTGGATATTTGTGTCCTCAGCCCTCTTGTCAAGGTGTCCTCCAAGATCTCATGGCATCATCGTCGTCTCATCCTCATTCTCATCGTCAAAATACTCCAGAAATAAAGGACAAATGCGATTCCTCCACGTAATGACTAAAAGTAACTGTTCTCTTGACGAAGACGCAGACAAGATTATTAAGACGACATAATTAGCTGCTTCGACACGTGATAAAAGAAAACTTCAGTCAACTAAAAGAAAAGTTCGCTCAACGAGGAGGCTTTCTTCCGTAGCTAAACTCGCTCTGTTAGCATCACCGCTCCTGCCATGTTAGGAACGATAGCAGTTCATCTTTTAGGAGAAACGTTGAGATGATGTTAACAGAAAAGTACATTCTCGAAGGAAATCAATAACCTTCAGCATGACATTACGGAATAACGAACATTAACATTAGACCCTTAAAAGTGTGACTGCAACTCCATTGTTGGTACGAACAGCGGATACTACACTTATCGTCGAAACCTAATTTCACAAAGATGACACACTTAGAACAAAACATACAATCGCTGATAGTTCGAACAGACTTGTTAAAAACGGAAAAATCACACCAGGAAAATTAGTTCAACGTCTTCAAAAATTTCACGACAAAGCGGCAGACGATACAGTCACAATAATGCCCTTAAGAGGTATCTGATAGTTGAAGAAAAAGAGCAGATACGACCGCGGTCAAATCCACGGTGACAGCCAAATCCACGGTCACGGAAAGAAACTCTTCTTTCGAAGACAATGCATTACGAAGCAAGTGAAAGAAAGCGTTCCCGAAGGAATGCAAATGAAAATATGTTTGCTTCTAATCTTCTCCACTATCTTCCTCATATTTCCCACGACGATCTGCCTCGTTGAGTGTATACAAAACTACTCATTCTTATATCCAGTGTCGTTTATTTGATTAATCAATGCTCTTCGATACTGCAAACAACTTCAGCCTATGAGTGGCAGTAATTCTCCATATGACTGGGCGAAAACAATGTTTTGCAAGATGCAGAAGATAACAATTCAATTCTATCGAATTGTGCAACCCATGCGTGCATTGGGAGAGAATGAGGAACATGATGAAGAGGAAATACTGAAAAAGAAAATAGAGAAGAATCGGAGGAAGACTGTCAAACTCAGCCTCTAAACCCAAACTACCACTCATTTAATCACCCTGTTTTGCCACCATGTTGACGCCTGTCCTAACTGGACAAGAAATAAAGGATTGAGTCGACAAAATCATACCTACACCCTCTCCATCAAAACTGGAAAGAAAAGAGTGAAGTAAGAACTGGTCACCACTGTTCGGGCGAAAAGGTTGCAAAACCAATCGACATCAACCTTACACATACCCATTTTGACGTAAATTTCCAAGACGTCAGACCAGGTTAACAAAAATCAATCACCAATGGCAAGTGTATTTTGCTTAGGTTTCCCAATTGACCGTGTACAATCGAGTTGACAGGTATTTATTGATTCTCGTGAATGTTGTTCTTTCCAATTAGTCTTGCTGTTAACTCTGATTTCCAAGAACTGATTCTGTGTTAATGCCAGCTTTCAATCGTGCTGAAGGAAAATGGTTGACACCTTCTGCATTTGCAAATTGATAAAGGTACTGGATTTCTCGATCAACAATTTCAAACCAATTGTAAGAAACGATGCATTCATTTTTCTCACTACTGAAAATCCTGATACCAAAGCAACTGACGATAAGCATTTTTACAGAACCGTGATAGAACGTATGAGGAAATATTTTACAAACCAACACACATAAACATCGACGTGTTTCCACGTCTTGTGAAAGTTACAATCAATCCTGTCATTGCAGAATTGGGTGTGCACTCCCCCAAAAGAAACGACAATGGGTGTGGTTTTGTGATTTTGAAAACGTGCCTCCCCTAGAAAATTTAATATTTTTATTTTTGAAACAAATTCTTTTCTGCCAGACGATCGTTGTGTATTTTGTTTTTAAAGAGCTGCTATTGGAAACTTAAGTTCGAAACAAGGGTATAACAACTTTGAAACATTTTACGCAGCGGTTTAATTGGCTATATTTGTCCAATCTATTGTTCAAAACACGACAGTAACAGTAAACAGTAACCATGGATACTCTAGTCACAGCCAACAAAAGTCAGCAACCTTTCAGAACCGTTGGAGAACAGCCCTTGGACTTCTGGCGTCTCCTAGGAGACGGGAGCCGTTGAACTATCATAGATAATCAATTTCAGTTAATATTATGTAGTGGTATTTGCACTACAACACCTTTTGTTTTTTCACGTTGAATCACATTAATCCAAACAAGGTGATCACAAATCCTATTGGGAAGTCACTTTATTAGAAATCATTCATTCCACTCATGCCAGGAATATTGCGGTGGAACAAACCTGTTTCGTCAAAGAAATACTTGACGAATTAGTACACCTTGGCAAATATTAATCTGGCTTTCACAAAACGAAAGAACCATCACTACCGAATTTCATACTGAATATGAATGAGCTAAGAGTTACTGAAGGATGCGATTTGAAATAATTTTAAAGATTAGTTTCGGAAGACACACAAGAACTCAAACAGACGTGAGTTAATCGATTATCATGCACCCTCTTATCGTCTAGTACTTTATTTTTTTTGTCGATAGAATGTTTATCCATGTTTGTTTTCTATTCTTAGCGAATACACAACTAGCTCCTCAGTCGAAAGTCATGAAATACAACAACCTATTATTAGAGTATTTTCGATATCCCTTATAACTGAACGAAGGACTCAATTTGATATTTGTGCTTTCTGATGTGGTGGAGTACAATGTGGTGGGAACACCCTTGCACTGTTGCTAAGGGTCATTCCCTTTAAAAAGGATAATGCCACTTCTAACAGGGATGATGATCGCTCCAGTGGCCTAGTGGTTAGAGTGTCTGCCTTGGATACAGGAGGTTGCGGGGTCAAATCCCGGCCGAGTCATACCAAAGACTTATAAAAATGGTGCTAACAGCTGCCTCGCTTGGCGCGCAGCATTAAGAGGTTAATGTTAGGATTGGTCGGCCTTGTGCTAGGATAATGTGACTGGGTGGGACATGATGATACATGTCTGCGGCATGATGCCCCAGTGCGTGACATCATTATAAACTGCCGCACTGCAGAATCATAGCGATGTGACTGAAACGTTTTATAGCTACTTTAAAAATCCAAATCACACACACACACACACACACACACACACACACACACTCCAACAGTGATGAGCAGGATGGAGGAAATACGTTTCAGGTTCAGCGATAATTTTTTCATCCACGTTATCTTCCTGTCAGTATATCGTATTTTGATAGTATGAATTTTGGTTACAAAAGAGATGTCAGACAAAGGAAAGTAGTAATGAAACATCATTTTTCTCAAACGAATCTCATATGAACTGTATTTCTTATAGATTAGGGCTGCACAACCTTTTTCGGACAATGGACATATTGTATTTTCTAAGACCACTCGAGGGCCACAAACACAATTTTTTAAAAATATAATTACTTTTCACGGGCCATATTTCTGTGTTGTTTTAATTTGCCCTGAGGGCAGGACAGAACACGTTCGCGGGCTGGGGGTTGTGCATCCATGGTATATTCGGTGTTCAGAGGACTAGCTCGAAAATATGGCCATATTTGGAAAGCATGTTCAAATCGCTTTTTCGTACAGTCGCACGGATCATGAAAAGTCATACCCTGTCGCAAGGAAAACGATTCACTTAAAAGGTTATGGTCGACAAACAGAGTCCAAACACAAGCGTCAATGAGTGATCGAAACTGTGCTGATTCAGGCAGAAAAAGAACTCTTTGGACTGGCCATAAACTTATTCATCATGTCCACTGGACCTTTTGTTTCGACATCTCATGAGCAGCAACAACACGGCAAGAAAAACGTTAGTCTGCCAAATCAGGGCAAATGCGTATAACTGTTCAGTTTGCTCAGTCGCTGGACAAAACAGTGAACATCGCTTAGTTTGCAGAAATTGAAAATAATCTTGAAATCAACAATCTCATAACAAAGATACTGGACTAGGAGAACCTCATTAATGCAACCCGTAGCCATGATAGAGAGGATAAAGAACAGGAACCGCGCCAGACACAGTCGCAACAGCCATTAGTAATTAATAAATTTATTTCGACTGACCTTGGTATGCGGATTGTAACTAAAAACCCTCTTCTTTTGACCCATGACGTGCAATCCTTCAGAGCACTCACATTTTAGTAATAATCCCTGTCAGAACAGAATACCTATGTATACGTCTTTTATTTACCTTATTTTTAAATTGCAGAAGCATGCGTGGAAAGCAACATCACCCCACGGCAAGAACAACGTCTGGAAACCTTCTAGTGAGGAGTATATCACTAGGAACTGCCTAATGCTTGGGACGGAACTGCGGTTAGGTCTGGCCGTCACTGCAGAATTTAGAGAGAGAGAGAGAGAGAATTTCCGACACGTCTGTCTTTGTCTCTCAAAATTATGCCATGACGGCCAGACCTAACCGCAGTTCCGTCTCAAGCATTAGTCAGTTCTTAGTCATACACTAGAAGGTTTCCAGAGGTTGTTCTTGCCTTGGGGTGATGCTGCTTTCGGATCCAGACCCAGATCTACCACAACATAATGTGTCAATAGATCCATGCTTTTCGTAAATATGCTTATGTTATTCACCAGCAAAGCATGCTACTTTCAGGCCTGAATGATTCAAGCAAAAACGAACATTTATGTACTGTCACTTATTAGAAGTTGTCTACATATTTAAATCCGGGGACAACCAAGAAGACAAACAAGTATTTACGAATTTCAGATAGGAAGCCTCAAGTACAAGCGTCGGTCGAGAGCCAGTACGTGTCGACTGACAGAAAAGTCACTTCAAAATATTTGCTCTTTTGATAGGAATATCATGCATAGTGACTTTTTGAATACATTTATGTCGTTCTTAGTTCAGACAGTATTTAAATGTAGATATAGCCCTTTCCATGTGATATTTAAAGAGCACACGTTCATAAAAGATAACAATAAATAACAACTTATACAACAAAATTGAAGTCTCGTAATCCATTGTGTGACATCGACCATGTAGGTTATATATATTAATTGGACAATAACTACATGTGTACATGACCACTTTTTACCAAACATTTTAAAACAAATTTTGAAATAAAATTACAAGTTACATAAAAGGCCACGAGTTGTACGTGTCACCCTAAATAACAGTCACCGTCCTAACTTACACGCGACACCTGGCGGTCAGCTGGAGGAAGATACAGATTGCAGGTAATTACTGTTTCTCAAAAGAAGCGTATTTAGTTGACAGCAGAATGACTGGACATGCAATACCTGTTTATCACACATTCTCAGGGGACTTTTACTTTATTTATCCCTAGTGTGCGCTGACCATAGTGCTAAGATCCTTGGCACAGGTCTGCCATCGAATAATACACCAGCAGATCAGGGTCTCTACACTGTTCTCTTAAAATCAAAAGGATAAGCAATGCGTTGACATTGATCTGTCGAAACAGTAGTTAGATCTGGGCCAAGGTTATTCTCAACTGAGATGTATCGAACACGGTTAAATACGGTACACGAGTCAAGGGTTAAAAGACTGCTCTTAAAGGATTCTTAGAGCACAACAAGTACACGAGGGTATCATATTTGTTTGTTTTTTATTATTATTTTAAATTAGTCATCAAATTTCCTAAAGGTACAAGTAGAAACCAAGGTGCGAATGACGACAGCATCGTCGTTTATTTCTTACTTATGAAATACCAGAATAAAATATCTTCCACCTGATCGTCCAGTTTGTCAGTTACGAAAAAAAGCAAACAAACACCACACACACACACACACACACACACACACACACACACAGCAACCTGAATCCTATATTTACAGTGTTTCCGAGTTTATGCATGCCTTGGAAGGTACCATATTTCACAAATAAATTTAAGTTTTAGAAACCACATTCGAACTTTGACAGGGCATTAAGTTTAACTTGAGTCTCCACAACTCAGTAAATTTTTTCAATTTGATAGACCACACGATCCGTTGAAATAAAAAAAAAATCCCAACAAACTTCATATTCCTTTTCGTTTACTGCAATATTACTAAATGGGGATTATTCATATGTATCCACAAGTATTCTTTGCTACTATATTGCAAACAAGAGGTCAATAATCATGTTGTTAGCGTTTGGCTAAATGAGATACTTAATGTAGTGTGAATAATGCATTATATGCTTCCGCACAACGAATACCGTATATTATCGTTTAGAAATAACCTAACTGCGGTTTCAGGATCCGTATTTTCGACAACAAAAATATACAGTCAAGCTCAAGGTCAAAACCTCGTGATGAAAGTTGATACATGTCATTGGAAAGAACAGTCGATATTAATCATTTAAAGTCAACAATTTGCAATGTTGTTACAGATAAGTACAATTTGTCAGCTTAATTTTGACGTATTTTTTCTAGGTGGGAACATTTCGAGACAGGCTGAACTCGAGGTAGCTGACACAAATATTTACTAAACGATGTTAGGCCAATCACAAGGAAATTCACGAATGTGATGACAATTTGACTTAGCTAATTATTGCCATAATTTATTTTGCATGAATGTACTCTTTCTCTCTCTCTCTCATTTTGTTCAAAGTATTTAGAGAATAATTTGAAAATATTCGTACTATCGCTTTGTTTTTGGCTGATTTTCTTATCTTGTCATCGTTCATTCCTATACCACTTTTCGTCAAAATTGAACAAAAATAGATCAATCACTTCTTAAAGTAAGGCTGAACATAGGGTCAAAAATACCCCGTGCAGACAGTAGTGTCATTTGATCCAGTGTCGAAACACACATTGCAGATGGTGGTATCATCTGACCTAAGGTCCACACACCCTTTGCATATCGTGGTGTCATCTGACCCAGGGTCAAAACATTCAGTGCAGACAGTAGTGTTATCGGACCCAGAATCAAAACCCTTCGTGCAGTCAGTGGTGTCATATGGAAAGCTACTTTCCACTAACTGTGATTAGTAAGCGTTACTAATATTATAACACGTAATTAGCTCAAAGACCTCGGGGATTAAATAAGACTGCATTTTTCCACGTACTCTCCAAGAATCTAATATATATCTGACGTTATATTGATACAGCACATTTCATCATAAAATCGAGTGTCTCAGTCTTAATTGTCTGGCATGTCTTCATAACCTGGTAACTAGTACTGGTCACTCTCCCCAATCAACATAGTTTGTCGGATTTGGAAGACCTGCACAGGAGAACTCTTCTTCCCTATGGTCTACTCATACTTCTCTGTCTTTAGTGGCCTCTCTCTCGGTAATGTAGTCTCTCATATTGGTCGTTCATTCTTACCTTCAGTTCTGGAAGCTATTTTTCTTGATAAAATGAAATGAACTAGGCCTGATTTTTTGATCGTTTTCTAACACTATTGTCTTGCACCCTTGGTTACCTGTCTCCTGGTCTATCTACTATACGTCCTTTGGACAATCTTTATGAAGGTTTCGCCTTCCCCTAGAATCAAAACTTTTCGACTCGCGCAAACCCCCTGAGCCCCCCCCCCAAAAAAACCTACACTGCATCATTTTGTGATAATTTCATTTTTAAAACACGAGACTTTGCCTGGGATAAACACCCCAAATCGTTAACTTACCCACTCAGAACTGATGTGTATCTAGCCACTATTGTTAACACACGCTACTCTAGGTTTGAACAATTTACATGCCCTCTTTCCTTAATGTATTGATCTCTGCAAAGTTTCAACTTATGACAAATATAGCTGTTTCTGCAACACACCAATCCAGTGTATTTCAATGAACAAAATTCAATCTTCAACCCTTGTCCAATTTTGTCTGTGATAGTTATCAAACGGAACCTAGTTAATAATCAATGAAGCCCTGACCAGACACATTATAAATACTAGCGTCCTTAAACATGCCACAGATTTAACCCAGTACAAACTCGCATACATAATTTTAAAATCATTGTATGCTACAATGACATACACAAAATTCACTTGGTTAAACTGACAGTTTTCACCAAAAGAGAACGGTAACCTTTATCTTATGCTTGAAAATAAGCTAAGTATGCTTATTTTGCTTTTGCATGTCATGTGGAAGTATTTTGTGTGCAGTGGCATTAATTATGGGAAAATTAGAAGTCTTAGAACACAGGAGTAAATCACCCTGAATTAAACATGTCGCATTAAGCGAAGTAAATATATAGCAACAATCTTCCTTTCACTAATTTGTAATAAAATTTTAAAGGACAAATGATGACAAAGCAGATTAATTTTCTTCCATAAACTAGTGTTAGGATAATAAACAACCATTTTACCCTCTGACCTTGTCCTCTGTCAACCTGATCTATTCAATCCACATTCAAAATGTAAAATTATTAGTGACATCTCAAAATAAAGGGAATTAAAAGTTCTTTTAACAACACATAAGACATACAGCGTCTTTGTTTTAAAATAGCCTGGATAAATAGTGATGAAAACTTGGGAAATTATTATTTTAAAACATTAAACCCTATGGAAATTACGAAAATATGGAGCACCACCTTAGAATTATTTTATTTTATTTTTGTCTCACAGGAACATCCTAGGAGGTCGGAATGCACACACACGTAGAAGAGGGCATTTATAAACTAAAGTTCCGTGTATTTAAAGCAAGCACAATGGAGAGGACGTTGGCTCGCATGTGTGCTATTTTCATGTACTCACTGAAATATCTGTATATGTGGTATAAGGAAATCAACGCTACGGCTAAAGCAGACAGCTTATCGAAATGGCTGATCCCATGTGCTCAAGAAATGAATCTGAACCAGTCTCAAGTAAACTAAGTTTAACAGTCACTAAACAAAGGAAAATATATATCAATATCAATGATAAAATATTTAAACAAAAACCAATATCGGCTAGTTTTTTTCTTCTTCTTCGTCTTCATATTTACCTCTGAAGTGCAGGAAGGGAACAATTACAAAGTGGAGCGAACAGACTATTGAAAGATACACATCTGAAGTAAAACCAAACTATATAATACAAATTATACCCATCAATCATACACAAAAATGGGGTTAAAATGATATTAACAATATATATTATACTCAAGATATAGTTCAAATAACTGGAATAACCAGAAAGGAAAACTTGTAAAAAATGTAATTTTCTTTAAAATTCAAAGTTTTTGCAAGATACGAAACTGTAGAATGGAACGTGTAGCCATTATTGAAATTCAGCTCAAAGAATTTTGGGCCAATAGTAAGTCTAAATGAGCCTGGCGGCTAATACTTCTACCTACGAACGCAGTAAACTCCGGACTGGTGATATCTATCAGAAAATCCGTATTTTCGTTTTTATTTCTAAAAAATTACAACAGCCGGCTGGGACACCTACAATTACAATTGTTCTTTGAAGTCTAAAATGTACATAAGCGACGACCAGATGTAGGTCAGAGATATTTGTAAAAACACTGTATTTTCTTAGCAAGCTAACATGACATAGCAGCTGATGTGTACTGTGCAAACTCCTAATCACATACATACATACATACATGCATAC
This sequence comes from Sinohyriopsis cumingii, assembly GCA_028554795.2. Classification (NCBI taxonomy): domain Eukaryota; kingdom Metazoa; phylum Mollusca; class Bivalvia; order Unionida; family Unionidae; genus Sinohyriopsis; species Sinohyriopsis cumingii. The sequence continues at coordinate 283,170 of JAPYKE020000039.1, forward strand.
ATACATACATACATACATACATACATACATACATACATACATACATTATTATACATATATGTATATATAGATTCTATTTTGTACCGATTTATCTTACACTAATTAATTTTTGAATGAAAAATATGTTTCAAATTTAGTTTTATCTTTTAACTCTATTTGTAATTGTTAGCGCAATGATATAATAATTTATTATCGTTCCGATCTTGAATGCACACCGATGAAGACTTATTCCTCACACGATAAATTAGTTCGCTTCAAAAAAGATGTAATGCTGATATTTGGATAGAGAGAGAGAGAGATCTTTTCCGCAGATGGAGGATTGATGGGGTGGAGGAGATGCGTGGTCCAGATTTTGCAATCGTGGCATATCTTCTCTGGTTGTATCTCTTAAACCACCAACTCACTTCAGCATCAAGGTACACAACAGAAGGTATAAGAATTTATTTTACAATGAGCGTAAATACAGTTTAGGGCAAGCTCTAGTTAAATAATTGAGAGTGTCAAGAGCATCTCTATATTTATAAACACTCTGATCTAAATCAAGCAAGTGATGCAGTTTGATAACATTGACTCAGTCGTGTACCGTGACCAAACTTCATTACATCCAGTGTTTTTCAAAACAGACCACTTTAGAGATTGTGGGATTTCGGACTACGTGCAAGATTTAATTGCAAAAATTACACACCCTCGAAATTGAAAATTCAAAAATGGGTAACTCCAACAAGCATGGAGAATTTTACACTTTGTAAAAACACAAGTTAAAACATTTTATGAAGAATTTTATTGAGAAGAAATTTACAATGAAGAATGACTTAAGCAAGTTCGTCATAACAAAAGATGTAATGGAGACAAGTGTTTGGATCTCTTTTGTTACACATACATACATACATACATACATACATACATAAGGGCATCGCTTGGCCACTTCTGTTATATCTCGAAATAACATCAGAAGTAGTTGTACGAATACAAATCAATTTAATGTGTTTGTTAGCTCGCCTCTGACGAAGTGCATCACAAACGTTACAACAGCAAAGGCAAAGGCAGAAAATGGTCAGAACGTGACATTTACTCCTTCTGACGCCATATTGTCCCTTTTTAACGAAAATAGTTAAGAGTATAAATGTCAATGGCGACGAAGTACATCCGAGACTTTTTTCTAGATATGACGTAAAAGGCCGAGGATGGTACGTATACGCCAAACTTTTCGGGGTACGGACAATATCCAAAACTGGATAGTATCTCGCCAGATTGCAGAAACGCTTACTTAGCGGCGTTAATGCAGAGTGGTAATTTGGCTACTAACTTTACTCCTCTGTATCGGTATTATGATGCCATTGTTTGGCCAATATGAAAATTAAATTATGCGCCATCTACTGTAATGAGACAATGGTTCCGAATGACAGAAAATTTTTCATGTAAAACTTGGAGAAACAAAACGTTATTCGCTCTTGAAGCCGTTTATGGGCAGTGTCAGAATCCACTTGATACTAAAATCACTTAATGGACAGTGACAGAATCCACTTGATACTAAAATCACTTAATGGACAGTGACAGAATCCACTTGATACTAAAATCACTTAATGGACAGTGACAGAATCCACTTGATACTAAAATCACTTAATGGACAGTGACAGAATCCACTTAAAACTAAAATCACTTAACGGACAGTGACAGAATCCACTTGAAACTAAAATCACTTAACGGTCAGTGACAGAATCCACTTGAAACTAAAATCACTTAACGGACAGTGACAGAATCCACTTGAAACTAAAATCACTTAACGAACAGTGACAGAATCCACTTGATACTAAAATCACTTAACGGACAGTGACAGAATCCACTTGATATTAAAATCACTTAATGGACAGTGACAGAATCCACTTGAAACTAAAATCACTTAATGGACAGTGACAGAATCCATTTGATACTAAAATCACTTAATGGACAGTGACAGAATCCACTTGATACTAAAATCACTTAATGGACAGTGACAGAATCGATTTTACATTGATACTAAAATCACTTCATGGACAGTGTCAGAATCCACTTTATACTAAAATCACTTCAAGAGAGCAGTTTTCGTGTATTGGTGAATTCATCCAGCTTTCACTTATAATTCAGATTCTTTCATTTTATTTAAGATGTCGTTCTCTTTTTTTTTTTTTTTTTTTTGCTTCTACCGTCTTCCACTTCATCAGCCTGGCTGTATCGCCTTGTCCCTGCTACTTCTTTTCACTGGAGCTACATTTCCATCTGACTGTGTTTGTGTAGATGCATATCTTTCTAGCTATCAGTTTGATAAATACACAAAACGTAATAAACGATTCAGCTCCATAGACACTACGTGACAAATGAGAAAACTGTATCTGACAGAAAATAAAGCTTAGCGGCCCAAATAGTGATAGATTGAAGTCCATTAATAAAGCAAACCTGACACACAATTATTGGGACTATTTCAAGCAATTAAGCCTTGCAAAATTCAATGTATTATGTTTGCTAAGCAACTACAGTACCGAGTATACTTAAATTAAACATATGTCTGATTCTGTGCTTTAATTCAGATACACCGTACACTAATACAGCAGTAAATACGGATTAGCTCAAATGGTTCGGATTAATCAAGTCATTTTAAGGACCCATGTCGCCTTGTATGTACAGTAGTATGCCAGGTTTGAAGATGGCCATTGTTGCAGAACAATGTGTTGATAGAAGACATTTACGGCATATTTTGTTACTGGAAATCAATTACAGTGCAAACCTTCACAAGAATTACAAATATTTTCTAGTTTGGTCAAGATAACCAATGGAAACATTTGTAATATGAGAACTCAGTGGACTTGATTGGAATAGTTGCAACCCAATTTAGCACTCCAGAAGAAAGTCAGGAAGGTAGTTCTTGATGCTTGCTTCTGACTTTAGATTTAAAAACGCATATACATTAGTAAAACAATGAACCGGACACAAAGAAGCGCAGGAACAAACACGAAAGTCACAAATGACAGTCAACACGAATAAGTGACACAAATGTCAATCAACGCGCATACGTTACACAAATGCCAATCAACACACATAAGTTACACAAATGCCAAACACGCACGAGTAACACAAACGTGAATCAACACACATAAGCGACACAAATGTCAATCATAACACATAAAATCCACAAATTAGAATCAACAGGCTTAAGTGACACAAATACGAATCAACACACATAAGTGACACAAATGTCAATCAACACATGTAAGTTACACAAAATGTGAATCAAGAAACATAAGTGACACAAATGCCAGTCATAACACATAAGTTCCACAAATTAGAATTAACACGCATAAGTGACACAAAGACGAATTATCACACATAAGCGACACAAATGCCAATCATAACACATAAGTTCCACAAATTAGAATCAACACGCTTAAGTGACACAAATACGAATCAACACACATAAGTGACACAAATGCGAACCAACACATCTAAATTACACAAAATGTGAATCAACACACATAAGTGACACAAATGCGAACCAACACATCTAAGTTACACAAAATGCCAATCAACACACATAAGTGACACAAATGCCAATCAACCTGTATAAATGACACGGATAATCATTCCGATCAGTTGACATTCACCTACATTTTTATACAATCACCCATACCTAGTTTTGGAGAGACAGGACGATGTTGGATGGATACATATTGGAAAGAGAGTGATACTCGTGTCAGTGATTAGAAAATAAACTGCTGATTAACATCTTGGATTTGTTTGTAGCTGGAATCAGAAACTGTGTGCTCAAGGTGATCGAAGTAATATGGTCATTATTGTACAAGCCCTTTTGACACCTGCATAATTCTGACCAAGACAACAATCGGTTGATGAATATGGAATTGATTTTCCAACAACTGACGTTCAAAATGACAAACGTTGATTAAAAATAAATGCTTTGCATGATGAGCGCTTTAGGTCTTCAAATATTTACACTGTGAGTTTAAGTCTGTGGAATAAAACAACCAAGAAAAAACGATATCTAAAATATTCACATGCATTATTATCCTAAAACTCGGTATCGAAATTTATAGGCTGAATTACTGGTGGTAATACGTGACCTACTTTTAACAAAGCGAAATTTCCATTGTACTTTCCATTATCCTGAGAAGAAAAGAAAAAAGAAAAAAAAACAGCTTGCGGTACTTCACCGGTGGGTCTGTTGATATAATTCACAATGTCTGTCAATTATACGCTATTATACAATACTGTCAGTATCCATCAGGTTAACTAATTTATTAAAATGATTGGCTTTTCCGAAGTTTTCCAATCGAACCGTATCTTTCCGTCTTAAGCGGCGATGAACCCAGATGAAATGCACGTATGTTCATCAATCTGCCCTTCTAGGTATGTACACCTTGTATTTAACCTAATGTTCCATATTGGCAAACGATATGCACAAACCTCAATGTCAAATTTGTGCGTATGCCTTCCAGTGCGAAATTTCGGACTAATGGTTTTTCAGGGTTAAAAATCAAACGTATTTCATCAGTATCTTATGATAAGACAGACACCTTGGTCCACGTGTCCATCTTGAGGACATTCTACGCTTTGCACTGACTGAGTAAGCTATCTGCGATTTTCACAAAATCTTGGGCAAGGAATGTCGAATTACTGGTGGTAATACTTCGGAAAAGCCAGGTCACTAACAAGAATTCATTCTACTCGGTTCTGTCAAGAACAACCACTATATCTGGCACAGACAAGGTTCATATCATGCAGCAATCACGTACCAGTGGACTGCGAACAGGTAGAAAACTGAGTAGTGTGACAATTATAACTCGAAAAATGCTTCATTGCAAGAGTACAAGAGGCATTTTCAAACTGCGAGAGAGGAAACGATACATGGTGCTGAGCAAGAAAGCGGTATAAATCGTGGAGTGAATCTTTATTGTATAACTTCTGATATCTAACTTAAGGCTTGAATATCGTTTTCAAAGGATATGTAAAGTCCAAGCTGCCTTGGGAATCCCGGGATAATAACAAACATTAATGTTTCAGGTTTTGTAGCTTTCATAACTAGTTGTGTCACTATGCAATTTCCCGCTGCCCCGCCATATTACCGCTGTGGTTGATAGATAATAGCACTTTATGTATGTACGTACGTACGAATGTCTCGACCTCTTCTCCACAGATTATTTAGTGTTATAAGCTCTAAGGGTAAAATATTTTTCTTTTTGGACGAGAAGACAGATGTTACTAATGTTGCATGAAATTAATAAACTTTAAAACATTACGACTTTCGAGCAATGTATGGTTCCTATACTCTTGAAAGTTGTAAGAATGATTAAAATGCCAGATGCTGAAAGCAACCACTAATCCGTTAAGGTATTCAATATGTAACTTAACAGAAATCGTAAACAAACATACAGACTAAATTCGCTTTGTTCATTCCAATGTTTACAAGGCAGTCTGGGGGTCCCGAGTGGCCGAGTGGTCTCCGTTACGGATCACTGCCATCTCACCTCTGTCTGCGTGGGTTCGAGTCTCGGATTCGGCTAATGTGGGTATGTGAGAAAGCTTGCCAGTAGCTTCTCGTGGGTCGGTGGTTCTTTCTGGGGTTTTCCCGGGTTCTTCCTCCACCATTAATACTGGCCGCCATGTATAGCCTATCGTTTGCTGAAAAATGGCGTTAAACCCTACAACAACAACAACAACAACAAGGTAGTCCCTTAAATGGAGTATATGGTCCGAGTTTGAAATAGAAAATGCAATGTGTAAATAATATCAACATTGCGGTATTGCAAATGGAATCGTAATGTAGTGATAAAGTATTCTCGTTTTGATTGGTCATTGTATGCCAGAGGTTTTCTTAAACGATGAACCACAAGAAAGTAGATGGTCATGCTGCAGACCAAAGAAGAGTCGCCAGGATGCATGATTAAAACCAACCGAAGAAACTTAAGATCCAAGAAATTTGTAGAGTTCGGTATGACACAACTGAATGGGAAAAAACTGGTATTATTGGGCCGATCCTAAGAAGAGATCACTCTGGAGGCAACACAAACGCTTGCACTACAGAAAGCGTATCCGTCATCGAAGCAAAACACAAGCTTGCACTACAGAAGGCCTACCGGTCATGGAAGCAAAACACAAGCTTGCACTACAGAAAGCCTATCGGCCATGGAAGCGAAACACACGCTTGCACTACAGAAAGCGTATCCGTCATCGAAGCAAAACACACGCTTGCACTACAGAAAGCCTATCGGTCATGGCAGCAAAACACACGCTTACACTATCAAAAGCCTATAGGTCATGGAAGCAAAACACACGTTTGCACTACGGAAAGCCTATCCGTCATGACAGCAAAACACACGCTTGCACTACAGAATACGTATCGGTCATGGAAGCAAAACACACGCTTCCACTCAGAAAGCCTATCGGTCATGGAAGCAAAACACAAGCTTGCATTATAGAAAGCCTATCGGTCATGGAAGCAAAACACATGCTTGTACTACAGAAAGCCAATTGGTCATGGAAGCAAAACACACGCTTGCACTACAGAAAGTCTATCCGTCATGACAGCAAAACACGCTTACACTACAGAAAGCCTATCGGCCATGGAAGCATACCACACGCTTACACTATAGAAAGCCTATCGGTCATGGAAGCAAAACACATGCTTGCATCACAGAAAGCCTTTCGGTCATGGAATCAAAACACAAGCTTGCACTACAGAAAGCCTATCGGTCGTGGAAGCAAAACACACGCTTGCACTACAGAAAGCATGCTGGTCATGGAAGCAAAAACACATGCTTGCACTACAGAAAGCATGTCGGTCATGGAAACAAAACACACGCTTGCACTACAGAAAGTCCATCCGTCATGACAGCAAAACACGCTTACACTACAGAAAGCCTATCGGCCATGGAAGCAAAACACACGCTTGCACTACAAAAAGCCTTTCGGTCATGGAAGCAAAACACACGCTTGCACTACAGAAAGCCTTTCGGTCATAGCTGTAAAACACACGCTTGCACTGCAAAAAGCCTTTCGGTCATGGCAGCAAAACACACGCTTGAGCTATAGAAAGCCGTTCGGTCATGGCAGCAAAACACACGCGTGCACTACAGAAAGCCTATCGGTCATGGATGCTAAACACAAGCTTGCACTACAGAAAGCCTATCGGTCGTGGAAGCAAAACACACGCTTGCACTACAGAAAGCATGTCGGTCATGGAAGCAAAACACAGCTTACATTACAGAAAGCATATTAGTTACGGAAGCAAAACACGCTTGCACCATAGAAAGCAACCGATATGGTGGCCTAGTGGTTATAGCGTTGGCCTTGGATGCGGGAGGTCCCTGGTTCGAACCCATGCAGAGTCATACCAATGACTGATAAAATGATACTAACAGCTGCCTCGCTAGGCGCTCAGCTTTAAGAGGTTGGTGTTAGGACTGGTCGGCCTGGTGTCAGGATAATGCGACTGGGTGGAATATCATGCTACATGTATGCGGCATGATGTTCCTATGATAGGCATCATTATAAACTACCACATTGCAGATATCGTAGTGATATGACTGAAAAAGCTACGTTACAAATGCAAATCACACACACACACACACTTTATATATATATATATATATATATATATATATATATATATATATATATATATATATATATATATATATATATATATATATATAAAGACTTCCGATCCACTAATCCCTGTCTGTCAGATACATCCGTCTGTCCACTCTCGTTGCTCTCAAGTAGAATGACCTAAATTTCAACATAATACAAGAATATCTGAGAGCTGCCCTAATGGATCTTTGTAAATACACAGATGATAACACACTTTCCAATGCACATGAAGAATATGTGATATTTAAACTAATCCTGGAGAAAAGAAAGTCTGGAACTTAACAAATGAATTTAATGTAATCAAAGACAAACTAATCCCGAGAAGCTAACCCTAACAAATGCCAGAATATTGGCAGCCTATGCACGAAGGAAAGACATTTCGGATAGTACATCACTAAGCAATCAGTCAGATTACCTGTTGCCGCCGAAATTGAATATTTAGTAAATATTTGTATACATTTCAGCAATTGCTTTTTAAAGGTTCTAGACAAGCAAATGGTGTTTAACGGTGAAGTAAATACTCCACTTTTGAGGTAACAAATGCAATATAGTATGCATTTATTACGGTAAATTTCACCGTGTGTCTGGTGTATGGCATTTACTATGCTAAACTTCACTTTATGTCTGGTGTATGGCATTTACTATGCTAAACTTCACTTTATGTCTGGTGTATGGCATTTACTATGCTAAAATTCATTTTATGTCTGGTGTATGGCATTTACTATGCTAAACTTCACTTTATGTCTGGTGTATGGCATTTACTATACTAAACTTCACTTTATGTCTGGTGTATGGCATTTTAAAACGTAGTAGATAAATATAAAGCAGATGTCATCCGTTGGATCCGTAAATGGAGTGTGGGGGTGGGGTGGGGTGGGGTGGGGGTGCCTTACAAGTAAAAGACGGGTCTGTGGAATGGAAAACGCAGTGGTAGGCAAGGGAGCGAAAACCCCAGCGATGTTTGCATTTTAAGTGTTTTCACTATATATGTTTGAACTATCTAACTGTAAAGAATACTCACTCTTGGAAGCGTTTCAGTTGTTTCACGCCCCCTGATCAGCCCCTGACAATTTAGCGATAACTTTGACCTGAAAATCAGAGTATCGAATTCCTTCACATGAAAGTCAAACATATTTATACATGTTTTCTGAGCATATCAGAGAAATGATCATAGATTGTATCAGTTAGATAGCAAGAAGGCTTACATGCTTCTTTTGTGTTGAAGTTTGTACTGTTTAAACCCGTGACAGACAGAAGAAAGGAAGAATGGCCTGAAGGGGCAAGACTTGAAAGGAAGTTATCAACTAGAGGAGCAGTGCGAGAAACTTCAGTTCTTAGTCAGATACTAACAATGAAAAGAGAGATGAAATGATCGATGAGTTTTAACTAGACTGAACAAACATAAAGAGAAAAACGCGAAAAATCGAAATGTTGGAAGATATACCGAATTCAATATTCGAATATTAACATGTTTGTACACATTATTGTGGTCATATGTATTGACGTATCAAGATACTTGTTTGTGCGATGGATAGAGTTCGGAACCTAATTCTAATGTCTGCTATCCAAGTTACTAAAATTTAGGCAAGTGTAGTCGTCGGTTTTTCAGTGTCCGATAAAGAGCTAGCCAGCTATTCGAGTGTAAGAGATAAAACTGAGGACGAATATAATGTATTGATAAATATTTACGAAATGTATTGAGACTTATGAAAAGATGGACAGAAAACACGAAAAAGAAGACAACACACACACACACACACACACACATGTATATATATATTTAAAATTTCAGATATTGAAAACTCCTAGGTTTAGAACTCTGAACATGTCGGAATAAAAAAACATGCAGCTATTAATAGGTCTTTAGTAATATTGCATACTGAATTGAAGATAAGCACGTGTTAGATACATGACTAAATTGCATTAAGTCAGTAGATAAATACAAATGTAAAGCTTTTAATAGTGCTGGAAATACTATTAACTTCCTACTAAAAGTCAAATAAAATAACTCGAGACTTAAAATACAGCTGGATGTTATCTAATCTATTGTCGAGGGACTGCTTGTGCCTCATCAGGACGTACGAGAAGAAAACAATTCATGCATACAAACATGGTAAACAACTCCCTTCGGGATTTTGTCTCATGCAAAGAGCGCGTTCATATTTTTAAGCCATGTAAAGTTCTTCGTTTTCATAACAGAGATGACGACTGTGTACATCAAGCATGTATAAAATACATTCAAGGAGTAAGCTACAAGCCAGGTGTGATTTCAACAAAAAACGAAAACAACTAATTATTTTTCACAACAGAAAATAAGACAGCAAACTGTTCATAAAGAAACCGGTCGAAACTGATATTGATGAGTTTAGCACCATGCCGTTGTCACGTGGTTCCTGTTTCGTCTCTGGGAATATTTTCGATGGACTTACCAAATGATAAGCTTTTCGAAATGTTAATACTTGTTGAGGGATGGAAGAAAATAGTTGAAGAAGGGTGCGTATCCGTATGAGTACATAAATAGTTTATACTAGTTTGAGGAAATCGGGTTGCCACTGATTGAGAAATTGTAATAATCACTGAACACACACACACACACACACATACACACACACACACACACACACACACACCGAGTATTCAGAAAAGTTTCAATAAACAAAAGTATGTAACGAAAAAGTTCAATTTAATTGCAGTAGGACTATTGCGTATTTCACGATTGCTGCGTGATGAATAAGCCTATATGTATGTGTGACATTTTTAAAAGCTTTTTTCGTCAGCTATGAAAAACGGCGAATTAGATATGCACCTGACGACTGCAAAAAAAATAAGAGGCACCATTAACATGGTCTGCTTACGACATACAAAGGCTACTAACAAATACACATAGAATGGCCATCCGAGTAAAAAGAATTTCTTCATAAGTACCTGATGCTGATAGTATATTCAACTTGGATTTGTTGCGTTACTCAAGATGGAAAAGTTTTACATGGTTAACTGAAGATAAAATTAAAATATAACATCACCCAGACGTTGAAAGATAACACGATATCTGCGAAAAGCTATTTATGTTGATTCTGAGATACGAAACGAATTAGACGCATACTTCATGGAATATCCGTTAGACCATCAAAAGGTGCTGTTACCTCAAAAAGCGATGTCAGCTCTACAAAAAGGAATTAACCGAAGACAGGAAGAAAACATTGTTGAAAGTTAAATTGGTTTCTAGGTTGTATGGCACGACATAGTTGGTATTTACCACATAAATCTTAAACATTAATTTAGGATTTTGGCGTAAAGCTAAACATAAATTTTTTGAAAGGAATCATTTCCACCTACAATTTTGGGATGGAGAAATATATGAGTTTGAATACCAATCTGAGGCATATGTTGAAGTCTACTAACCATTTCGATAAATATCCTTTGAAACTAATGAACCATACAGTATTCGATACGATGATTTGGAATGTCAGGAAACTCTGGAATGTCAGGAAACTTTGGAATGTCAGGAAACGTTGGAATGTCAGGAAACTTTGGAATGTCAGGAAACTTTGGAATATCAGGAAAGGAAACTTTGGAATGTCAGGAAACTTTGGAATGTCAGGAAAGGAAACTTTGGAATGTCAGGAAACGTTGGAATGTCAGGAAACTTTGGAATGTCAGGAAACGAACTCAGAAGTGCGAAGTTTAACAATTTTAAAAAATCATTCGCAAAATTAGAGAGAATTTCAGATATTGAGATAATCACGTGATACAATTGTTTTCGTTTAGATTAAAATAAAACGAGTTGTGACGAGCATACAATTTTATCGGCTTCGCCATGTCAGAGCTAAAGCAAGTTTAGGTTCGTCGATTCTGTTTATGTTATATCGAAGCCCTTGCATCGATAACACCGATGAAGAGTCGCTGTTTTGTACATCGAAACAAGAGACGTTAATAATTATATGAAATCATTAAAAATTATTTAAATATTTCAAATTATCATGTAAACAATATGTACCTTTGGTTAGCAAGAACGTTTTGCGAAAACTCAAGCGATAATGTACCAGACGTTAGTATCGGGAAGTTTGTTGCAGAAAGGAGCAAGATGTATTTATTCAAGACAGGGAAAAAATAAAAAAGGAAAACTGTGTAAATATCAACTATTAATATGTCATTTTAATTGCGACTGGGGGGAAATGTTAGTATTAAAATCATTAAATAATATTGACACGAGAGTTATAATATTGCTTATCACAAGTTAGCTACAAGTTCTTTTAATGACAAAAAATATTAAGTGAAGATGATTGAAACATTATTGTGTGGTTAATGAAGTCTGCTGGAAAAAATGTATTCAATTTTCTGGGCAAAATAAATACCAATCATAATGGTATTACGATCTCTTTATTATAATATGATTAAAACAATGGAACATGTAATAATTAGCAATGCACATGTTCGAGAGTAACGGAAGATATTATGAGTGCCTCTCAAAAATCAAATGAAGGAATCTAACATTAAATCTCCAAAAAGATATTTAGATTAAAGGAAAATAGACAAATAATAAGACAAGTTTTTCAAAGAATTTAAAACATCTAAAAAATATCAAAGCCCAACCTGTTAAAAAAATAAAACTATTACAAGTCGAGACTTGAGTGCGGAAAACATAATACTAATATGGAAAATATAAAAGGCGGAAGAAGAAATATACTTATTACAGAGTACAACGAAGTAAATGTTTCTGTGATCTTTTGTTTTGTATCGGCTCCTAGCCAGAAATAAACTGATAGCGAGACTCGTAGCACTAGCGACCGATCCGGTGGCTTAAATGGTTAGAGTGTACGCCTCGGATGCGGGAGGTCGCGGGTTCAAGCTTTGGCCGAGTCATAAAACCCACTTGTAAAAATGATACTAACAGTTGCCTCGCTTAGCGCTCATCATAAAGATGTTAGTGTTAGGATAGTCGGCCTGGTGTCAGGATAACGTGATTGGGTGGAACATTCTGTGGCATGATGCCCTGTGCAATATTAACTGCAACACAAAAGTGAAATGAATAAATTTTTTAAAGCTACGCTAAAAATCTAAATTACACGTGCACACTCGTGACACTAGCCATAATTTTGATTAGGTTGTGAGAATTAGATGAATGCTTTAGTTTATACCAATGGCACAATAAAACTCAGAATAAAGACCAGTCTAGTGGTAGGATATTTCTTCCCTCGTTAGGCAAAATGTTTCTACAGAAAGTGAACTAATCTAGCTACTCTACATGGAAACCACTTCATTGCTTGACCCGGAGGTAACTTTGCGTCCTGTCGTTCACTTTGGAGGTCACCAGTGGGCTTTTTATGCCCCCCCCCCCCCCGGGGGTAATTACCTCACATGAATAGTTTTGAATATACTGTGATGTGTCTGCATGTGTTTTTGTGTATATGTGAACGATTTTTCACCGTCACTGTGACCTCTTTTGCGCTGGCGTATCAACTGGAAAACACATCCAAAATCAGTAGACCCATCTGGGTCTGGTATCATTTAACCATTTACCGAACGTATGTGTTATTGTAAGAACACAAGCATACAAGAATTATCTCCCAACCTTTATGCCATGCCAATTTTACAGATTTTACGATATTAGGGAAAAAAAAAACATTCTAAAGATAAAGGCATACTCAATAAGCATAGATCTTCCTCGTAATCGAAATCATCCTTAAGCTCAACAATATAAACCGTATCTATCGGGATTTATCTATATTGGCTGAGAAGTGTAGTCTCTCATGAGGCACGGGCAAAAACTGAACGTCTAGCGAGGCAGCTGTTAGTACCATTTTTGTAAGTCTTTGGTATGACTCGGCCGGGGTTCGAACCCACGACCACCCGCTTCCGAGGCGGACGCTCTAACTACTATGCCACCGGAGCGGTGTATATGCGCGGATCTCGCCTGATATTTTCATTCAGATGCTAAAGTAATTACTAAGTGTTCCAAGTCGTCTGTGAAAGGACCGAAATTCAGCAATAAAAACAGTCTCTCCTTTTCCAGTTACACACATGATCAGCTTTACTTTTGATTGTCAACCAGTTATGCCCCCCGCCCCCCCCCCCCCCCCCTCACACCCCATAAGTTTATAACGCCTTCGTCATAGTCCTGAAACTTCCATTCTAGTAGAGAACGACCATATCGCTGCTTTGGAAAGTGAAAAGATTCAGGTCCTCACCCACCTTGACTTGTTTTGACTTGACACAATGGACCATGACGTATTACTTCATCGTCTTCAGCATGTATTTTGGATTCACGATACATCCTTAATATGATTCAGTCCTACAAATTGTGTCCGTAAAGGGAAAAAAAATTCCAGCCCATTTGATTTATGTTTGGTGTTTCACAAGTCTCTGTTCTCTGCCGGCTCTTCATTCTATACAATCAGCAGCTCTTTAGTGTCATAAATCGACTTCCGGTGTCTCACCAATTGTATGCTGATGACACTCAGCTATACAAATCTAGCGGCCCAGATGAAATTGAGGCTACCATCCAAAGGGTGAAAATGTGAAGTCATGGATGACATATAACTCGCTGCAGATGAATGATGATAAAACTGAAGCCATCCTGACCACCACGCAAATACTTTATCATTCATATCTTTTTCCTCAAACAATAAGTATCAAAAATACCAACATCAAATTCAAACAGTCAGCATCAGCTCCAGCATCTTTCGCAATTTGCTTTCGGTTGGTACCACTAAAGTACTTGTGTGTTCCTTAGTACATTTACGACTGGACTACTATAATTCACTTCTGTCTGGTTCGTCTCAGTGTCAACTACAGAAACTTCAAAATACGGCTGCTATGAAAAAAAAACTGAGCACACATGCCCCCCTCCCCCCCCCCACCCAACGGTCTGTAACATTCACGGGCTACCTGTTAAATCCAGAAGCAAACTCAAAATCTGATAACTATGATACATTTCACTGACTGGCACCAATCCAATATACATTTTTTCTGCGTACACGGCCCAGCTATGTGGAATGAAATTTGCCCGTAGATCTAAGACGCAAGGACACTACACTTTCTTTCAAGAGTGCTCTTAAAAATTACCTATTCCAACAACAAGAACAGACTTAAAGACTTCATAATTTTCACTTCATTAACTATTGTCAGCATTATTTGTTTTGTAAGTTCATGTTCATGGTGTCCGTATTCACAATCTTGTCTTTGTATATGTTTATATATATATATATATATATATATATATATATATATATATATATATATATATATATATATATATATATATATATATATATATATATATATATATATATATATATATATATATATATATATATATATATTATGGGGAGCAGATTCTAGCCTGGTTCCCATTTGCTCATACACAACCATGGCACATAAAGGTTTCAGCATCCATTTGTCTTTAGGATTAGCTACGTAAGTTGTTTATTGAAAATCTGATGTCTTTAGAAGTGTTCTGGAGAAGTAGCGATAACAAGATTTTCAAGCTGGCCACCATGGCCTGGTAACCACCATGTTCATTTAGGACACCACGGCCAAGAGACTGGAGGCCTGGTTAGTAGTAATGGAGGCACCCAGGGACAATAGAAATCTCAGTCAAAAAGGTCGTATGCACGTCTAGGGACAAGGGGAATTTAACACGAAGAATACGGACCAGCACTTTGGGGACAATGGGATTTTAACATGGGAATAGTGGGCCTGTATAGGGACAGTAGGAATGAAACAGGTGAGGTGACGTCCCGGTGCTGAAGATTGGTAACAATTTTGCAAGAAGCTGACATCAATCAGGCCAAACAGCAAACAGTGACAGAGCGTAGCGGGTAAGTTCGGCTGGTTGAGCGGGTGGCGGGTAAGTTCAGCTAGTTCAGCGGATAGCAGGTAGAGGGTGGCGGGTAAGTTGAGCTAGTTCATAAAATATACCAATAAAAAAGCGCTTAGCGGGGCGGGACATATAACTTCTTTATAGACAGAGACATAGACATATATAACACATACAACATACATAGATTGATGAACATCAATCTATGACACAACCGACTAAAATAAATTTAGGCAAGTAAGCAAATATTTTTGAGGCATATGAGTGGGTTTCTTCTTGTTTGTCTTCTAATCTCTTCTTTTTCTCCACCAACGTCTTATTTCCTCTCCTACATTATTCTTCTTTTTTTCTTCTTCTCTTTCTCCTTCTCCTGTTTCTCCTCCTCGTTTTTCCTTTTTGCTTTCTCTTCTTCTTTTTCTATTTTCTCCTTCCACTCTCTCATCCTTATTCTGTCTTCTTCATCATCCTTGTCCTCATTTACTTATCAGAAGCTCTTTCAATCTTTCCTTCGTCTTCTTTACATCGTTTGTCTCCATCTTGGCTCTGTGAATCGTACAGACACCACACTCCAATTTCATGATGAATTCCTCCACCATCCCAAGATCGTCTATAGCCTCTTGCAATATATTCACGACGTCAATCTGATCTGAAGCCATCTTCTTTGATTATTCAGTTTAGAATGGCGCGAATGACAGACGCTTGACTTTATATATGTAAAGCCCGGACGCGAAGGAAAACATCCCTTACACTCATTTCACATATTATCTACTATCCACATAAACGTAAGTGAACTCATACAAACCCTGAAATATACTATCTATGCACGAGAAGAGGAAAAAAAAACCACAATATCTACTATCCACACACGGGAAGAAGAAAAAACTATTATATACTATCCACACACGGGAAGAGGAAAAATCCACAATACCTACTATCCACACAAGGGAAGGAGAAGAAAAAAGACCCACTATATATACTATCCACACCAACTTACGCACACTCATACAAGCACAATATATACTATCCACACACCGGAAGAAGAAAAAAGCAAACCCAAAATATACTATCCACACAAACTTCCGCTTACTCATACAAATCCCACAAAATATAAACTATCCACACAACGTACGCAGTCTCACTACCCCCCCCCCAAAAAAAAATAATATAATATTCATACAACGTACGCGCACTCATGCAAATACACACACATACTAGAAAAGGAGTGAGTGTTTATAATGACACTAATCCACATGCACACCAACTGGCAACTTGAATAGCCTCTTTTCTATAGTTTTGGTTAGCCCTGAAGAGGACTGTTTTTTATAAAACTTCATATGCACCTGTTGGTGATGACACCTCCCAGGCCGTGCACCACAGACACAACGCTGACTCCAATCGTTGTCCCAATTCGCAGTTGTGGATGGGAGCGCAGAGGCCTCTTGGTTGGCTTCAGAACCCCAATCGTCAGTTTCTGGGATCGTGAAGATTTGTTCCCTCTATCTTCTTCTTCTATACCACACCCGGGGATGCTGTCCTTGTCGTGGCTCCTGCTGTCTCTCCAGCTCTTCCTCCAAGTTTTCTGTCTGGGGGACAGCGGCTCTTGGTTCTGGTACTGGTAGTAGTGGCTGTGGTTGTTGTTGACGTTGTTGTTGTGGTTGCAGCGTTGCTGCCTGTCGAGGTGTCCTCACCTCAGGCTTGACCTCACACAGAGGTCTAAGTATGAGATGAGGCAGTATAGTTCTTTTCCTTTCCTTCTCCTCTTCCTTCTTCTATTCCTACTCCTCTCCTTCAATCTTAGTTTGCTCTGCAATAGCCCCATGGTCAGCTAATGCAGCAAGCGCCGGGCGTACTCCAGGTGCATCTGAAATTCCAAGAGTTTTATGAGTCTGTTCATCTTGAATGTTGACGAGTCAACGATTCCAGACTGACGATGCTTCGATGGTAAGATTGGTTGTACGCTTGAACCAAGTGCAGTAAGATGTCAATGTATGTAAGAGTGTGTTAATGCGTAAAATATGTCCATATGCGTTCTTTCAAAGTGCGTTGAAAACATTCCACAATGCTGGCTTTGGTTTCGGGATTCTCGGTGGTGAGGAAATGAATGTCACGTTTCTTTAATTCTTTTTGGAAAGCTTGGTTCAGAAATTCGGTGCCTTTTGTCGTTTTGCCATCGAAGAGGGTGACGGCCGCTTTGTTTCAATACCATTTTGAGGTCTCGCACTAACTCACTGCTCGATTTGGAAGTCAATGGTACGACCCAGGCAAATTTGGAAAAGGCGTCGATGACACAAAACAAATATTTGTAGCCATGATTGTGGGTGGCCAAATGAGAGACATCGGCTTGCCACTGATGATCAATGCCCTACACTAGGGTGCGACTTCTGGAGAATTTTCGTCGAATTGGTTTGTGTAAGCTGTACGTGACTTGTTCTTGTAACCATAGTTGCACTTGAGGTAAACGGAGACTTTTCAGTAGGGTTTTGGCAGCACGATACAATTTCTGAACTCCTCCGTAACCTGCAGAATGAACTGGATTGTAGTAAATGCTGGCTAACAATTTCTCCATTTTTTGTTAATAGGTCACCCACTCTTTTTATCGTGTGGCATTTTCTTGGCTTGTAATGCTTAGCGTGTCCGGCAAGCGATAGGTGTCGTGGAGGAGGAGAATGTCTGAACAAGGGCAATCGGTTCTTGTTTCACTTCTGTCTTCACTTCTTTCCTTTTTCCTTCTGATGAGGAAAGGGTGGCTATCATCTTTTTAGTCCATCCAGTTCTGCATGTAGTTGGTGTTGTTAACTTGAGTACTTTCTCTGGTGTTGTTGTTAACTTGCGTACTTTTTCTGGTGGAGTTTGAAACTCTTCTTCTTCTCCTTTTACTGTCTTGGTCACTGGGGGTAGTGGTGGTGGTGGACTTTTCATCGGAGTCTTAAAAGCTTTCAGAGTTGGTTGAGCTGTTTCGTCTAGAGCTTTCTGGTGAAAGAGTTGGCGTCGTTTCAGCAGTTAACCGTACCTTGGCGAATTTTCTGTTTCTGACAAATCTTTGCGATCTATCAAGGATTGCAATTCGTCCTGTAACTGTGACATCGCGGTCATATGAGGATAGGGAGGCAAATGTGGGGTCCGTTGTTCTTGCCAACGATGGAATTCTATCCATCGTTTGTAAAGCACTAAAGTCAGTTTTCGTCCTTCCATTGGATTCCAATAGACACGTCTGAGATCTTTAAACTCCCTTTTTTTATCTTTTTGGTCCTTTTTATATTGCTCCCATGAGTTCTCCATGCATTGATCGTAATACGCCTTTCAGCAAGGGTCCTAACAACATGGGCAAAATGTCCCGAATTGTACCAACAGCTTCTTTTGACGGACGGGTATTTTTTTTTTTTTTTGACCATTTGACGAAGAACGTGTCAGTGCTTTGATAAGCATTCTTTCTGGTGTTTAGGCAAAGGTATCGTTCCTTTCAGGCAACATTCACACACGGTATCGACGACGCCTTTGGATGCTGTATGAATGAGTTGTTTTCGCATGGGTGAAGGAGCTTTGGACACGACAGACAGCATGTCCCAACGTTTGTCCAAACGAAGACGAAGTTCTTTCCCTTTCTTTCCTTTGTTAGTGGTTCAGGATCTCAAAAACACTGATCCACATCTTTTACCGAAGGCCATTTTTATACTGGAATGCGTCGCCACTGGTTGTCTTTACGTCTTATCAACTTCGTGACATGTACCACACGTCGGGGAGGGGTTCGCAACGGACTAAATCCGGGCAGTTCGTGCTTGGACAAATCCAATAAACTCTTTAACATGCCCGATCTCTCTTGGACTTTGATTTTGGGGGCAGGTGCTTTCTGAGCAGATGATAACGCAGATAAAGAAGAGGAGGGCGTCAACGCTGAAGGAAAAGTTCTTGGAGACGCGGGTTTCCATTGCTTCATCAAATGATGAAGAACGGGTTTTTTCAAATTGGGCTTGGCTGGCATCACTAGCAACGGAGAGTGGAAGAACCTGAGGCTACTGGAGACGCGGTCACCGTCACTGTAGGTTGTGGCCTCTTGCGGAAAGAAGCTGTTTTCTGGAGTCTTTTATGTGGGCTTTTCTTTTTCTTTTTCTGTAGGCTTTTCTTTTTCTGTTGCTGTGACCTGGTCTTGACACCAATGTTATTTTTCTTCTCCTGGGTCTGTTTGGCTTTCTTGGGAGTTCTTGGGGAGAACTTTGGGGGCATTGGGATCCCATTTTAAGAGGGAACGAATGACGACACCTCCAAGAGAACCTCTAACTCAAGTTTTCAAAATGATTTGCTTTTTGGTTTGAGTGTCGATGCGAGGATCGGCCAGTTCCGTCAATGCTACTTTGTTTCTATCAAACAAACGTTTGGTTTAATGTGGAATGTGAATGTTGCCTTGTAGTAATTGACGTGTTGTCACAGTAAACCATCGTAAGACTTCTTTGAGACTGGTTTCTAAGACATTAACACGCATTGTGGAATTTGTTCGTGCCTGATACAAAAAACGAATCAATTTGACGGAAAGATGTCTCTGTGTGTGTATGTCTAATTAGGACTTTTAACGTAGATTTAATAATTTTTCAGTCATATAGCTACGATGTCTGCAGTGTGGCAGTTTATAGTGATGTCTAGCACTGGGGCATCATGACGCAGACGTGTAGCATGATGTCCCACCCAGTGACATTATCCTGACACCAGGTCTACCCGTCCTAACACTAACCTCTTAACGTTGAGCGCCTAGCGAGGCAACTGTTCGTACCATTTTTGGAAGTCATTGGTATGACTCGACCGGTGTTCTAACCCACGACCTCCCGCTTCCGAGGCGGACGCTCTAGCCACTAGGTCACTGGAGCGGTGACGGGAAGATGAGACTGAAGGGACGTCATGTTGACGTTGTGTGAGACAGACCCAAAGTGTCCGAGGTTTTTTTAAGTAGATTTTTCTTATGTTGTTGTTAAGTAGACGACGGGGACGTGTACACTACAGGCCCTTTGTCTTGGCACCAGTGGTGAAACAGATGGGTACTAAATCGCAAATAATCATGGGTCGTAGGTTTTAAATCCACAGTAAATAGGCGTGTGGGGTTTGAGTGGCATCGTCGTACGCATGTCAGACAAGGCGTTCCTAACAGTTTGGCTTACGATTTATCTCTAGGGCTTTTAAACAAGACCACGTAATGAGTATTGAGATTGATGGTGCGATGGGCTTCACTTTGTTGAAGCAAAGTTTGGGTGATGTAAATGACATTGGCATTACGATGATGCCCTTTGCGCGTAAACCAGAGTTTAATTTCTTCTTCGTCTTCTCTTAACATGTCATCGAAAATGACCCGATGGGTTTGACTGGGGTCATACACGATTCCGTCGTCTTCGCTAGGAATGCCTTCCATAAACACGATGGAATCGCCTTGACGTTCTTGCAAGAGACTGTCCGTCGATTGCCACTCTTTGTAACACCACAAGATCCGTTGAGGTGGACGATCGATCAAATGATGTTTATGTTCGATCAAACGTTTGACAAATTCGGTTTTGCCTGAACCACTAGGTACGGCAATTAACATGTTAAAGGGATGGTGAAGATAAAAGGCCTCCCAACTGGCACAGTCTAAGTGTTCGTCGAAGACTGAAAGTGGAAAAGGGAGGAGCGACAGTAGAGGTAGCCATAGTGTACTGAATGTCACTTTTGACATGAGGACAGACAAGACAAGAGCTTTTATACTTTTTGTCAGGACACGTATTTTGATTTCTTTTAAACTGGAACAACACGAAAGACAAAAATACATAAAAGCCAAATGGTTAATTACATGGATAAAATGCGCATCAAAACGATCAGAGTGGAATATAACAAGTCACTGTGCAACAAGCTGGTTTCTTAAAAGACATGGTTTGCCACTTCAGTGACTAGTGTCTCACTAAGGGTAGTTAGTGACAATGCGGAAACCATCGATCATGTTCTAGGTAAGCGGCATTTTCCACAGCAACGTCGTAAAATGTCCACGTCGGAACGACAATACTTTAACATTTCTTCCTGAAAGTCGAAGGGGTCCAAGGCGTGAGTGTGGTACCAAGCGTAGAAAGCTTCTCGTTGTTCGGTACGCATGTTGTCGGGGTCGTAGTAGTGAGCCTCAAGCAGATGGAGTAGAACGGCGTGTTGATTGACTTTGGTATTGAAAAAATGCGGAAAATAGTCTTTGACCATTTCTCTCATTACAAACGTTTTAGGCATTCGGCTCAATGGCATTGCCAAGTAACTCATCGAATCTTTTGACTGCACCTGTCCCACTTGCATAGAAATGATTTTGGCTCCGTTCAAAGTCACTTTAGGACGTTCGGTACTTTGTTCCGTATAGTATCTCAAAAGAAATTGCCCATCGTATCCCGATAATTTGTGAGCCATCACCGTGGCATGGTGATGACAATATCTGTAACATTAGATGTCCTCTTGGCTCCACGTCTCGTCGATGGGGTTTAAGATTCATTGGGCGAAATCGGCTAGCGCGTTCGGTCCTCGAAATATGTTTTCACGTCCTCCAAGAATCTTGCTGCAGTGAGGACAGTGACTAAAGATAGACCCTTGGATGCACTTCTCCCACGCTCAGTGAACCACGCAGAAAGTAGGAATGTGAATGCCAGTCTCTCGCATGTATTCGAAATCGAAAACGATGAAATTCACTTTCTTCTGGTCATCTTCCTTCTCCTCCTGTTTGGAATGGTAGTTTTGAATGTAGCATTCGTGTCCCAAGTCCACGATTTGGTGACAAATGTGACATCGTTTCTTTCCTCGACAAACGTGTAACTTCGCACTGTTGGTACGTATGCCTTGTCCACAAGTAGGGCACAATCTCAGGAGTTGACAAACACTTTTCATCTGTGAACCTTGCGCCATTAGGTGTTGTTGGTAACAGGTTGGACTGACAAAAGTGCGTTGACAAGTAGGGCAATGCACTCGTTCTTGTCCTTCGTCCAGACAGGGTTGAGAGGCCAGACATCCTAAGCATTTCGATCCACAATGCTTGTGTTGCTCTCGATTGTTATACCCATAGTCATATTTCTCACAATAATAACTATACCAAGAATGCGGCGATACTGGTAATGTCATCAAAATGTTCATCGTGATGATAAACGTGAATGTATTTTCCGTCTCTGAAATCTTTGCCTCTAAACAACAGAGGTCCGCGTACTTGTTGAGGGTGCACTTTCAAGTTGTAGCGTGGAGCCATGACGTCTTGCAATTTTTGATTTCAGGAATGTCACAAGGGGTGCCTTTGGATAGTCCCGCTTACTGCAACAGGCGTTCTGCTTCTCTTTGTTGTTTGGCTCGGTTCAATTTTCGAATGTTCTCCCAGGCTCTTTTCCATTCAGTCGTGTCGTTCTTGTCGGCATACGTTAGCCCCACCACGATGGCACGGGATAAACACATCTTGTCTTGAAGGTTGTTAATTCGGACAAGGATCGTTTTGGTGCTGCGAAGGTCGATCATCAATAACACCTTTCTGCGTCCTGTCCCTTGGGAGAGTGACACGTCGGTCATGAACTGTGTCGCTTTTCCATCGGTGATGTGAAACTTGTCGTTGGATTGTTGCACGTGCTGAATCTTGTCGATGACTTTGAAAGGTGTAAATTCTGCTTGGCTGCTAAACTCAATCCAAACGGGGGACTTGTGATGAGTGGAAAGTCTCAAGCGATCGTCTTCTTTGGCTTGACATTGCCGTTTCATTGTGGTTAACAAAGAAGCCCACACCTCGGTGATGAACTCTGCTTTCACCTACAGTACGTCGGACATAAAATCTTTAAACTTCACCGTGTACGTGTAAGTCGTAGTTCTGAATTTTCTAGAGAAGCACTTTTCCGTATCTCGAATGTGATAGTACTTTCCAGGGTTTACTGGTGGTAGACTTTGGTTGGGTGTAGAATCTCTGGATCCGGATTCTGGCTCACTCATGTCATCTTCAAAATCACTGGCATGAATTTGACCCAAGACTTCAGATACTGTGCGAGGCGATAAATCACGTTTCTGCCTCTTACTTTCTTCTCCTTTCTCTACGAAATTATGCGATTGTTTCAACTTGACTGCAAAAAGTCAAATTACTACATTTTAAACGCCACGGGTCCCTTTATATACATGTCAGACCAGTGTATATATAATTGGGTAATGTCTTCCATTCCAATATTCATTTCACTCCCAAACCAACCAGAACGATTGAAGAGCCCACACAGATTGAACTTCTAACCAGCGCTTTGCTAGGTGTCATGCGAAAGTTTTCTTCAGACAAGCCGATGGACTACTCCCCCTCTTTTCGAGATAAAAGTCGAGATACTTGCTATATCTGTAGGGCATTGGGCTACAGAGTGTCAAGACCATCAAAAAAGCAAGACAGGTGCCAGAAGAGACAAAAGTCAAGATACCTGTTATCATTGTCAAGAAAAAGGACATTAGTCTTCAGAATGCCCTAAAAAAAAAAAACAGGAGCAAGAGGAAGACAGGAGATCAGAACAGGAAGACGAGACACCCTCCCCAAAGGAAGAACCCAGACAAGTCCAGAAAGAGAAATGACGAGGAAAAGTGAGGAAGAAGAGGAAAAACCTGTGAAAGTGAAGAAATTTAAAAAACAGAGTGAACAAAGACACAGATGAAGTCTATTACCTTTCTAAGGTGTTGCATTATGTTGTTAACTGTAAAATTTGTATCAAAATAGACCAGACACAAAATGTAGTGTCTCTTGGTTTTGAATTTTTAGAACAAGTACCTACACTCACGCATTCACTCAAACACACACATACATCATGGGCAAAAAAAGGATTTTGAGTTTTAATTGATTTTGGCAAAATGAATAATATCTCTTTTCGAGAGAAGTGGGTAGCCCTGAAAAGGACCGTTGTTTTTTTGGGTTTCTTTTTTTATAAAAAAAATCTCTGGAATGGGACGTAATCAGCTTTAACTGCCTTAAGCCTTTGTCACGGCCAAGGCCTACTTCTGGACTGGATCCTGTCGATGATGATTTAGTAAAAATCACTAGGGTGGGAATCTCAGATGTATAAACAGGGTTGGTCTGTTTGGCTCAGGAAGACTTTTCTCTTAGACCTTGTTTCTTCTCTGCTCCTTCTTCTTCATGTTGTTCCCTTCTTGCCTCTTCTTCTCACTGTTGCTGTTGAAGGAGAAAAGCTTGTTCTGCTTCTTTCTCCAATTCTTCTTTCTGTCTCTGTTTAAAATCCTTGAAATGTGGTAATGAAGGAGAAGGTGGCAAGGGTGATGGTACCAGAACAAATTCTTGCGAAAAAGAAAGAAAATCCACTAAATTCCTATTAAAATCGGTTTCATCTGGAAGTAAGACTGTTGACTTTGGTAGCTGCTGCTATACCATCGCTTCTCGTCTCCACAGCCGGTGCACCCCAATTCAGTGTCTTCTTAGTTTTCATCATGTTTGAAACTCTTGTCGCACTGATTCGTGGCGCACTGATGCTAGTGCACCTATTAGGGAATTGACATCACAGGCAGCTCTCTTCAGATTGGAAGACGGACTCCACACTGCGACTTAACTTTGGAACACGTTAGGATTGTGAAAAAACTCAATCTGCTTCAATCCACTCTTCCACTATAAATAACCAGTTCATTTCATTCCCTTCACCTGTTCTCGTCACAAGATGTGGACAAACGTTGAATCATCTACCCTCATATCATCGATGCTGCTCTGCACAGACTTACCCATGTATGTCAGATCATGGACAATTATCCGGATAACCGACTCTTTGGAAAAGAAGAATCTATGTAAAGAGACAAGGCTGTTTGAAGAGAGTCCTCATCTATGGTCCTGAAGTCGGAAGAAGTTTGAGGAACACAAGACCTATGTGATGCCCTCTATGTTAACGAAATGATGTTAACAAAAACCCTTTTCATGGCCACTCATATGCCTCTAAAAGATTTGGCTACTTGCCTAAAACATTTTTTAGTCTGTTGTAAACTTGTTTTGTATGTTGTATTATATATGTATGTCTCCGTCTATAAAGAAGTTCTATGTCCCACCCCGCCAAGCGTTGTTTTACTGGTGTAGTTTATGAACTAGCTTAACTTACCTGCCACCTGCTGAACTAGCTGAGCTTACCCACCACCTGCTCAATTAGCTGAACTTACCTGCTACCCTCTGTCACCGTTTGTTGTTTGGTTTGATTTCCATTGTCCCTAGGGTGCCCCCTATTACTACTGTGGTTTGCATGATTTTCGTTTAGGACAGCACAAGACCAGCTTGACCTTATAATAAATCTTTTAGTGGAAACTTTAGGACCATCCATTTAGGAGCAGAGCTGACAAAATTTTCTTGATGTTAAGATAGGTACCATTTAAAAACAGAACCCCCTAGATACCATAGTGATTTTGTGAAAATTGTATATTAACAATGCCAAACTTTAATATTCACTCGATACTTACCTTTTTTATTAAAAAAAACACCAATGCAACAAAAATACACCAAGTTTCCTCAGGATTGACAAATACTGATTAAAATATCATGCTGCTGTGCACTGAGAAAACCATAGTGATGTGTGGCCCCCCCATACCCCACCCGATACTATAGTACCAAGCAATGCAATTACTTTTAAGTCGTCAAAGTGTAAACAACAAAGATCCTGATCTGCCATGGTTTAATGCACCAGCGGGTCATGGTCTTTGTTTGTTCTACTGATTACTCCAAAGAAACCGCACAGACCCAGATATGTTGGCACATAATGCGCCATCAGATCTGGGTCTGTGCAGTCAGCAGGCGGACTCGCATTTCAAGCGAGTACATTTGGTATTAGTCATTCCTCCTTATTTTCTAATGCAGGGTAAAATGATAAAAAAGAAGCTGTTTTTGAAGTGACCTTTAGTTTATTCTCCATAGATGAGAGTCTCATTCTACTGGACCTTATTTACATCATAATGCCTAGGGAATCAATAGTGCCAGCAAACTGGCAAACAAGAACATGACATCTACACAAACTCTCATCTTTCTCTCACAAATAACATTCATAAAGAACAGCCTCTGTACAGGTAAAATTATTTTTATCATAAATATCAACAGGTAAAAATCTATACTTCCACATGTATGTAGAAAATGGCATTTGGTAACTCAGAAGTCAATAATTTCCAGACAGACATTAAATAATTTTTTTTAAATGGCACAAAAAGTATGTGAAAAGTGTTTCATCCCTTGTCAGTGACCAATGTTGTCCAATTCAACTTTATAACAACAGACTTCAATAATATCATCACTTCTTTGTATGATATCTGAATGTCCAATGGTCTGAGAAAAAAAAGTACTGCATAAAAAAAACTCTAATATGGAAAAATTATCCACAAATCACAGCGGTTTGTTTCCCCTCTACCAATGGGTAAAATATTAATCCACCTCAAATGCTGGCATTGTTGCAATGAAACACAGCCTTTATAAATAAATTAAACATTCAAATAAATAATGGGTTCCAAGACATATTTTTTCAGGAAACATATTTTTAGGAATCTTCAGACGAACACATCATTACGGCATAATGCTCACCTTCATTAATAAATAGCGTCATGTCACATTATACACCCTCCAAAGTGTCGCAGTGTCGTATCACAATACAAAGTCTTTGATGGCTCATGAAAAAACTACTTATACTTTCATTAGAGATTAGTAGAATCGGCTGAATAATATAATATTTACATTATACATTGTACTCATAATGTTCAACTCATTTGACAAATTACATATCAAATGTTGCATTTACTTCCAATCATCAGCACTCACCTGGCAACATCACAGACCATTATCTTCCAGTGCATTCTGCGATGGAAGATTTCGACCTATGATGTTCACACAAGTCAAAACCACAATGCTATTAACCTGAATTTTAAGGTCACATGACCAGGATTTCATTGGATTTCAACGTAATTTTATTCAGCATATTAACCAATCTGTGAATCTCTAAAGTACTAGCCTATTTATTTTCATAAATGCTAACATCAGGTGAAAGAGATTTTCAATCAATTTATCACCATTTAAGCACCATTAATCAGGATTCAACCTCTCCAACTCAAAAAAGTTTCTTGTGCAACTCGAAAGTGCATATATTCTACAATAAACATATTCCTAACACTGAGTTCCAAAACAGTACTTGGGTTTGTTTTGGTTATTTTATGACACAGCAACACAAATAGGTTTATGCTACTGATTTATTAAATGAGAACTTCTTGAGTTTCAACAGAACTTGTGTTTCATTTTCAATTACACTGTCTTTTGGGGTACCCACTTATAGTTTAAAACCTGAAAAATCCTTTGAATTAATTTTTTCATGAAGTCTCTGTATAAACGCAGTGATGTTTGGACGAAAACAAGCTATCTTGGATCTTGAAAATTACCTCCACTGTTCCAGATTTTAAAAATAAGCACAAGTCTTTAAAAAAATACTATATTGAAATAGGTTTTGTTACAAAGAATACAAATAAAATTGAAGTGTATTGCAGTGATCATTTTAACAACTTGCTATTGATAAGAGCAGGTACAGAAAAAATTCAAAAAATTTCACGGAATCGGGGAGTCAAGTTACCACTCTACATAGTCTTCAAAATCACTATTTTCAAAAGTGCAAAATTTGTCACTCGAAGGGACAGACACTCTACTGGCTGAAAATGTCCAAGCATTCAAAAGACCATTTATTTTCAAATCATGTGTTTGGAAACAATACATTTTTTTTAGCACTATCAAAGACTTCATATTAACTGCTTTGGAAGCCATACTGGATGTAGGATTGGCAACATTTACATTTACGTTGAAGCAGGCATGATTGGAACTCTTTTGTTGAAAATTGCATGCAACTATGACCATCCATCTGGGTGAAGTAGAGACAACTAGATTTTCAAGATGACTGTCACATCTGATGTTTGAACTGCACCATTTTTAATTCAGGATAAATTAAACATGTCTTTTGATGAAAACCCCATACACATAATTATACATCAAAAACGAATAGCGCTCAAATTATTTTCAAAATGGCTCCTATCCTGATGGCCAGATTGGCGCAGTTTTAACTTAGAACCATTAGACAGCATAAGTAGTTGTAAGAATACCCCATGTCAATATGGCTTTCCACCAACAAGAAGCAATAACCAGATTTTCAAGATATCTGCTATGGCAGCCATACTGGATGTCATATCGGCACCCTTTTAAGTTGTGTCCATCTAAATGTTGCAAGAAGTCCTTTGGTGAATAACTGTCGATGTGAAAATCCATTTAGGAGTAGTGATAATTATTTTTAAGATAACTGTTGTGGTTGCTATATTGCAAGTCAAATCAGCACCATTTTCACTTGGGACCAACAAGACAACACAAAACCCATGCCATTATTATTTCTGTGCAGCAATAGTGATAAAAAATTTCATGATGGCTTCTGTGGTGACCATGTGTAATGTTTGATGAGCACGATTTTAGTTTAGGACCAAACAGACATTTTAAGAAATCTTTCGACAGAAAGGAAACAAAAATGGGTCTATATGACTTGTCATTCTGGAGAAGCAGTGGTAACAAAGTTTTCAAGATGAATGTCAGACCAGCACAAGTATTATCCAGAACTAGTTAGACATCAAGGAAACCCATTGTTGAAAGGACCATCCATTCTCGAGTACCGCTAACTAGAATTTTGATAACCAAGCAGCACCATTTTTATGTAGGACCAACAGGACCATGGGATTAATATGTGTGTAAAGTTTCATGGCAATCCTTCAAGCAGTTTAGAAATGAACCTGTGATAATGGATGGATGTTGGATGAACAATGTTAGCACAAAGAATGTCTGGAAGTGCATGGTGCACGCATAATGCCAAGAAGGAGAGTGGTCCATGATAGATCTAGCTTGCATTCAAATATTCTTTCAGCTTTCTCACTAAATTTTGATTGGAGCCATTTATATGTACAATTATTTGATTTCTTAGTTACTGCAAAGAACAGATGTTTTAACAGTAACAGGAATTAATTCATCCCGAACGTTATGGCTGTTCATCAGTTCACACAGGTATAGGTACCCAGAAGGAACCTCTTCTTCAGCCTGAATTTTAATTGTCACATACAAATGCACTGGCAATATATATTTTATTCAAATTTGTTTCCAAAAAATGTATTAAAATTTAGACAGGAACTGTAATTGTGAGCGAGTAATTGCATGAAAGCCTTCAAAATGTTAATGGTTACAACATTCTGTAAGGCAAACAAAAGTAAATTTTCAAATTAAATAACAGGTGCCTTGTTCTTTGTGGAGAGATGGCAATACCACACAAATTCATTATTTGCACAAAAATCAATTTTGTATCATTTTTGCAAATAAAACCAACAAATTAAGATTAAACAATTTAATTTCATGCAAAAAGACATGTGTTCAATATTGAATGGATTACTGCCACCCAACAGATCCTATAGAATTATTCTGATATGAACAATGTTTTGAGACAATGGTGTATTGACTGGTCTGTCACATGATTCAAAGCAGTTTCTCAACAAGAATAGGATGACACTGAAAACAACTGAAGACTTGAAAACAAAAACAAAACAAATTTTGTTACATTTTGGACTTCAAGCTATTCAGATACCGCAATTTCATAATCTAAAACCTGAAATAACATGAATTTTGCTGTAAAATAACCTGTTTAAAATGAAAATCAGTAGACTTCCTCTTTAAAAATATTCTTTAATATAAATACAGCTGGATAACTATGTGGTCTGAATCAGATATTCTCTAAATACTCCCACTCCCAAAGCTTTCTTATTTCTTTCAATTAAAAAAAAAAAATCAAATAAAATAAATATACAACTTGTTAATAATAGTCTAGGACATGTTCAGATATCACAGTGTGCTGCACATTCATTGTGCAAGAAGGAATAGCCATTTACAGAAACAGCAACTCCAAAGATAGGACTTCATACCGTACATACTAGCTTACAAGTCAAGTCATACTGCAAACAACAAAAACCCTGATCAGATCAGGGTTTATGCTGTTTGTTCCACTGATTAGTCTTAACACACTAAACAGACACAGATCTGCCTGTGCATTATGTGATGGCAGAGCGGGATCTGAGCAGCTTGCAGTGGGACTTATAAGCGAGTACATATGGTATTTAAAAAACTGCTTATGACATTAAACAAGGCAGTTCAAATCAGTGAATAAATTACCCATCATTATTCAAACTCTTTTTATAATATAATGTGAAGTTGATATTACTGTATATACCTGCTTATAAGTCTCAATGCAAACCATATACCCTGATCTGCCAATGTACAATGCATCAGCAGATTAAGGTCTGTCATTTCTTTAATTTTTCCTAATAAACTGCAATTACCCAGATCTGACAGTGTACTATGTGATATCTATAATGTTTGTTGTATTTAATAGTTCTAAAAAAACTAAGAATGTCTTTTTCTGCAACACAATTAAAGTGCACGCCGATAAAAATAAGTGAATTCCAATCATCCTCCTGACCATTATTTTCATTAATAAAATAAAGCAGCATTTACCCTTATGATGACCCATTAATAGTTCTATGTAAATTAACCTTAGGCAACACCTTCTTGCCTCTGTACTTCTGGCCAACAGCAAGCCCACCAGCTGCTGCCTATCACAATATTGCACATCATATAATACAGGTGACAATACAGCTAAAACTTTACATAATACAGATGAATATGTGGGAGCAAAACCTGGCAAGGTCCCACAAAAAAATTAAATAGAGTATACATAGTAACTTTGATCTTTGACAACTCTCACAGGTACTGAGAGAATTCAGCTCAAGTACTGGCTTCATTTTTAATAAATGTAATAAAGAAATAAGTAATTTGCAGCAACTTTTGTGTTATTTATAAAGAATTTCCTATTCAAATGATGGGGGTGGGGAGAGACTTGGGGCAACTAAAGAACTATTAAATTAACAAAACATCATTTAATTCAGTTCATCAAACACTGATTGCTCCTGTAAAAAAAAAGTTCACCCAACTTTCCATAGTTTATGGTGGTGTTCTGCAGATAATACGAACTTCTGAGAGAGCGACAGGTGTAAGATGAAGTTGTTTGCATTTGAATCATGCACAATGTCGAGAATTTTGGCATTCCTCTATGTTACTTTCATGTACTGTGTTTAAATTTTCTTTGGTTATTGCACTTGTGGTAATTGTACATGATCTAAGTAAACAGCTAACTAAAATGACAGCTCCCTTGTGCTAAACAAATCTCCCTGAATTTGACTAAAGTACACTATCTTCAGCAGTTATTAAAATAGGGAAAATGAATTTTTCCAGACTAGACAATAAAAGATTCTGAAAATTGCATTAAATGAATTACCAAATATATAAAATGCTAAAAAAAGTTAGCCGTTTTGTACAATTTACCTCTGTGTAGAGAAGTGAAAATCATGAAGTGAAAGTAGCAGTTTTTTTAAAGGGAAAGGTGCAGATCTCAAGCCGGGCCAAGCTGTATACTCTATAACCTAAATTACACCTATCAATCATACACCAAAATAAAGAGAATTAAACATTCTTTGAACAATACCAAAGATAAAGACAGCATGTTTTAGATAGCCAGTATAAACAGTGTGGAAGATGGGGGAAACTGTTTAAAAATCTCTTAACCTATGCAAAAGTAAGAAACTGCAGAGCACCACCTATACAACCTAAGTGATTTGTTTTCAAAGACTTCCAGAAGTTTTCAAGGAGCATTCATTAAATAATTTGTGAGCCACTCTAGCAAAAGATGCTACTTCATCTGATAACTACCCGTGTCATGTGATCCACCCAATTTAACCCATGTATATATTCATTATTTTTGATAAATATGTAAATAACCCAAATTTCAAATTTAAAAAGTGATATATTCGATTCAGTTTGAAAATTCTGCATTCCCCAAGATCAATTTAAGGATTTGCGGAAAAAAATTAAAAGATTTTTCATGGATAAAACAATTAGGACTTTATCTGTGTATCATTTAGTCAAGCTGATATGAACTACCATTTTTATTAACATTTACCATATATACATGCTTACGTGTTGGGTCCAAATGCAATCTGCATAGACCCAGATCTGCCATGGCATAATGCCCCAGATCTCGGTATAAGAAGCTTGTTAGGATTATTCAGAAGCAACAAAGAAGCACTGACCCTGATCTGCCAGCACATTATGTGATGGCAGATCAGGGTATATGCTGTTTGCCACTGGATTTTGACTTATAAGTGAGTATACAAAGTAATCAATGATGCTAGGTCTGTAATTGGCTAGAAGAGGGAAAATGATAAAATATAAATGACATTAATACTTTTACTACAGTTTATCTATTAGAATGTACAGAAATAGAGTAATATGAAAACTTGCCATTTTAAGTAATTATGTACAGATTTTGAAAAGCTCCAAGACATTAATTTCTCTAATGCTGCCTTCATTTTGTGAGAAACATTTGGTCTTAGTGCTCATAACTCATTTTTCCCCATGCTAAACAAGTCAAGCAATTCAACTTCTCCAAAAACTCTTAAGCAAATCTATATAAACAGCAGTTTACTGACTGCAAGGACATTCTTTGCCACTTTAAATAATACTGTCATGTTGTATCCAAAACGTTGATGCTAATAAGGAGTTAAATGAATAATATCAAGCAGTGTTCATTCCAGATATACGACTGGGTTGGTTGGTTTGGTTGGTTCTTATTTCCAAGTCAGTGAAGATGATGGGTCTTTTCCTCAATGCGTGAATTTAGGGTTCATGTCAATTTATTAAAAAAAATAACCAAAAATCAAACAAATGTCAAACTCGAGCACATTATTTTCCAAGCCATATTTCTTAAATACCTCCTGTACTCAGAAAATTCCACCCCAACCAACTCTTTTACAATGGAGAGGGAGATCCAACCCAAATTTTCAATCCTAGAATAGACTCTGAAAAAGTGTATGCATCTTAACTGTAACATCCCTATCACTAGCTAAAGAATGTGAAACTTACAGATATTTATAGTAACCAACAGTATCACATTCTGTCACATTATTAATACCTAACTACAAACAGCATTGATCCAAATATCTGCATAATGTGATGACTGATATGGACAGAGGCCATTTCAAATGGGGTCTACCTAGTATGTGTGCAAAAATGTCTTAAATCCAAATCCTTGATATAATTCACAAGATGTCCTTGATACTCTCACATTTACACTATTTTCTTCATGGCAACAGAATGTCCTGTGCTTAACCTTAGACCAACAGCAAGGAGAAAACTATCAAACCTGATTGCACATTTATTAGTATCAAAATAGTCACTAAGAACTGAGATCATTTAAGGTAAAAACATTTGAAAAAATTATAGCTGCTTGGAGCCATAAAGTTCATAATTTCTACACGAAAAATGTCCCTGGAAGGGACTGATGCTCTACACACTGAAAAGAATTTCCAAGAATCCACGATATGACCATTTCTTCTTCTTTAACTGCCAAGTGTTGAAACCATCCCTGATATTCCTGACCAATAACAAGATTTTAAAAAGTTCTATGATGGTGGCCATATTGGATGCAAGATGAGGACCATCCATACATCATTTTGATTCAGTTCAGGAGTGGTCATGATGGCCATGTTAGTCATATTAAAAGATCAGCAGTTTTTATTCCGGTCTAAAATCTTTCATAAAAAGTCCATGTTGATTCAAAACTTTCCATGTAAGATTTTGAACATGGCTATGTAGCTATTTTGGATGTCAGATCACAAGAAATATCTTTTAAAATCAACTAGACAAGAAGTGTTTTAATGAAAACC
The DNA here is from genome assembly GCA_028554795.2 of Sinohyriopsis cumingii. Classification (NCBI taxonomy): domain Eukaryota; kingdom Metazoa; phylum Mollusca; class Bivalvia; order Unionida; family Unionidae; genus Sinohyriopsis; species Sinohyriopsis cumingii. Next base: position 317,410 of record JAPYKE020000039.1, read on the forward strand.
CAATGCTCAATTAGACCTTCAGATGAATATTTATGTAAAAGGTTCCTTGGCAATCCGCCAAGCAGCTTAGCAGTAATAACAAAACTTGTGCCAACAAAAAGACGGACAACAGGCCATCATAGAAGCTCTATGCTGGTCTATGAAAAAGCAAAAACTAGACTCAAGTTTGTCAAAGAAGCATGCCCCCACTGCAGATAAAAAGCATCCAGACAAATTAAAAACTGTACATAAATTAAAATTAGCTACATTGTCAGGAAAATCTTACGGGGTTGTCTATTTATGCAAATAAATGGGCATACCCAATTTAATTTTGTCCACCTGATTTCTACAAATATGAGCTTTCAAATATTGTTGTAAATCACATAAAGTAAAAAAAAAAAGTTTAAAAATTTCAGCACGAGTTGTATTAATCTGAAAATTAAAATCAGGTCATCTACAATGAAATCCAATCATGCCTACCATTTTCAACCTCCAGTAATTTTATTTGTCCAGAAAATTTCAAAACTGATTAAAAAAATTTAAATCTGAAAATTGTCGAAAAGGCCTGAAAATCTTTTCAGGTCATGTTCTCAAACTGTGAGAAAGCATGTAGAATTTCATGGTTCTAATGTCCAATAGTTTTGAAGCTATTGTGCTAAATCGATTCAGGATGGATACATGGACTTGTGAATGCAAAAGGATAGGCAGCAGCAAAACTATATGGCCCCTTCTATTGCAGTGGGGGAGGGGGGGCATAACAAAGTCGCAGTTCATTAAAAAGCAAAAACATTTTCCCTTGACATTCTGAACAAAAAGAAAACACGCAGACTGAAAGATTTGATCTGACATCAAAGCACAGCATTACGGAATGCCTTGTCATAGTTTGGAAAATGTTTTTAAAAAAATGACTCGATCTGAGAATACCAGTACTTCAGTTATAGATGTATATGAATATATTTTATATATATTACTACAAAATAACAACAGATTAGCAATCTTACTTATTAACACAAAAATAATATCATTCCGTCCGATTCATTCACTCAGCTGGCAAGAAAATTCACCTAGACATGTCATCTCATTGGCTGGTCTATTATTTATCTGCTTTGAGCAGGACAGTATCATATACTCATTGAATTTCATGCATTCTACTTTTCTATGGGTTGATGGTGAAATAAACTAAAGTCAAACCTTCTTTTCCACCCAAAATATCACATATCTAGTTTAGAAAGAGACATTTAAGAAATGGGCATTTCAATAAATTACATCATGGAATCTTTCCCCATTCATTCTCTGCCAAGTTTTGGACTGTAAAACAATTTTCCTTTGCTTTTCTATAATCTAGTATTATGGGACTGAATATATGTAATAACAATTGCAGCTCTGCTTTCAAATAATATCCTGGAAGATCAGGGTCTATGTTGTTTGTTCTACTGATTGATCCCAACAAAGTGCAGACACTCTAATATGCCAGTGCATTATGCAACAGCAATTCTGGGTCTGTGCAGTTAGGCTCGACTTACAAGCAAGTATTTACAGTAATGTTTAATTTTTCTTTTAAAGCTCTTAAAATTCCAGTGATTTTTCTTCATTTCCATGACAGCAGATTCTTGATTTAAGAACAGCAAAATAACATGAAAAGTTCACTTTTCAGACAATACCAACAAATCAAGTATGGAGATACTGCGTCTGTGTAAAAATTGACAGTGAATGGACCCAGATCTGCTGTCGTACAGTCCATGGCAGATCAGTAATTACATTCTTTGGAACTACTCTCTCATCTGCTGATGCAGTATTGCCATGACAGATCAATTGATGTTATCGGACTACTGCTGACAATAAAGTGGGGTGGGGTGGGAGGTGGTCACAATTCTTGCTGAGCTGATGGGTCTGATTTGTACACAGATGAATGCCACGACAGATCTGATTCTATTCATAACAGATCTGGATCCTATTCATCCTGACAGTTTGGTTATACAAGAGTTATATATGCAGAACTAAACTATGGCATACACTAGCAATGCCCAATCATCAGTTAGGCACTCTCAGTTGACTAGGGAAAATTGGCGAAATAGAAAAGTTTGACTTTAGCCCAAATAATGATGATACAATTTCCATTTATCCTGGTTAATTATAAATCATCCATCAAACTGCCATATATCTCAATGCAAGCTGCCTTTCTTAAATTGGATTTTCTTCCTGATAAAAGTGTCATGTTATTATTAAAATTATCATTATTATTATATTCTGCACCTCCTGCAGATTCATACTGTGTATGGCAAGTATCGACTTAATATAAACCTGGCATTTTGCAATGTATTTCTTCCTCCCGTTGGACCACATCCTTAAAATATAACATGATACTGTATCCTTAAAACAAAAAAAATTGTTCTAAATCAATCAAATAACAAAACAAAACTTAAAAACTACAATTTGGATAATTGTATGTATTAATTATGGAGGCAAATAAAAATGTATTTGGCAGACAGACAAGAATTAAGGAATAAAAACATCACATGAATGTTTGTCAATTATCTGTTTAAAAAAAACTGCCTATACATTTTTAAGACACCAGATCTTATACACAACAATAAATTCATCTCATTTGCAGAAAATAAAAAAACTACATTCTCTCTCAATCTCAGTGTGACCCAGTGAATGCAAATTGGTTAATCCTATCTTGTTTATTATCCGAGGAAAACCCATCACTGCACCCACTTTCAATACTGCTATGATCATCCGTGTCACTTGTTCCACTGCCATAGCCCATTATGTCAATTTCATCTGCAATGACAAAATTTAAAAACTGCATTTCCCTGAGGTCATCTGAAATGACAAATATAAAGTGTATTTCCTTGTGGTCATCTATAGTGACAAAAGTAAATTGTATTTCCATGTGGTCATCTGAAATGTGGCTTTTAAAAATAGAAAGCCAATTTATTTCCTACTTTCAAAATCTCCTGGCAATGATACCTACATAAACTTTCTATGTAATAATGGTTACAAGCAAACATTCCTTGAATTTAGTATAGCACTAGACTTAGTTTTGGTAAAATGTGCATTAAAACAAATTACATCCTTCAGAGTTAAAAAAATTCTAGGCCAAATTAAAGAAAGGCACATAAAAAAATGGGGGCTGGAAAATTGAAAAGGGGAGAACACACTTAACCTTAATGAGACTGCCCAACAATCAGGCACTGTGTTACTTAATATGCATTCATAGTATTTTTGGTACATAACCATACTGTTTAATTGTTTCTGCCCCATTGAATGTGGAAAAATAGATCTTCCCACCCCTTTCCCACATTTTTTAAAACAAACATTTGGGGTGGGAGACATCTAATAATAGTTATTGTTTACACTTGAGAACTTGAATTATCACAGAAGTGTATCAAATAGGTCACATTAAGTAAGCTTTACAAATATCTGCCCTAAGATAAGTCGGTTTGACCCTAATACATAGCACATGTACTTGTCGGCACTAATACAGATAGATTTTGATTTTGATAATTGAGGGACCAGTGGCATGTGTGGGACAAGAACTTTATCATATCAACAGAACAAGCTTAAGTAAAATTTATTGGAAACCAATCATAACTGGGTAAAATTCAAGGCAGTTGTTTGTCAGAGAGATTCAGCATGGCAGGGATTTTCTATAGCCTTTTTGGGCAGTTGAATTGCAGCCCATTTTCCAGAGTACCATGAATGGCACATTATACACTTTACCCATGTTTACTAGTTAGTCCTCAATGCAAACAACTTAAAAAAAACTGTAGAGACCATTTTTTATTATTCAAAATGACCTTGACCTCTAACCTTTTGACTCAAAAATCAATAGGGTTTTAATCTACACTAGCTCCAAGCCATTCACAATGTCTGCTAATAGTAGCTGATGAAGAACTCTAGTTATTTTGCAGAAACTGTTTTCTTCTTTCAGACTGACTTTGACACTGGACCCCAAAATGATAATGGTTCTTTTGTACCCTAAGTGCAAAACTGCCTCAAAGTTTAGTAATTGTAGATGGTGGAGAACTTAAGTTATGAATGGACACATTTATTTCTTCTTTCAGTCACTGACCTTGACCTTTTGACCCTACAGTTTATACAGTTCTTCCTTACCCCTAATACAAACTATCCACACTGTAATGTAACTGTAGTTGGTGGAGAACTTGAGTTATTGTGTGGAAAAGGTTTTGCTTTTTTCAGGCAATGACCTTGAGCTAAGGGCTCTTGAGTTCAAAATGTATGGGCTGTTCCTCAGCCAGATGCATGCTTGGTAAATGTAGATGGTGGACAACTAGAGTTATTGTATTGGAATGAAATTGGTTAACTAATGAACCGGCAATTATACAGTCTGCCTTTGTTTTTCCCTGTGCGTGTATGCAAGCCTCTATGCATGCAGTGGGTGTGTATGTTTAAAAGGATGTCAGCAAAATTTTCTGTCTATACAGTGTGATTAAATGTTTTAAAAATGTAAAAGGAAAAATTAACCCAAAAGAACTGACCATTTGATATAAACATATTTAGCTAGAAAGTATCAAGCTTGAACAATAGAGCTCAGTCTGGGGTGGATGGACATGTGTACCAGGAATCCAGAAATTCCAATAGCTATTGTCAGACATTCCCCCCCCCCCCCCCCCCCGTGGTGGGAAGGTATTTGTAAAATATAAAGTTATTAAAAGGTTGTAACAAAGAAGAACCCAGATATCCTTGATTGTCAAATATGCAATAAAATTTCCATTTTTGGCTCCAGATTAGCTGTTGTTTCAGTTCTATCGACATTCTATATTAAAACCGTTATTATGAAACTATTTATTTATTAAACAAATTTACCGAACATTATTTTATGACACTGAAATGTTTGAAATGTTTTTAAGAAGATTTATTTGATGGGCATTTCTTTTGAAGTTTTAATGTAAAGTTTTATTCTTGCTGTTGCTAATATCAACCAAATTTCTTGACCAAGAAGCCAATAATTGAAATCGACTGCTCTACTGTTCACAAAAAAAAAAAAAAAATCAAAGTGCCCTTTACTACCTGTTTAAAGCGCCGACTATGACCGGTATTGTCCTCAAGTATTAAGGCTGTAACACCCGTTTTGGCAGTCTGACTAAGAAGATGTGCACACCCAATCACTTTTGAATTTTACTTTATTACAATGTTGATTTAACACATAATGGATAAACATATCAAACAATTTAATGACTTTCATGATTTCCAGTTATTCTCTCAGGCTACTCGAAGTACGTATGCATCAAGATCTTTGATCTGTCTGTCATATTCAGCAAATACAGCAAATTCAAGAGACTTGCTATGCATCACACCGAAGATAAACATACATGCATACAAGAGTGATCAATAGATTTAAAAGAATAAAAATGAAAACAATATATAGTCACTGTATATTGGGAAAGCAACACTTTTATGCTGTAATTCCCTTATGACAATTCAACCCCTTTTATGCTGGCTGACTTTACGGCATAAAAATGTGCTGTTCTTTGCGTGTTAAAACGTGTATTCTTATTTTCTTTAATTATAAATATCCATTCATGGGGGAGTACCGATAACAAGATTTACAAAATGACCGTTGAAGTGGAAAACAACAGATTTTGAGCTGGGAATTAAATGATTTGTTGGAGATTCAACTCCACACAGTAACTTTCCCTTTGTATGCACCCCTTAGTTAACATACCTAGCGGGCTGTATGGGGATCTAAAAATAGATTGGAGACTAGGTCAGTATTTTTCTAAGGTGAACAACAGGAAGCGAACTAGAAATATTTTTTAATGTTACTGCCTAGTATCAATCAAAATCCAAAATAATTATATAATAAGAATGAATGTGCAATTTCTTGATTTTGGACGACTTTTTGATTATATTTAGAGAACCTATTTCAAATTGTTTAATGAAATCTTTCTTGGAGTTGTAAAGATGCCAAACACTCAAAACAAGCCTTAATAACTAGTCCTAACTTTAAATCCATCTGTGCCTTCTGATTTAACTCTTTCAACATGCTCCCCCCCCCCCCCGGATGAAGATGACAATTTAAACTGCTGCTTAAAAATCCAGCCTCTCCGATGTTTTACTTTTTATCAATGCTAATAAGCATACCCTGCTTTAACATTGTACATCTGAGCATTAAACCCTCATGGCAGTAATTATCTCGGCACCAACTTCATCTCCCGATCAGTCTGCCACACTAAGTGCAACATTGAATGGAAGCAATATCTACAGTTCACTCCTGTGCCTCAGTACCTTTCAATCTTAGATTTAGAATGTACTGTATATACTCTATTATAAGTCAACTCAAACTGACAACAACAAAGATCCTGATCTGCCACAGCATGATACAACTGCAGCCATGGGCCAATGTTGTTTATTCTACTGATTACTCTGAACAAACTGCACATATGCAGATCTATGGGCACATTAATGATTATGTGAAAGCAGGTTTGGGTCTGTGCAGTTTGCAGTTGGACCCATCTTATAAGTGAGTACATACAACATGCCAAGTTTTAGGATTTTTATTATAACTGGTGGAAAGAGATGAGTCTACTACTCAAATTACTACACAGACAATATCTAAGTGCCAACAGTGTAGAATGTAAGCCTACAGCTTGGTGCCAATACTATTTTATCTTTCCAGGGCTTTCAACGTAACTCCATTGAGAAGCCTACCCTGGTTTTGCATAAGTGTTTGCATACACTGAAGCACAGAAGCAGCCAAATAATGTATCAGATTCATGGCACCTCAAAAGAATAGCTAAAGAGCGCCAATTAAAATTAAAGTTGAAAAAAATGTAAAACTGAAAATTTCTACATAAACTCTAGGAAAATTACCATATGTATTTGCTTACAAGTCTAACTGCAAACTGCAGAGACCCAAATCTGCTGTAGCATAATGTGCCTGCAGATCAGAGTCTATGCTGTTTTTGCTACAAATTACACCTAACCAACTGCACAAATCAGATCTACCAGTGCATTATGCAATGGCAGATCTGGGTCTGTACAGTTTTCAGTTAGTCTTATAAGCAAGTATATATGGTAATATTTTAAGTTGGTAAATGGAATCTTTCATGTGGGACTGGAGGGCAGCTTTGGCTGCTTTATGTGCCCTCTCAATGCCGTTTATAAAACTGACAAAGCAGCCAACTGAAATACTAGTTTTTTAAGATTGTTTGAGCAGGTCACGTTTCTCTAAGAGCTGAGGAATTAATATGATCTTAGATTTAAAGCTTTCTAAGATGGAAAAGGAACCCCAAAGGAAAATTTCTCGAGGTCTCAATGTTCCCTCTAAGTTGCATGTGCATGGCCGCACACTGCAATCAATGAAGATCTAAAGATTTTACTCAAGTCACCGTAATGCTTGCACAATGCAGCATCTACCATTCGCTTAGCAGGAACGTTGGTCTCAATGTAGCTTAAAGATCAGAGTATGGATGTAATTTCAACCACAAAAATGGAGGCTTTATCCTCCAAAGCATCATATGCCTGTACTAGCTATAACTTCACAACTCACCCGATTCTGAATTGGATGAGGTAGTTGAATTTGTTGACGTACTGCATTCAGATATGCTCCTCTCCTGCCTGACCCGATACTGTCCGTCCATTAGATGTTCTAATTTCCTCTGTAGGTGTCGCTGCTCACGCTTCAAGCTGTCCTTCTGTGAGCTGTGCTTTTTGTCTTTTTCTTCTAATATCTTTTAAAACAGGCGAAAAATTAAGTCCTGTGTGTACCTTTTTTTTTCTATGCAATTTGAAGATTCCAAAATTAACATGCAACTTTAAAAGGGCAAAGTGCAGGAGCATATAAAAAAAATAATCACTCAAAGTAAGAATTCCTGACTTAGTATTAAAAAAAGTATTTATGATGAAAACTTGTGACAAAGAGAAAAAGACATTGAATCAAAACTGTACTCAAATAGGCAGGAGTTTTTAACCCCTTGCTTTTATGCAAATATGCTCTAAAAAAAATCAGCAATAAATTTTAAAACAAAAATGTATACATGATATGTACATAGTACATTAATAGTCATATGACTCGTTCCTATTTTATTTGATCTTGCTGATACATCCAATTCCTGAATATACAACCTATCATTAAAACTTGAAAGTCAAGCTGACATTGACAGGGTCAAAGTGTGTCAACGCAAGAAATGTTACAAGCTAACTTGGCACACAAACAAGTCAAGGGAGATAATAACCAGAAATATTATATTCAGGAGAAGTACAGATAGCAGTATATAATCAGACAAGCTGGGTTATTCAGAAGTCACAAATCAATATGGCTATACATGTAGGTGTAATTGTATGAATCCTTTACAAGTACTTCAGTCAAGTGTGTGGTAAATTGGTCTAATGACATGAGAAAATTATTGCTCAGTGCAGTTTAAACTTGTGCACACTTTGATGTGCAAGCCACCAATCATTTTACATGCAACAGTCAATTCTAGAAAAATGCCAACACTGCATTCTGAATAGTACACATTGTCAGAGAGAAAATTTTGAATTAAGAGTTATAATTCAGTTTCATTAATATGATGTTGGTTTGTATAACTTCACGATTAAGGTCAAAATCCTACAATCTAACATATGAATCCACTATTTCAAAAGGTACTACCTATACTTGCTTGCATAGTAAAGTTGAAAAGTGCATAGACCCAGATCTGTCATTACATAATGCATTAAGTAAAATTGGATATATGCAGTTATATGAACAGTTTGACATGGGTTTATTACATGTGAAGTTTGATACAGGTTTATTACATTAACGGTTTCATATGGAGTTTATTTTATTAACAAGTTGACATGGGTTTATTACATGTGAAGTTTGATACAGATTTATTACATGAACAGTTTCATATGGAGTTTATTTTATTATTAACAAGCTGACATGAGTTTATTACATGTGAAGTTTGATCCAGGTTTATTACATTAACGGTTTCATATGGAGTTTTATTTTATTAACAAGTTGACATGGGTTTATCACATGTGAAGTTTGATACAGGTTTATTACATGTGAAGTTTGATGCAGGTTTATTACATTAACGGTTTCATATGGAGTTTATTTTATTAACAAGTTGACATGGGTTTATTACATGTGAAGTTTGATACAGGTTTATTACATGTGAAGTTTGATACAGGTTTATTACATTAACAGTTTCATATGGAGTTTATTTTATTAACAAGTTGACATGGGTTTATTACATGTGAAGTTTGATACAGGTTTATTACATTAACAGTTTCAATGGAGTTTATTTTATTAACACGGTGACATGGGTTATTACATGTGAAGTTTGATACAAGTTTATTACATTAACAGTTTCATATGGAGTTTATCTTATTAACAAGTTGACATGGGTTTATTACATTAACAGTTGATACAGATTTATTACATATACAGTTGATACAGGTTTATTTCATGTACAGTTCAATACAGGTTGATTATATTAACAGTTTTATATAGGGTTATTAAACCAGAAATTACCGGAGTGAACCTACCATATGTTCACATGAACTCCTTAAATAAGCCCATACAATGGTCTTTTGCATAGAAAATATCAATGCACCATTTTTGGGGGGTAAAATGAGAGAATTTTATATTTGGTGACACCCACTCAGTGACCAGCCATGCTACAGAAAAATTCACTATGCTTTAAAAAGAAAAACATCTCAGATATGGTCTTCTCAGAAAGTTAATTATCACTTTGAAAATACAATACTAGAGAGGAAAAATTAATACAAATATAAAACAAAACAAGGGCATTATATGGACAGATGTGGAAATATTTCTGTTTTTACTTAAAATGAATACGGATGGCACACAAAAATCTTTCAACCGTAACAGGATTAAACTTTTAATTACTGTTTCATCATTTTATTTTCAAATTTGAATATCATGCATATATTTAATTGTTACAGAATGTGAGGGGGGCACATTTCTGTCGATCTACGAAAAGTACATTAGTTTGGGCCAGAGAACAATTAATTAGATTTATGGAGACCGGTACTTGTTACATTGCTGTACTGCAATGATCATAATGTCTGGTTGGTAGAGGCAGAGATTTTTAAATTAAGCATTCGTTTACTTAACCGCAAGCAAGATAGAGTATTAGGGACAAGGCTTACTTCGATTTCATTGTGGAACTGTCAAACTTGAAAAATTCCAGAAACCATTAGTCAAAAACCTGGGAGGTCACATTGACCCCAATTTTGACGCCTAAGTTATAAAAGGGCAGTAAATATATTTCATCCTGATTGGTTACGCTAAATAAGGGGCGTGTTTCCCACACAAAATTTCCTAGCTGTAAATATTACCCCCATCAAAAAATCTAATTAGTCTAAGCTTTGCTGCAAGAGTAAAGTACCAAGGACTCCGAGAGTCAATTTGAAAGAAATTCTCTCATAAAACATTTGTCCAAGGGCTCGGTTGTCTGGAAGGTCGACGGACACAGTTTTGGTGGTATAAACGAACAATGCTTGAAAGAACAAAAGGTATTTGCAACTAATTCATGAGATTTGTTGATACCAATATAATGTTTTGCTTGAATTATTTGATATGTGCATGAATTAAGTTGTTTAAACTCGTAGATCAACTCTCTTGATACGAATATAACTGTTGAGTTTATATATATATGAATTCATAAAACAATCTTCTTTATATAAGGTTATCAAATTGTTTCAATTAGTCGTCTTGTTTTTATAGGAATTAGGTTAAAAAAACTGAATGTATTACTTTGGTTGATACAAGTTCCGAGAATCCATGTGAATTCACCGATTTCAGGTAATTTCATGTACTAGTATGCTAAAGACTTGGATGTGCGTGTTCGCTGAACGTAACGTAAAGCCAGGTAGTGAATTTCATTCATTCATTTGTGTAATTGAGACGAGAGCGGAACTTCTAGTGATGAATTAGCCATTAGGCAGCACATTATCTTATGAAACTAGGTTTGTTTTGGTCTACCATGTATGGGCCAACTAATAGCCTTTAGTATCTGTTTCAATACTGATAGTAAGATCTGATAACGAGATGTGAGTAATGATCTATCCCCAGTAAGATAACCGACAGGAAATTGAGATTGTTCTCCATTTGTTTTCTAAGGGGAAAATAGTTCTTCAGACCTATTCCAAAAAGTATCCTCAGATGTACCTACGCACTGACATATTCATGTATCTGTGTATCTACATGCTTACATATATACCTACCCACACAATGTTTGAAGGCCGAAAGGAGGCTAGATAGTAGGGAGGTTGGGAGAGGGAAAAAAAGGGAAAAGGCGATAGGACAGAACAGCTAAAGTGAAACTGGAGTGATCCAGAGATAACCAGATTATGCAACTGTACAAGGCAACAACTTCCATTGTTCACTTGATCATACGATGAACTAATCCTATCAGTAAAACGAATCGGCTATTTAAATAAATATATGTGTTTTGAAATTTGGTGAAAGATTTATTCCAAAAAGAAGTGCATCTTCCTAATGTATTATCACCATTGTTTATGTAATTGATTAAATTTTTATTTTTAATGTATGGGGCTCAAGTCGCTCTGTTATATATATATCTGCTCAGATCTCTATTCTACCTATAAGTTTACTCGTTCCAGGCAATAACACTGAGGGCGATCATCTCCTAGATAATGAGAACCAAATAAAAGGGACACCTTGAAAGAAGGTACAATCAGCCAATCAACTCACACCCTTTACAAAGAGGAGTGGGGGTGTTTACACAGAAACTTGCTTTACATCATTTAGTAGCATGAGTGAACATCAGCTCCAAGCAAGTACTAACAGACATTTTTACATGTTGGTTGGTTAGTTGGATTGTAGGTTGGCTAGTTGCTTCATTGCTGCACTTGGATCCCTTTTATTCCCTATATCATGCAAAGGAAATGGAAGCCAAATTCCCTTCTCAAGGACAACTGGGGACAAGTGTGTATTGAACCTGCGACCTTTGGATTACAAGTCCAATGCTCTATCAGTGGAGGCTACATGTTAACTTGTGTCTCTATGTCACCTGGCAACAGTAGTATTTCAGTCCTGAGGTCAACCTAATGTGTAGTTATTATACCATACTCTGTTGAGAACAATACAGTCTCAAGTCAACCTGACATGTGGACTAGTTCCAACGTATTTGGGATATAAAACAATACTTATGTCAAATCAATCTAGAAGCACTGAAAATCCTTTTGACATTGACTTGTACAGAAAGGTGTTAACACAAGCATGGCACTGTACAGCACTTGCTCATCCATGGTTCAGTTAGTATCCAAGTAAAAGCACCCACTATAAAAACCAATATAATTTACAGATGAAAGGAAGCAATGTGTGCATGTGTGTTTTATCATGTTCACAGGATCTTATCTAGGAAAATATTACCACAAAAAAACATGATATGTTTGTCTGACATCAATGCTTTGTACATAACAGTAAAAACCATAACATTTAGTGCATACAGCTTTTGTTTCCTTATTTTTTTTTCTTCTACCAGATTATACACATATGCTGGGGAAACTCTTGTACTTTTCACCAAGGATAGGATTTTCATGTTCCTTCAACATAGCAAAAAAGAGACAAGGTAGCACACACACCCCATAATCGTTTAAACAAGACCTAATATGCCCGCTGACAAATCTACAAAAAAGAACAATTTCATATACATAAAAATTGGTGGTCTCATTTTATGTATAAAATTTTAAGATGTAATACATTTTGATAAAATCCATTAACACCACATTTTACTTTGCCACTAAAGCTGAGATCCACTGATATATCATGTTCTCACAGAAATAGATCATAGTAACTGCGTGTCTGTGTGTAAACATTTAAACAAATTCAAATACTATATACATGAAGTTTACTTTTTCGAGAAATTAAATGGGTATGTGGCAAAACCAACTATTTAAGGATCCTGTAGGGTTCCAGTGCCTGACAATTTTAAGAGGCTGAAAGGATCCCATTCACAAGTTGCATGGCAACAAGGTATTATCTTATTTCCTGGAAGCACTCCCTGGGGTTTGTTTTCATTTAGATGTGAGGTTATAGTGGATGAGGCACATCTAGAGAAAACTGAGTTTGCAGTTACTTGTGTACATTAGAACTAGTGGGACAAAAAATCCAAAAACTTTTATCTTCTTATCAATTCTCAACTGTCTTACCATTTTCTACTCCATATTTCAAGTCTATGAAAACGTGTTACATGCAGCATTGAAATAAATATATGTACATTTCATATTTTGCCAAATCGGAGTTTATTTTAGAACTGAAATGCAGGTGAGAAATCCAACCATCGACTTTGAAAAATAAATGTTGGGGGGGGAGGGTCTAGGTACATGAAGAATCAACTGAAGGAAAAAAAATCCCCCAAAGGGTTCAACAAAATAATGCACGATTAATGCATACTCAAAAATCACGCATATTTGGTTTATTGTTTTGCCCATTTCTGTTTCTAAATATTAGCACACATCATCAGCAACTGAACATCCTAAATTAGGCCCTGCAGGTTTACTGCTGTGCTTGAACTGTTATTTTACTGTTGCAAATTAAAAAACAGCTGAAGTCACACTTCCCTAAACAATCCCTCTGAACTGGCTTCCTATACATGCTGGCCACACGCACAATTACTGATTGATACTATTACTAAAACCTCTTTATAATGACCAACCCAATAAAACATTTTGTCCAAACTGAGGTTGGTTTAGGGAGGTTTTAGTGTATCTGACAAGATGCTTCATGGATGTGTATGAATCAGGAAAGAACACCAAGAAACTGGATATTATATAAATCTGAAATGCATGTTTTATCACATATATTTAACACAAAATGGCCATCTTCATAAAAGACTAACATTTAAGTGAGGGGAAGAAAAAAAACACTCATCCCCCACCCAGATATCTCTATGTTCTCAAGGCAATTTTTTTTCTTATTTGTCTGCACAAACTATCTATCAAATCAATGATAAAGACAGACTAAACTGGAACCAGTCTGCTTGCATGAACTGTATGTACTCCAAGCAACAACTGCCCATAAATAGAAATGTCAATATTGACCTGATGACACTGTTGCACTGTAATATCAATTTCTTCACTTGCACAAGGACCTTTCAGAGAGAACAAGCAAATTATCTTATAAAAATGTACATTATAAAGAAATAGCATTTGCATTAAATTCAAATGACTGCTGGAAGCATTTCAAGTTTTGAGAAAATAGGGTCCAAGCGAGCTCCTTTAATTGAAAAAGTGTGCCATCTGTGATCACAATGAGCCAAACTCAAAATAAAATGAAATATGGTACAGAATTCTACATCATAAATTAAGTGTTACATATCAAAACAAGGTTTTCCTACAATTTCATACTTATTTATAAGTTACCCATGTTACTCAATTCTGAAGCACACAAGTAAGGGTAACTTATTTTATTTGTAAAAAAGTGATTTTTAATGGGTTCCAAAAAAGGGATTTTTTCAAAGACACCAGTAGAATCTCTTTCCTATAATATCTCAACATCACTGAAAATATCCAATTGCTGTTGTGAATGTGTGACAATGGAGATACCAAAGAAATAACCTTACTGTATTGAATATTCAAGATCAGTATATGAAAACTGCAATCATTACCTAGTTGGGAGATGCAAGATGACATCCATGTTTTACAGTTTTATTAGGTTAATATTCCCTTTTAGTGTAATATACAACTTCTTTTTACCTTTGTTACATCCCATTTTACATTTTTTTAATCACCCCTGATCTTATTACATTGAATACAAATAAATACAATTTTTTCTTCCATTATCTATTATTTTTTTCAGATAAATCAGCATCAATGATGTATAGAAGAAATGCGATATAAACACACTTGAATGCTATCACACCATGACTAGTTAGCCTGGTACATTTTACATCCTAGTTATCCAATATGCAATACCAATGTTTTTACTCATTGATTTTATGTGACAACTGTTTTATTTTTTAAAGCAAAGCACCTGGTAAATTGAATTTGTTCAACCATTTATAGTTATTTATACTATTTTCTTTGTTTACCTTTATTACACCCCATTTTGAATTTTTATTGACCATTTCAGCTAATAGTCATGTTTCAGAGATTGCACTCATTTTATGGCGTCATATTTTGTACCATTTCATTTACATAATATATTTAACCTGTTAATTACATAAAGAACCAAATATTAACTTTATTTACTTTAACATTCTCCTCTCTGATGCCCCTGGCATACTCTAACTGTGCAGGAAAAAGTCAAGGTCTTCAATTGTATGTACGCATTATGGTCATTAGTCTTTGCAGCTTTCAAGCAACTTCTTGAGGGTGTGCAAATGTTTTTCTTCCTTGGTTCTACCATTTCGGATTCCAAATCTTTGCCTGAAGTTTCACATTCTATTTGACTTTCATCTCTGCTCTCTTTTTGCCAGCTTTGTATACAAATGTCATTATCTCTGGTCTGGCTATTTGTATATCAATTTTCGCTGCTGAACTTCCAAAGTAAATTAGTTTTTAGAAAAATCAATGGAGTTTTTGGGGAGCTTGTTGATATTTTGAAATATTCATAAGGGTATTTTTGGAAAATGGTAATGCCTACAATGTGAAAATTCATTTCTGTATTTCAAGGCCAGGCAAAGTTAGTGTACTTTGATCTATGTCAAGTACATTTCTCCAGCATGAAGAAGCAGTCATTTTCATCAGATTTCTGCTTCAGACGGCACAAGGTTTTCCTAATAGTGATAAAAAATAAATGTCAATCTAGGTAGATGAAAGACATACAAGCGCATGTTAATTTTATTTACAATGTGCAAGTTATAGAGCAAGGAGCTTTACTCTATGCCTTTATTGAAAAATGTGCCAAGTCAGTGTCAAGCTATGTGACTGGAAGTACATCCATACGCCAGTCACCAGGACTACACATTTTTCTTCTAGTCAGATGTGTTCATAAAATGGTTCTTACCTTAAATAGTTACTTTGTTTCACATTTTGTTTCTTTGTTTCCTATTTGCACCCAGGCTATTACAATTTGGTCGCATTAAGAGCTTGCGTCAACCAAGAAATACTATGGGGTATAACGAACCTAACTGAGAACAACTAAAGTTTTGTCATATATGGGATAAAGAAAATTGGGGAAACAGGTAGAGTGCAGCAAATGTTGCAACCAGAATCAATCATATTATGGATTATGTTCATTTTCTTCAAAATCAACGAGTAATTTAATTACTGGACGCTGCATGTACATCAGATTAAAAGTTACAATACTTGGACTGCTCATTACAAGTGCATTACTTCAAGTACAGGAAATCTCTCTTTCTACGAGATGTGGGTGACTATTTGGCACATATCCTGAAAAAGCATCTCACTGCATTTGCCAAACTCCACAAATGGTTCCAATTCTCAATCAACATCAATAATAGAAAATAAATTCTTAACACCAGTGAAACTGACTTTATGACATGAAAACTGAGCTGAAGGTCAGGGTAAAACTGAAATTGACGACATGTTACAAATGTTGTGGATATGGTTGTCTTTTAGGTTGAAATCAGCAGTAATTCAACTGATACTTTGACAGAAAATAATAGTCTGGTTTAGAACTCATGTAAAGGAAAATGCACAATGTAATATACTAACACATTTAACAGATCAATTCTATTTCGACAACTTGGCAAAAACCAAAGAGAACATGTTAGCACAAGATGTCACCTGATTGGAGACCAACAGGATCAAGAGACCAGTGATCCAATGGGAAAATGTGATACTTAAATGTATATATAAAACAGAAGCAGTGAAAGGTTTTGTACAGTTCAATACCCAATTGTCTCGTACAACAACTGATGGCATGGCTAGAAATTCCATTCATTACCAAGCCTAAAGTTTGTAAGGAGAAACAAGCAAAGAGTTTGATCCCCATAAGACTTGATCATACATGAACTTAAGTCTTGTTATAGAAAACTTGATTTTCACTATACAAGTTACATTTTCAATATCCATGCAGAAAAGTATGTGTGAATTTTTACTTGATGCCAATATTTGAAAACCACTTTTATTCCATCCATAGTCAAATGATCAGCAGATGTATTTGAGATTGTCATATTTAATGTAATGCACAAATAAACATGTGTAAAATTTGCCCTTAAAACCACGGTATATTTCTATACAGGTAAAAGTGAACAAAAAAGCTCTTAGTCCCTGTCAAAACAAAGCATAATATCAGTATTCCATGTACAGTTGCTCCTGAAACGTACCTTGATAAAACCTTTGGCTTTTGTTAAAAGACCTAATGTTGTATGTCTGCTTGAATCAGCACCAACAGGCACCATGTCTTTCAATTTTTCAAGGCAGTGCCTCAAGTGTGCCCTCCTGAAGAAAAAGAGAGAAAAAATTACACTAAAAAAAAGAAATGCAACGTTACACCATTGCAAATTCTCTCGTTTTTCAGTGTACACTTGCGTCTCACTGGATAGGGTATTAGTCAAACACGTGCGACAATAATGTATCCCACTGTCAGTGGACACTGGATCATGCTAGAAAATATGGGTTTATGGGGACACTGTCCTGCATTTACCATTTCAAAGGACTGCAGTTTTTGTTAATATTGCGTGCAGCACTGCTCTTGAATGCACTACATTTTCACAAGTCATTCCAAATATTGTCATAATTTGTTTTCTTTTTTCTCAATGGCCATTCTAAGTGTTGCAATAATTATACGTTCCACACAATAATTCTCCAATATAATCACCACCACAGCAGATTCTTTGCTCTACTCTGTTACACCTGCATATATATCAGGCAGGTAGGTAATACATACACCAATTTTTGTCACAGTCATACATTAAAATGCAATTATTTGTATCCCACCCACCCCATGTGTATTTCCAGTTGGCCAACCATCAGTTTCTCATTGCCTAGCACCCTAGCACTTTTTCCCATATGGTAAAAAATACAAATTTTATTAAAATCACATCAAAAAAAAAAATATATATATATATATATATATATATATATATATATATATATATATATATATATATATAAACTGACCTGCCTACCCTAATTTTAAAACCAATGCAACAGGAAACATTTTTTACCCAAGTGAGGCTACATAATTGTATGTGAATATATCTGTCGTTTCTGGTATGTCAGATTTAAACAGAACAACCTACACACTTTATCTTTACCCCAAAAATGTAAATTTATGTGAAAGCAGGTCTTGACTGAGTCAGAGAGCAACTGAATGATGTTAAGAACAGAAAAAAGTGCAAGCAATATACCAAATCCATCAATGCAAGTTCCTTTTCCAGGTTTCACATCCAGGACTAGCACTTTGGAAAATGTCAGCAGTTTATTTATATAAACAACCCTCAGTTTTTTTTAAAGAAATGCAAATCTGCACTTCCACAAATGCACCCATAGCCCAAGTCACATGTCTGCAACAAAACTAGTTCACCATTCCATTTAAACTTAACATAAAGACAATATTATGGCAAATGAACTAGTGACTGCTACCCATAACAATGTGCTGTAACGGGGGACAAAGAAGTGAGGTGGGGGTGGAGGGAGAGAGTTCTGAGATCAATATGTACGATACTAAAGGTTCAAGACAAAATAATCAATGAATCTGGAGAAAGAACAAAAATAAATGGGAAGAAATCAATGTATACATGATCCTTCTCACTCAAACAGGAGGTTGCTGGAAATCAAGTTTGTTTACATGGTTAGCATACATTGACCTGATTATGCCAAGAATAATTCAAGTAGCCATACTTAGGAATTAATCAATATCTCAAGTGGATTGGTTATAAAATCAGTTCTTTGGCAGACCATTCTGCTTGTAAATGTAGCAAAGAAAATTAATGCCACATTCATTCTTATGATCAACATTTAAGCTGGAGTAAACATAGAATCATCTATGATAACTGAAACAATAACACACAAATATGCTTATTTACTCAAGTCTTAAATTGGATAAGAATTTTTAAGGAGATATTGTTAAAAGCACACTCACTCCCACCCCAAACTCAGACAGTCAAAACTTTTGTACGAAGTCTGACATGTCAAATCTCAGTAATGGAAGCCAGTTTGAATCCTACAATTGGATCAGACCCAGGTCTGTTACCAATGTGTTGCAACCCCATAAAACGCCAAACCAGATTCAGTACTGAGCAGATAAAGTGCATATGAATCTACTCTGAGCAAAATTTCTGGATTTAATATCACGTGTAACATCAAAAAGATGGCTCCACCAAATTTCGTTCTTTTACTGTCAGTTTCACTAAAATAAACTTTTGACTTCAAAATGTATTTCGTTAAATTGCACATTTTCTATTTAAAACTGAAAATAATTTGGTACAGCATCTTGCTCAAGATTCACTTGGTTTTCTTCACCCCTTATTTTATAATACAATTATCTGCTGGCAGTGTGAAGTGGTTGAACCCACTACACAATAAATCATTTCAATTTTACTGATCACAAAACGTCACCAAAAATAAGATTACAGACTATTTTTTATACCCAGTGTGTGACTGCATGCCATTTTTATGCAACTGAAACAGTTGGTACACTTCTATAAGCTCCAGTACAAGTGATATGCCCCAAAACATTATGTAGCAAGTAAATTCTAAAGATTTTGTTACGTTAATAAGGTCCTCACTAAAATACAGAACAAAAACATGCTTCAAGGACTCGAGAAATATTATTACAAGACCCTGTTAACTATCTAGTATGAAGTTGCCAATCATTTTTATGAATCTATTTAGTTCACCCTTTACTCATGCCATTCCGACCTGCAACCTGCAAACTACCATGTATTTCCACCAAAACAAATGAATCTAAGCCATGGCATGTGTCGATACACTGGCAAGTTAAACAGACACTGGGCAGTTCCACCTTGGCACAATACAAATTATTCAACACCAGGATTATCCAAATCATGTACCAAAGCTCTGCAGTAGTAGTGTATCACAAACCAATCAAAATGCATTCACAGATATTTAAAGCAAGCAAACTGTGCAAATAAATTTAAAGTATTTTGTCCAGTGCTGTCAGTGTATCACTCCTAACACTACGTCATTGTATGAATATAGGTAATGCTACCTGTAACATTTCTACATGTTACATGCATGTTTGAAAATGAAGTAATATCATTGTGAGAACACTCACTCTAAAAGTGCCATAAAATCAACGTCACCCTGAATTGATAGTCTTGGTCATCGAGCTGATCAACATATACAGAAGGATTTGATTAATGTCTTGATGATAAAGACTGGGTCTGATATCATAAGCTTGCATTTTTTTGAGTTCAAAAAAATTACCATACCCACTGTACCTTGAAACTTAACAATTAGTTCCAAATGAGTAAAACACTCATTTTTTATATGTGTGCTTCTACAAGCGGTAGGACATAAACATGGCCATTGACAGCACGCACCATTTTATACTTTGAATCTACTGGGTTTTAAATTTTCTTTATAAATGTGAAGAAAAAACACTCAATATTGTCATGGGTTCTATCCACAAAAATTATAGAAACCAGTCACAGTCCCTAATGTGCAACCAGAAATGTTCCACCAGTGCAATGACTGGCATGATGAAGCAGAGGATCCAATTAATAATTCCTACACTTTAACTGACCATTTGGAGAGTTCAAGGCCAAACAAAAATTATTTGGCAGAATCGTTTACCTACATGTGGGAAGAAATTATATTACCGTAGATGTGCAGACACCATTGAAATGGGGAGTTCTGGACCAAAAAACAAAAGTTTTTTTTTTTTTTTATAAAGTATTAAACCCAATAATCAAAACAAATATTAGTGGGCACCAGACAGTAAACTTGTGAAGTAAACCACAGGCACTTGATTCTGGGGAAACTAATGTGTACACTCACCATATGTTATATGGTGAGTGTACACATTAGTTTCCCCAGAATCAAGTGCCTGTGAAGTAAACTCCAAAAAAAACTACTGTGGAATTTTCAACTAAAATAAATAATTCCACTGATGTGAAATAGAATATATAAGTTTTCTAGCACATTCACACACATAAAAATTATGACAAATCCAATTGAGTTGGAAGAAAATCCAGTGATCTTGGTTTTGTTGTGAATTTCTTGTATTTTTTCTACAACTCTAATGCAACATAAACCTATAACTAGTTAACATACTTAATTTTAATATCTACAATATTTTATTACTATTTAACAGCTGGCTGTACTGTTTCCATTTATAACAGGGTTTTTGTTGTTTTTTCGATGTGAGACAAACAAAATTAATAAAATAATAACATTCCCTTCAACGAGCCCCTAGCCCAGATCTGACTTCAATCAGCATAACAAAGTAAGCACAATTGCAGTCAGGTCTGATCACATGACCGTGTTTACACTTGGGCAGTTGTACCGCAAACTACATTGGGCAATAATAGCATACAGTCTAGTATCAACAGAAACATGACAACCAAAATTTATAAAACCCAAAACTTCTAAACCAAATTATGAAAGAATAAAATTCTCGAAGAAATAAAAGAGGTTACTATCAGTAACACTGTGTCTGTTAGATTTTCTGGCCAAGTGCTTCATACTCAAATTTTAAGTCCGAAATTGATGGCGTTTTTGTGGACAGATAAATATGGTTACAAATTAACAGAAACAACTATTCTAGTAGCAGAAATAGTTTGACATCGGTTAAATCCATACAACTGTATGAAAAGTTTGATTTAATATGATGAAAAACGATGAAATAATTGGTGTTGCGAATCATGAAAAACGCCCTGCTCCGATGTTGAATCCAAACATAATTTTCCTCTAACTAGACATATTTGCATCAAAATCTGTGTTAAGAATCGTTAATAATCTGCAATACACAACAAATAATACCATACAAGCTAACACTAACAAAGCAAAGTAATAAATAAATTTAAAAAAAAAACAAAAACAAATCACCACCAATGCAAACAATTTAAAGGTTCCACAAGTTACAAAACTGGAGCCACGCCCACGTACCTAACTCTAAACAGATAAGGTCAAGGGTATCCACGTGACAATAACAGCTCCCAGACAACAACCAACTCGCGCATTGACCTGTCAATTACTCAAGTGGTTGATCAGCTGATTTTGGCTTTATTAATTACAGAATCTCCTGATGGCATAATTTTATTTCAGGAAAATAAATTTATTAAAGTTAAATTTTTGAAAAAGTAATAATAAACTCACCTATTTTTCTCCAATTCGTTGTGTGTTGACCTGAAACAAAAATTAGAATACTGAAGAAATTCGATTTAAAATGCCCATCCGACCAATGTTTTCCATCCAAAGAGTGAATTTTCCACGAATTCGTAAATTAATCCAAATCAGCTCAGAAATATCATTTTCAATACATATTAATGCATTGCACTCGGTCTGTTACTTTACTTTTTGTCGAAACACCCAGCAGGAATTCCAGCCGACAAGTGGTCCGCCATATTGGCAGCTCAATTCACGCCGTTTCCACGTGGATGGATAACGCTTTGAAAATAAATAGCGAGGTTGCATGTAAATTTCTGCACATCCTACTCTTTTCAAACAGTAGAATTTTCGTAAAAGGTTTGGAATGAACTAAACATAATGCTATTTTTAAAATAGCAAGGGTGCTCACCAGGTTAATGGCGGTCGATAATCGCGCCTTCCTCAGAGACAATGTGATCCCTTTGAAAAGTATCAAATTGGTGCAAAACTTGTACTAATATTAGATATGTTCGACATTTGTAAAAAAATTTTAAAAACCAATTAAAATGAAAGCAATCTCATCCAAAATTAGGAAAATAAAATCGACACATTGATATTTTTGTTTGAAATATCTTACCAAACGACTCATCAAATTTAGATTGATGATGTTAAAATTTGCTACATAACTTCAAAGAAATTTACTCAGTTAACATATTTCTTGACATTTCATAGCAAACTTATAATTATGTTTGCACCACCTGATGTCACTGTAGATTGAAGACGAGACCGTTTTACATCATGGCGGACCGGCAAACCGGCTCTGTCGATTACCAAAGGAAAAAAAAAAAAAATCCGAGCACCTAATTCGAGGCGCCATGCATACGATCTCCTGCAAGAATATCTTCACATTGTATTTAGATAACACGTTCATATAACAAGATCACATTTCTCTCCACAACTTGCTGCAAACTTAAACACTTAAAATTTTGACAGCTCAAATGTTTTCCAGCTGACTTTTGAAAAGTAGGTTAACGAAGTATCACAGTAAATCCTACCTATTTCCCTGAGATTTCTTTGATTTTGACCTTTTCTTGGAATAATCATCAGGCATAGGAAGTGAGGAAGCATATCCATGCTCAGCCTCTGGAATAAAAAAAAATTAAAACAGTGAAAACTGAGCTTAATTCATAGTGGACGTGAACTGTCAAATGAAGACAACAACGACGTGGCAAATAGAACGCTCGAAATAAAACTCGATATTTCCAAAAATCTCACCTCTTTCTCGCCTGTCTATGTATTCCGCTGCTTGAATAAGCGTTTGAATATTAAACATGATCAAACGTAAAAAAAATCTGGAATAAAAAACAAGGCAGAAATGGCAACTAAAATATGACCGTCTACACCAAAGGATAGAATGTTTTGAACTAAGGCTCACGCACGTTGAGGCAAGCGATGAAATCAGTTTGTTTACCTAGTGCTCTGTCACGGGAATAAGTTCAGTATTTTCATTGGTCTAACTGTCCTGACTCAGCGGAATTTTAGTAGGTTAAAGCAAATGTTGTGACCAATCATAAATAGTGTAACATGTTGTATTTGGCTAGTCGAACGTCACGTGATTGATTACTGTCATAAAGTCACGCCCACAGCAGATTACAAACAAATCGGCCCCCCCCCCCCCAGCGAACTCATGCGACTTACGCATGAAACACTGGACGCAGCGAATATAACGAGCGGACAGTGTAAAGTGTAATTCTTTGTTCAGCAATATGATTAATGCCTGTGCATTTAGTGTATCTGATCTGGACATTTTGTTTTACCCTTTTCTGTCTCGAATAAAGAAATGGAGATTGTCAGTGGCTTTAGGATAACTCCAGCACTCTAAGGAGTCAAACTGCATAAATGAAAGCAAGAGAGCTGGCTTGTGTACTAAAATAGTCGCACGGAGCAGTAGCAGCCGATAAGCGACTTTAATCTAAATATCGTGCACTAGTTTTACCGTTTTAAAAGCCTCTCTCTCTCTCTCTTTCTCTCTCTCATACGCTGAACGCAATATTGCATTTCCGTTCACAGAAAATTAATGAACTCGCAGCCATATTCCAAACTGAAATCGCGTTATGTGTTTTATTCTTGCTATGTATGTATGTATGGAGGGAGGGATGGAGAGAGAGAGAGAGAGAGAGAGAGAGACAGAGAGATGCGACTAAAGGGAGATAAAAGTGGGCAGCTTATATTTAGTACGTTGTCTTGCTAGTATGGCTAGGCCAAAACACAAGCTACCTAGTAATTTTGTCTAAAATTGGGTCCCAGTGCGCAGCTCCGCCCAGTAAGTGTGTATCAAAATACACACCATGAGCCAAGCATTAACTTGTATCGAATTACTTTTCTGCCCATCTAAATGGACGTCTTGATTGACCGACCGATTTTTTCCTACTCTGAGGCTCTCGATGGGTTATCTAATACTTGATGAACATAGTAAAAATATAATATTCTCAGGAGGTCTTTGAAAATACTGTTGTGGAGGAATGACGAAATAAATATTCGCGTGTTCCTTTGTAGCAACGTTTTATAAATATTATAATCTTTAAATGTTGTTATGTTGCTTATCAGTAAAATTTCGACGTTAATTTTTTCAAACAGTATACTTATAGTTACGCATCTTTAGTGTATTATTTATTGTTCGGCATTTATGCTCCAGTTAAATGGAACCAATGTATGTCTACTTAATGTTAAAATGTGTCTATCTATCTTTATCACACACACACGCGCGCACACGCAGACGCACGCGTATCAGTAGAAGCGCTAAATTTGTATTGTACACTTTTAACAGTAAGTATATTGTGTTTGTCTCACTACTGTTTTTTTTTTTTTATTTTATAAAACAACCCGTGGGTGGAAGCTAAAAATAAAGTTATCGCTTATGGTGAGTCATTTTGAAAATTGCAAGCCTCATTATTGACACATGTCCAGATAGTACAATTACTATGTGCTTTACTTATCTAACACTGTTCTTCACGTATGCGGTGTATATTAGTTGCTGACGCCACCAGATTTATTTAAAGATACACATTTATAGCTCTATATAACCCTCTCTCTCTCTCTCTCTCTGCGCCAAGACAGGAGTTTTGTAAACTAATACTCACTTAAGCACTTCAATTTAAAAGAGATGATGATCACGTATATCGTACGTATGCGCTTGACTCGAATGTGTTGAACTGCACGTAAAGGTTCACAATGCATTCAGATTACGTCATGCGAGTTAATGGATCCTTGTAATTCAAATGAACTGAGTATACGTGATCTCTTGCAATTCTGACAATCTCTCTATAATGTAACACCCTCACTCGCGGATTATTTTCAGTCGCGCGCTTGCGTATATGATGGAAGCAAACATTTAAAACACTATAGTGTATGAAATGGATTGCACGAACTACTACTGATTCTGGTTCCAGCAAAACAGCAATATTTTTGGAGAGATTGTTACACTGCACACATACATTTTTGAATTTGGGGGTGGGGTGGCTGTGAGAGAGACGATAAGTGCTTTTATTGATCATTTAACAATATTTCTCTCATTTTAATGATAGCAAGAAAAACTCTTTCTATTGTTACATACGAGCGGGTTCACGCACACAGTGTTGAACTTGAATCGTTTTCTTGGAAACTATATATATATATATATATATATCCATTCTTTCAACCAATTTGTGGATTGAACTACTGTTTTCATTTCTATCGCAAGTAAACAAAATATAGATCACCCGGATTTCCGTGATAACTGGGGTGGATGGCGGAAAAATAAGGCCTGTTTATGTAGTTTATGTACTGTTATTCTCCCACCCACCCACCCGTTCTTATCCACCACTATTCACCCAACCCCTTTATGAACCAAAATCCAAACTTCATATTATAGAGGTTACCTTTAAAGAAAAACCACGAATAATAACTATTTCTTACAAAATACAGAAACGTTACAATGTTTAAAACATTGTGACCAAACAGCGAGACTTGACGAATGACGAAATTTGTAATTCGACCCGTGTATATTGCTATCTGTTGACGTCAGTAAACTTACATTTATACGTACATGTACATGTAAGCTAATAATTACCATACTGTGTGACTCGAGTGTGTGTGTGTGTGTGTGTGTGTTCATTTCTTTTTCAGAAAACGTGATCTTTGTTGTTCTTTTCCATTTAACTAAGGCCTAAATGTAGTTTGTTGTGTATTGCTTTTTTTTTTCCGGCACACTTGCATATTTTTAAATTGTTCTTTGAATTGCCTTAATGAAGGCAGAAATCATAGGAGTCCGCCATTGTGCAATATTAACAAGTCCCCCACCCTCTGAAAAGTTCATGCGAAGACCATACTAGAGCTAGTAGATTATGTAATATATAATCTCTGTTGAATAACACCGCAACTGTTAATAGTTACTTTTAGTTCTAATCCCTGGTTAAAACAGCTCATCTTCGTTCGTATCAACAGGTGTTGAGTGAAGATATCGCAAACACAATGGTCATTTAAATCTATTTTGGTTTACCCGTAACATCATTGCTGTAGGAATGGACCTATCACCGACGGACATTGTGAGTAACAAATACACGGATCATGTACATCTTATGAAAGTAGCTGGGTGGGGGGTAAAACTTTTAAGTGATGTAGCCCAATAATTGCCAGATATTATATTGGCTCAACGGCGGTTTTAGGGACATGCGGGCCCAGTACGAAATGAGGACAATGGGCCCCCCAAATCTAATTTCTAAATCACTGAAGATATCCCGTGAAATATTCAGTGAAAAATACATGTTTGTTTTCAAAATGTGTTTTATTTTTAATCAGTCTGCTTTAATTATAATCTGTTTTAAACCATTTCCAATATTCCCCCCACCCCTGTTTGCAGGACCAGTTTTATCACAACTTTCGCACCTCACTAAGGCCGCTACAGATTGGCTACATGGGAGTCCTCTGGGGATGGGTAGCACCGCCCCCTACCACGGATTTGTTACAAATCCATTATCTAGCTATATATCTATCTGCCTGATCCCTATGCATCCCCCCAAAAAAAAGGTTTTTTTTTTTTCCTGAGGACGCACATAATTGGCTTTCTTTCAATTGTTTGCCCATAAACCGATAGTGTTCCTATAAAGAGATTGCACTGTACCAGTTTTAATGTCATGCCGTAAATATCTAACAAGAAATATAATTATGACTGCAATGATAAACAATGGCATGACACTTTAAAGATCGTCTTGAAGCGTGAAGATTTCATAATAATTTATTCCATTCTGTAAGCGAATTAAAAATATAGCTTAGCTCGTGCACAGGAACCAAATACGAGGAAGTACAGAACGTGCAAGATAAATGAAATATTCAAAGATTGAACTATAACAGGCCTCCAGTGAAAATATGTATGGTCCTATTCAAACTTGTTACTTATGTGTGGCCTACTTTTAGCGGTAAGGCTGGCATTGTGGTGTGAGTTTCACTCCAACGATATTTTTAGGTTCTTATGTCAGTTTCCAAGAGAAATGTTAAGGTTGTCAGAACGGAACGGTGAATACATACATAATCTGGTTGCGGTTTCGATAACCAAATTACCCCGATAAAAATGGTCAGTCAGTTTCCATCTACCCGTGAACACCGTTGTATGAACAATCGCACACTGGAGAAGTGAATAGCGCTTAAGAAAGGGAACAAATAATGCACAGTAAATAAATATTAACATCCAGCTGGAAAATGCATTAGATCAAACTTAACAAGCTTAGGTTTCTTTTGAAAACAGATCACTTCTATTTAGGTATTATTGATTAAAAACAACAAGGAATATTTACTTCCGAATTCAAATAGCTTTACAACGTGCGAAACCACGCACCTCCGAAAATGAAGATCTGATAACGAAGTACTCCAATAAGCAATTTTACTCTTTGCAAAAACACGTATGAACGCCCTTTATTAGAAAGAATAGTGCTTAGTTTAAAATTACTTGCAAGAGGTGTATTTGAATGACTTTATTACGTCATGAAATTTAAGAAATTAATGGGACCACGTGTTTGGAACTAATTTGTTGCTCATAACATAAGACATAACACCGTAGTTTGATCGGCTTAGTGATCGTATCCAAAAATTGGACAGTAAATGGCCAAACAGCAGAGTCACTTATTTACCGAGTAGGGCGTAGAGTGCGCAGTAGACGTCGACAAGTTTTGACCTATTAACCAATAACCAGTTTATCTGAGTTTATTTAAATCGATCACGGAACAACAAAAATCAATGCATCTTTCGTATTATTTGTTGCATAGCAGTCAGACGAGAGAGAAAGAGAGAGAGAGAGAGAGAGATTAAAATTTCCGTATTGTTTTTTTTTAAAATATTTAATTTCTCTAACAAATTCTTCTTTTAAATATAAAATATTACCCATATAACTGTATTTCTTCTCAAGTTACATGCGTGATAAAAGTGTAGAGGACGTTTCTGTACGGACATTAATTACCAATCGGACAAAGTCAGAGCTTAATAAATTGTGTGATGCATAACCAATGATGCTTTTAATTAATAGTTCACGTTTAAAAACTTGAAAACATGAGAAGTTCAGTGGTTGTGTACATGTACATTGCAGCTAATTAGCACCAAATTATTTTTTTTAAATAAAAACTTTCTTCATTGTTTTCAGAAACAAGCAGAGCCAGTTTTGTAAATTGTTGCAGTAGTTTAGGAAATGAAAAGATGCATTAATATCCTATAATGTAAAATATATCAATAATCAGATAATCACTGAGTGTCTTTGGGACTAAACAAAGTGTTATGGATGTTTTGGTATAAATAGAAATATGTTTTCTCTGCTTTTAAATGCATTGTTTCCGCCTTTCAGATGAATATCGTCGAAATTGAAGCTTAGTACATGTACATTATGCTTGAAATTCAATAAATCAGTAGTAACAGGCATACAGCTGTGTGTAACTTGTACATTCGCTTTGCCATTATTCCTAGTAATTGGACGGATTTCTCACGTAATTACACAGGAATAACGGCATTTAAACGCGCCAACTGTGCTCATCATAGCCAGGTACTGTTAAGACTGTATCGAAAAACTCAGCCATTATAAATACTCAGCAATGAAAAGGGTAAAAATGTCTAGAAAAAAATTGACCTCGTTATGGACGTTAATAAGTGACTGCTGATGTTTGAAAATGTTAAATGGACACTGTTTGCTTTTATTCTTTTTAAAAATCATCTCGGTGTAATCTAAGTTCCTAAAAATCAGCACACCATCCCTTGAAAGATACGGATTAGGCAACGAAACATTCCTCTTTTATTTTGTAATTTAGTGCATAGCGGAGACCTAAATCTTTAAATTATGCTGAATATACATTATATCATGCATAATAATATACCATATACCATGTATTATACACACTCATAAAATGTATTATAACGCACATTATAAAATGCAGTATAACATACATTTTACTGTACATTATAACATACATTATACCATGCATAATAATATACAATATGCCATGTATTATATACACATCATAAAATGTATTATAACGCACATTATAAAATGCAGTATGACATACATTATACCATGCATCCGAACACATATTATACCATGCATTATAACATACATATTAATGTGCATTATAACGTACATTATACCATGCACTATTATATATATATATATATATATATATATATATATATATATATATATATATATATATATATATATATATATATATATTATACCATGTCAAAACTTGTTATGTTTTATCTGTCTTTTTTTATCCTAATTTAACTTACAACTGTATCAAACCAGCATTTAATTTTATGATGGTGGATGGTGGGGGTGGGGCTAAGATTATCTGGAAAAGCTAGCTTTCTTGACTCAAATGATTTGGGGACAATAGCTTTCTTGACCCAATGTAGCTTGAAAAAATATTCTTGCTCTGATTTGTAGAGAAAAGCTTAGTATATATATATATATATATATATATATATATATATATATATATATATATATATATATATATATACACGAAAACATATCGAGGTAAAAGGGGAAAATGTACTGTTTCGAAAGAACCCCTACCACGACGACCGAAATAAAATGAAATTGTCGGTTCCTTATATACTTTCTTTGTGATACAATTTCTTGTCTTTGCTTATTATTTGTTACATCAAAAATGCTCAACAATAAATCAAATTGCCTCTCTAGTATATGAATGATATATTAAAAAAAATCCTTTGGCATTTCGTGTTGTGTTTTCAAATATATCCTCTATGATTTATAACCTTTCTGAAAAGTACGTTTTTAACTATATTTTAAATGAATCGATAGAATCCTGTACT
This sequence comes from Sinohyriopsis cumingii, assembly GCA_028554795.2. Taxonomy (NCBI): domain Eukaryota; kingdom Metazoa; phylum Mollusca; class Bivalvia; order Unionida; family Unionidae; genus Sinohyriopsis; species Sinohyriopsis cumingii. Next base: position 347,926 of record JAPYKE020000039.1, read on the forward strand.
GAATTCCAATCTTCCATAAAAACCATCATCGGAATTAAACACAATCTTTTAAACGTTCTAATTACTGCGAAGTCAACAATATCCAAACCATTTTTATGCTCGAAAGTAACATTTTGAGACAGTAACTGAAATCTGGTTTATATTTACATAATGTAAAATATATATTTCCATGAAGTAAGATATTACGATTTCATTATTTTTTTTAATCTTTCCCAATAGGTTTTCGTCTAAATTTTGTAGAGCATAAAATACAAAGATAAAATAGAATTCATCCTAAACTTATCCACTATTACACACTTCACACGCCCTCTCATTCCGATTTGATGTCCGTCTATCTTCCTGTTTTAGGATATAATTATGCGTAAGAATGTTTGAAACGTTCAACACATTTCTATCCTTTTATTGAAGTATTGTTTATAAATAAGTGTCCAGTTGCATCACAAAGTGTAGTAAAATTCTGTTTTGGCAAATGTGCAAAAAATTATTTCCATTCATTAATAATAACAAAAATTCTGCTTGGTAAATATTCAGAATTTCCTTTCTTCATAAGCTGATTTGGGATACAAGCAAACATCTGGAACCCATTTGACTGAAAGGATTGTTTCAATGAATAAGCGCAATAATGAACATCGTTCTTCTCACACTAACATGTTTGTTCTGCATACATTATATATACAAAAATAATCCATATATTTACGTATTCTAAATCAATATTAAAATTGTTGTGTGTTTGTTGTCCTAAAATAATGTAACAATTTTTTAGTGGCTTATAAAATTAGACTCACTGCAATTTCGTTGTACATACAAAACATTTTAAGGGAATAAGCAGTCCATTGACATTCACTCTAAGTGCGAGAGGCGTGGTTAATTACTTCAGTATTTTTCCATTTTTCCGTACACAATATCTGACAACAGCGGCCTATCAATCAAATTGCCCCCGCCCCACTCCGCCGGGAAAACTAATTTCCAGGAACCCCCTCCTATTGAAAAAGTTGTTTGATGGGAATTTTGGGCCCCAACGGGGCTGGCTGCCATCGCCCCCCCCCCCCTCCCCCGCATTTGAAATGGATGCCCAGGCGGGTTGCTACACCAAACGCAACTGCACTAAGGCACAGCCTCTCCTCGAGGCACAAAAACCAATGAGAACACATAGATAAGATCCCAAAAACTAGAATATATAAGGTGGTCTAAAAAGCCCAAGGCCATCAGGCCCCGCTGCACAAGGCGGCAAAGTCTATCAAGATATGAAAACTTAATATAACCCCCAAATTAATACCTATAAGGTGGTCCAAACCCCATGGACCATCAGGTCCGGCTGCACAATGCGGCAACCAAGTACCTAGTGAAACTAGTTAGGACCCTAAACGTAAGAACATATGAGGTGATCCAAACCCCAAGAACCATCAGACCCAGCTGCACAAAGCGGCGCACCATTAAGCCTAGGAAAGTTTAAATAACCATACACAAAAGGGTGAACCCAAACCAAGAACCACCCCAACCAAATCAGACTCAATAGATAACGTTTAAGTAACCATACAGACTAGCACTAAGCGGTCACTGGTGCGGTACTGTCTTTAAAAAAAACAAAAAACGGCACAGAATATATCGCCAAAAATCCGTCAAGACGACAATTCATTAACCTTTTGGCAAGGGAGTACAAAAAAAATTATACACTGGATAAACCAAGGTGCCTTCCTAGCGAGCAGGCTTCTCCCTGACAGAACCTTCCTCCTCGCCACCGCCGGACATTAAATTAAGAAATGTACATAGCCCATATTAAATACATGAAGGGAGAGGCACTTTTTCCTAACTTCATGAACAATTAATTAACCCTCCACATGGGAATAAAAACCTAGGTGTCCCGATGTGACCTCACAGTGGCAACCAATCACTACTGGCGTCACATACTGCTTGGTTGAAAATCTAGCGCAGCTAATGCAGACTGAATTGCTACCTTTAACTCGAGTGTGTGCTGGGACTGTCCCCACTCGAGTATAGCCTTACATGCAGGTCGCTCGGGTTTATGAAGCCAGTAATATTGACCCAAGACCTGACGGCTCAGTTAAATAGTGCCTTTTATGCACACTAATGTCTAGGGGATGAGGCTCTAATTCCTTCGCCCGGGATCAATTAAATAGTCTGATTATGGACATTAACCAGACGTACGTGCCCGTATGGGCGAAAACGTCTATAATTTAAATGATGATGATTGCTACACCACTTCCTGACAATGCGGAGGGTTTGACGTTAGGCATAAATCTACCAATAAATGTGGGTCAAGCAGTGTTATTTAGCATTCCAATTGACAGCTGTCAACCTTTATTGAGCATTCCAGTCAACAGCTGTCCACCTTTATTTAGCATTCCAATGGACAGCTGTCCACCTTTAAGCTGCCCTTTGTCTGACTTAATGGCGTCAAGAACCGTTTCAAAATGTACTCTTAAGTTACGCTCATGTGCGTAAGTCAATCTTTTCTAATGCACCCAAAAGTGAAGTGCTAAATAAAGAAGTGACAGCGCGCAATAAACAAGCGAGGGAAGGCATGTGACTCAGATGCGGGGTGGGGTGGGGTACAATGGCGAGCGCAAAAATATAAGGAAACGCCGTTCCCACAGCACTACATCCCTGAATGCACCAGAAAATGAAACAGTTGACGGGTTATCAGTAAACTAAAACAAAGTAAAATGAAAATTTTTAGATAGATCGAACGCAGTAGTTTTCCACTGGAATTTTTTTACATTGTTGTCTCCGAGTTACAGTATATTTCCTATATTTCATTCCAGGTCGTGAGAACATTTGTCACATGCTGACGTACATTATATAATACTCAAACCGGTCTTAACTGATAGCCCTCGAATCGACTATAGGTAATTAGATAAGTATATGTTAACAATATAGATAATTGACATGTGGAAATGTCTATTACAGCTGGCGTGCTAACCTAGATAATTGAGCGGTTGAAAGGTCTATTACGCATGGGGTGCTAACCTAGATAACTGATAAGTGGAGAGGTCTATTACGTCTGTGGTGTTTTCCTCCTTTTTATTCCTTAAATTAATTATATCATCCTATACTATTATACATGTCGTATGCGTTTGTTTTAAATATGATATTACTTTAAAATGGATATGCAAGTATATACATCTATACATTCCTAAGAAGACCATATGGAACATTAGCTATCATGTTAAATTTGTAATACTCTTAAAGTAGATATTATTATTATTACTAATATTATTATTATTATTATTAAACTTGTAAAATATTATATGGTATATGTACACATTCACTCTGATATAACTTCAGTGTCTTCAACCAATGTTCATGAAATTTTCTTTATGAATAAAAATCCCTAAGTAGATTTTCGAATAAAAACTTTGATTTTAAAGAAACTGCCTTGACAGTCTAAATGAATACATGGTTAGCTCAGATTTGGCGTTACATCAGTTGATCGAAGAGTTTCCAATGCCTATGTTCAATAATGGCATCCCCACATCTCACTAGCAAGAGATGCAAAAGAGGTATACAATAATCTCTACAACAATGTATGGGTCAATATCGTAATTTCTAACATTTCTCGCTAATACATTGAATGTTTTATGACCCTTATCAGCCCAAAGAAAACACAATTCTTTTCTTCTTTCATGAGATGACGCCCATTTGCAAAAACCATTCATATTTGTTTTCTGCACGGTTAATGTCACCCACCAATTTACTAAAATAGACAGACTATTTAAAGGCTTTGTAAGTCCGTATACTGTTTGGGAAAATAAAAGAAAACGTTGATTGGTTGTCCCGCTTTTAACACATTGCTGGCTATACGATACCGACGAAATTGTAGCTAAGTGCCTTTTTCAAGGACACACCGAGACAGTCGACCAGGGTTGGCCTGGGTGAGTATCGAAATCCGCAACCCATGGATAAGATGAGGCTGTTTAAATGTAATGGCTATATTGCCTGATGAATGAAATAAGTTTTCTATATATTTTATAAACACTGAAAATATGACTGTTGAAAGAACTTCACCTTGTTTTAAGCCCTAAATCAAATGTTAAAAAACTTCCTTATAGCGTCCTAATTGAAAATACAAAATTTAAATTGTCTCCTAAATTGACCTTTTGGAATTTTTTTAAAAACTTTTCTTTAAAGGTTGGGAACCACTAACCGTTGCTATACACGCGGCCCAATGCTTGTTTGCTATCTCCAAAGACTTAGAAAACCTCCCAATTTTGTTACGATAAGTACTGATTATTCCAGAAAGCAAACTATGGCATAAACTGTCCCTACCCATTTTAAAAATCAGACTGACCATCGGATATTTTATCATACTTGCCGTACTTCATCACCAGTAATAACTATATTTAATTCTACAGCACGTCATAAATCCACCGTGCAAATCTTAAAATTATTAAACAAACTGTCGGCAAGTCAAGTAACCACTCGGTCGTGATGTGTTTGTCTTATGTTACATCGCTTTCTTACATCGATGAAAGAGCTTTCCTAACTTGTTTTTTTATATATATTTCCTCTTGTTCTGCCACGTCAACATTAAAACGTCATGACCAGGTTTTTAATTGTTAAATATATTCACACATGTAATCACAACATGTCGTATCAAACCATTTTGGACAAGTGAAGCGTAATCGACAAACTTGCTTTTACTTCTGCACTTTTTCTATTTAAAAAAATTGTAGTACTCGTCAAAGAATTTCAAAACAAATTAACCAGTTATATAAATTTTTAACGAATCGGCTGGATAGAACATAATTACCCTATTTACAAGAATCTGAGAATCTATCTGCCCATCCTGCTAATTTCACATCCTTCGCGTTTTTTCATCTTGTTATTTCAAACTCAACAACACTCAATGAAATGGCCAGGAAATCACATAAGATGATAATCACGAAGTTTTATATCATTTAAAACGTTTTACTTTAATATCAAGGTTTTGTAAGAGGCGCCGTAGCGGACAAAAGCTGGTCCAATGAGAAAGTTGCAGTTAAAATTTGAAACCACTAGTCCAATTAAAAAATTTGCAGTTATAACTTTCAAACACTACATTTTGATTCAACAGATACAATCTAAAATCTCGACCTAGAAAATGGAACTTTAAGAACAAGCATTTTGGAAAAACACGTAAAATTTGAATTCTGGACATATGACATTAAAAGTTCAACAGCAACGTTCTGACTGGACCAACTTCTTTCCGCTACGGCGCCTCATAGTTTTGGTTTTTGTTAAGGGGGTGGTGGATTATCCAATAACAGGTCAACAACTACGCTAGTACCACGCAGATCAGTGTAATTGCACTTACATGTAATTCACTTCTGATATCATCTGCCATAGGCAATACCATAAGGTGCCGTAGCGGAGGAAAGCTGGTCCAATCAGAACGTTGCCGTTGAAATCTTAATGTCGTATGTCCAGAATTCCAATTTCATGTGTTGTATCAAAAATACTTGTCCTTATAGATCCATATTCTAGGTCGAGTTTTAGATTGTATCTGTTGAATAAACCAGTAGTGGTTGAAATTTATATTTTCTATGTCGAGGTTTTAGATTGTGTCGTTTGAATTACATGGCGATGGTTGAAATTTTAGTGTCATACTTAGAGAATTCCTAATTTACGTATTGGTTCAAAGAGTTTATGTTGAAAATTCCATTTCATATGTTGAGTATTTAGATTTCATCTATTGAATTACACAACGTTGGTTGAAAATTCCATGTCCAGTGTCGAGTTTTTAGATTGTATCTTGAATTGCACGGCGGTTATTGAAATTTTAATGTCATATGTCGAGAGTTTTAATTTAATATGTTGAATTACATTGATTGTGTTAAAAGTTCCGTTTTGTATGTTGAGTTTTTAGATTCTATCTGTTCAGTCACACAGCGGTGGTTTGACATTTTATTTTTGCTATTTTTATATGGTGAAATGACGTGTTGGTGTTAAAAGTAACATAACACAATGTCCCCTTACCAATTCAAAATTATATCGAGTAGTAAGGTGCATCCATCGTGTATTCAGTTATTTGGCGCAATTATATTTCATGCATTTACAGTTTGAAAGTTACCATTCACAGGTCGAGAACTACTATGGATTTCGTGAACGAACCGCGTTATTTTTAAACAAGGAGGCTGCTTATCGTAGCTGTGAAATTCAACAGATGAAATCTAAATACTTGCCATATGAAATGGAACTTTCATCACAAACAGTTACATACGATGTGTGAATTAGGGAATCTCGACAACTGATATTGAAATTTCAACAACCGCTATATGTAATTCAAAATATACACTGTAAAACATCGACATAGGAAATAGAACTTTAAACCACCACTGTATAATTCAGCATATAACATCTGAAATCTCGATCTTGAAAATGAAATTTTAAGGTCACGCAATTTGATCCAACACGTGATATTCGATTTCTCGACATACGACATTGAAATTTCAACTGCAACTTTCTCATTGGACCAGCTTTTGTCCCCTACGGCGCCTGACACAATACATAATCCCTAAACTTTACACGAGTCACTACACTTTTTCCTCAATACTGAACTTTCCACTGTCTTCAAGTCCTACTAAATCATTTGTTAATCTAAATTATCTTCAAAGAATGACTGACGGTGAAGTTCTTATCAAAGGTTATCTTGCGTTTCTTGGCAGTTCATAGGCTGGGCTGTAAATAAAGGAACGTGCATTGGGTCTTAGATTTCACTTCCGTATCAGGATCATGGCCTCATTACTCAATGTGCACCTTACACACAATGCACGCAGACAAACATACCATAATACTCATATTATAAACAATAAACAATAACCATTAAAGCAGTTACCAAGGATGGCCTAAACCTAACTTTCTTTTTGCCACCAAAATGAGAAACGAAAAATGCTCTTAAAATAGACTGGGACTACATTTGTGGGTACTGACATGAAGAAATAATTGTGACTCGAGTCCTTTGAGAAAAATTTATATATGACCAGTTACAGTCAAACGTTTATATGCGTATGTCACGCCATTTCAAATTTACACACACAGTCTTTTGAATTTCATAGCAAAAAGGCGTGCAACAACTGGCTGAAAGTGTGTAGTGCTAATATTGCACAGGGTGCAAGTTTTAGACAAAGTCCTCTTTAAACGCGAAAGCTAAATTTGTTGTATCATCCTCAATTATAGGACGTTTTAAATGCACTTAACACTTAATTGTAACAGGAAATAATTTCTATCCGAAAATAAGTTTTAAATACAAAAACATTGACAGACTAATTTATAATAGAATTTTGAATACACAATGAAATTTAGAAAAGTAAATGTTAACCTAACATAAAATTTCTATACAAGTTTTAGACAACCTGAGCTGGTTCTTCCACAGAGTTTTCATCTCAATCCTTTCATTAGGCACCATACAACTATGTTTATAAACAATTACTGAAAACAATACAAGCAGATATGTGTTACTCATGTAGTAACCCCATCGTAAACACTCGAATTAGTCGCTTTGACCCATGATAAATAGTGTAAATGACCTAAAGGCACAATAATAACTAGAAAGAAATATGTCTTCATGTATTTTGAATAAAAGCCTCATTCTGACATTGAAAGATATTTTTTTCTGACAGAATTTCAGACATATCTATATAAGGTGGAATAATTCTTAAATGCTGATACGATGAGGATCAACCACACAGATTCTGGAAATGTGCTATTTATTTACGTAAATTTTAAACTTATAAAAAAATTAAATTTTTGAAACATAAAAATTTAACCAACATATCAAAATTTCATGTGCCTATCTTTAACAATAAATCCGGTATACCAACTGAACGTTTTATGGATATGACACGGACAGGCGTCATATCACAACTTTTTTTTTCCCCATAGAGTCTCTACATTTGATTCTAAAGTACTCAAACTTTCCACTGTGTCAAATTCTAATAAATCATATCTAAGTCCGAAGTACCTTCAATGTTGAGTTCGCGATGAAGTTCATGCCATATGTTAACCGGAATATTTTTTTGCGAGGCTGGACTGTAAACAAAACAATGTGCAATGGAAGACAGAGTTCAGTTCCGGATTCAGAGTAGGAAGTGTACAGAAAAGTTGGAGAAAGAACGATTTTCCTTGTCCGCTTACAGATTCTTTGTCTTTTGAATAGCTCCAAAAATATGATTGTTCAAAGACTGCAAACTGAGGATCCGTCTGCACATACACATTTTGTGCAAGATAAAAAAAGTTGAGTATGTATTCCATTGGACTTCGTGAAATTGTTCTGAGAAACAAAATAATAAAAAAAATTCGCATTAAAGTAATTTTCACCATGAATAACAAGAAAGTCGCGTTTATTTTTTTTTGTTATCTGTACTACTTGCTGAAAAAATTAATGCCGCAAGTCTCTTTTAAGCGACCCAACCGCTCCGGTGGCCTAGTGGTTAGACCGTCCGCCTCGGATGCGGGAGGTCGTGGGTTCGATCCCCGGCCGAGTCATACCAGAGACTTACAAAAATGGTACTAACAGCTGCCTCGCTTGGCGCTCAGCATTAAGAGGTTAGTGTTAGGGCTGGTCGGCCTGGTGTCAGGATAATGTAACTGGATGGGATATCATGCTACACGTCTGCGGCATGATGCCCCAGTGCTATACATCACTATAAACTGCCACACTGCAGACATCGTAGCGATATGACTGAAAAATTGTTAAAGCTACGTTAAAAAAGTCCAAATCACACACACACACACACACTTTTAAGCGACAGAGAGATTGAAATACGGTCTTTCCAAACTTAACGGAATTACCTGATTGCACAGGAAAACACATAGGTAAACGATTATGAAGTAGTGACTGTTTATCATATAGAACGTAGTGTGACTTCGACGGCCAGATGAGGTACTTAACTCTATGTATAGGTAGGTTAGATGGCGCATTACTGACATTAAGCTCGTTCTTTCCAGCCCAGATCAAAACACGTGTAATTTAATACAAGAGTACCTGAAGAAATGATCTTATGACAAACGAAACATTTCGAACATAATTTTTTCAGTTCATGCAAGTAAGTCAAGACAAACATGGAGTGAATAAAGATTTTTTCTCTGTCCTTCCGTCTTATTTAGTGTTACATGATTTTCGGATGCGTTAACGGTTTATACGTGGCGTGTGTTAAAATATCAGCAACAATATAACACGATACTTCGACCACTTGGAGCCTGTTATTGCCATGCAAGCAGTATTACAATAGGTCATGTCACGGAGTAATACGTGCATACCCCTTTTGTATCAACCTCAGCTAACGCAGCGATGAAAGGAATGAAAATAGAGGATAAAATAAGAAACCTTACATTTATTGTAGTTACCGTTCTGGACGAGTCGCACTTGCTTACAGATATTTGTTGATATCTTCATCAAGTTAGAAGAAGAAAAAAAAAATTACTGCCACAATCAGATGTATCCATAAATGAGAAAATGTTCTGCGGTCAGAGATTCATAAATTCAAATTAATTACTAACATATTCCTGTAGCTATTTTTTTTTCATTCCCTCTGCAACGTGATTTGAACCAGGTCCATCGGATTATGCGATAGTATCTAACTTTAAAGTGTAACCGCTAAACATCTACCGTAACGGGTGTCTACATTTTATCGGCGTGCTATGACCACTAGCATGTTTAAAGCGCCGTTAGAACCAGTTAAAAAAAATACAAATAAGAATCTAAATCTACGACATCACAGACACCCACAACATTTTGTCCCCCCCCCCCTCAACTGGTCTCAATCCGTTTTATTTTGTCTTAATTTAATTGCATTCATTCAGTATTTGTGATTGCTTGCAATTTTTCATTAATCACGTGGGTCAAACTTAAAAGATCCTTAAAATTTATTTTCCTGTTGTGAGGTCTTAAACCAATTAACTCTTATCTTTAGTCTTCTGCAGATATATTTGCAATAGATTAATGTATCTTTTGCTAATATTTAGTTCTAATTAGTGTATCGTATACTAATATGTGATATCTAATTAATGTATCTTATAATAATATTTGATATCTAATTAATTATCTTATCCTAACATTTGATATATAATTAATTATCTTGTAATAATATTTGATATCTAATTAATTATCTTATAATAATATTTTGCATCTAATTAGTGTATCTTATCCTAATATTTGATACCTAATTAATGTATCTTATCCTAATATTTGATATATAATTAACTTATAATAATATTTTATATCTATAATTAGTGTATCTTATCCCAATATTTGATATCTAATTAATTATCTTATAAAAATATTTTGTATCTAATTAGTGTACTTTATACTGATATTTGATATGTAATTAATGTATCTTAAAATAACTGTTTTAATATCTAATATACCTTGTAAACGAAATTAATCAGTGAGTCAATTCAGTTACCCATGGATCGATTCATTGATGCAGCTATTTGCTGTACACAAAAGATCGAACATCATTTATCTCGCTTCGTTCCATATTTGCACATAAGTTGTTAAGTTTTTTGTAACATCATCCAAAGTTACTCTTTCGTTTAGTCCTTGTATCCTTTTTACTAAATTTTATCTCTGCCACATACACAAATACGTTTTTGTTTAGATGGATAGAATAATTTCCTATATTAAAGTCAGAAGTTCAAAGCTTTAACGTCGAGTCCCTATAATACATTTCATAAATGACCAGTATACATGAACAAGAAGGAATTACAGTAGGCAGTACATTTATAATCTGTTCATGTACACTATTTCTCAGGTAATTAAAATATTGTTAACAAATATTTGTCATTGAAAGTCAATTTAAGCAGATTTATATTTAAAAAAATATGAGTCGCTTGTAATTTCATGTCAAGAAACATTCGTTGCGTGATATGCAATATTATGGCCGTCTGTGGATCCATCGTGTAAGTTCTTGAAAGATAAAGTTTTGATTGCGCTGCTTTGTTAAAAGTAATTTCATGACATTAGTTAAAACTTTCTTCGGTAGTTGAAAACATTTGGTTTATCCAGAGCTCATCAACTGTCTTTTATGGAAGTTCTAAAGTCAATATTTTCTAACTTATAATAAGTCTCAGAAAATCAGGGAAATAACTGTCATTTAAGGTTCCCATGACATGTACGCATTTTTGCCCTCATTCTCTCATCCAGTTGTTATCAATGTCATAGCTGCATCATCTTGAAGAATGACAAGACCCGTATCGAAACTGCGATCTATAAATTAATTGTCATGGTCACTGAACGTGAACAATTGCAACATTGAATAATATTTTTGATTTGCAATAGCTACGGTCGGTAGTCAGAGGGGTGGGGGCCTGCATTCTTACTATGGTTACTTTTAGTCAAGTAGTATACTTGTAGTATTTGTGTTCTTCTTACATCCGTGAGCTGCTCGAGTCATACCAAAGACAAAAATGGGACTAACAGATGTCTCGCTTGACATTCAGCATTAAGAGGTTAGTGTTAGGACTGGTCGGCCTGGTGTCAGTATAATGTGACTACGTAGGACATGATGCTACATGTCTGCGGTATGATGCACCAGTGCTAGACATTGCTATAAAATGCGACACTGCAGACATTGTAGCGATATGACTGAATTTGTTTTTAAGCTACGTGAAAATTCCACATACACATATCTTCAGACGGCACAAATAGAGCAAGTATCGTGGTATCACGGCATCCAACTGTACGCTAATTTGGCACGTAAAAGAAAACATTAAGAGTGAACTTGAAGACCCAGATACATTTCCACATTGATTTAGCTAGGTTTATATGAAGGACAACGTCCTTAAAATTTCTACGCGTTCCAGATATAGCTTGTTAGCCAAAAACACGATTCGCTGCTTTAGTCAAAGTTACTGTCATCTGCCGCCTATTTAGAATGGTATAAATCAAGCTTCGACTGTCAAACAACATCCCCCTTCCAGGGCCCTCAAGTGAATAAGTGGTCCAAGGCGCTTGCCTTTATATATCGCTCACCCATCTCACATCGATCTGCGTGAGTTTGAGTCTCGGCTCGACCAACGTGGGCATGTGAGAGAAAGCTTGCCGTCCCCCGTGGGTTGCTGGCTTTACTAGGCGGTCATGCAAAGCCCATCATACGTTCAAAATGGAGTTATAATCCACAAAATGAAACCAATCACCTGTTGTGGTGCCTTACTGTCAGATTTTCAGATTTGTCAGAGGTGTTAGCAATAGTAATTTTACCTTACAACAGGAATACAAAATTTAGGGGCCCACTTTGTAATTTTCGGGGTGAGAGGGCTCTGGGATTTTGTTACAGACCAGGAAATTATTTGTTTCTTCTTTTACCTCAAGATAATTTATTGTTTCAACCAATATAATGAGTTTTTTTTTCTGTTGTACTACAACTTTTAAGATATTCGAGGCCAAAAAGTTTGTACAAAACAATCCCAGACTCACCTCCTTTCCTCGCCCTCCTCCAGAAAATGAAATGGTCGGTTGCTAAATAAATACCAAATTATTGGGTGTTGTCAGACTCAAAACTTTTGAATTCAATTCATATTTGGGGTCTCTCCGTTGCATCTGTATTCAATTCATATCTCCGTTGCATCTGAATTCAATTCATATTTGGAGTCTCTCCGTTGCATCTGAATTCAATTCATATTTTGAGTCTCTTCGTTTCATCTGAATTCAATTCATACCAGGAGTCTCTCAGTCGCATCTGAATTCAAATCAGTCGCATCTGGATTCAAATAAATCACATCTGAATTCAAATCATACTTGGAGTCTCTCAGTCGCATCTGAATTTAAATTATACTTGGAGTCTCTTTGCCGCATCTGAATTAAATCATACTCGGAGCCTCTCAGTCGCATCAAAACTGGCATGCATCAACAGGCACACTCGCTAAGTTTAATTTTAAAAAATGATTATAGCATGCACAAATGTTTGTGACTAACTGTATTCTGAGTTAACGTGTTGGCTGAGTTTGAGTTAACTTAGGCAGCAACACACACACACACACACACACTATATATATATATATATATATATATATATATATATATATATATATATATATATATATATATATATATATATATATATATATATATATATATATATATATTAGGGTTTTTTTTCTCTGTGATTATATGTTATGTATAAATGTATTTTGGACTTGAACTTGTCCAAAATCTAGAAATATCACAAATCTGCACAGCTGCGCCGTAAGAAGCACATAAACCTTAGCAATACTGTAGCGGCGTATTGTCATTAACATGCACGTATTTATTTATATTCATGTGTATGTCTCCAGACTTTGCACGTTACAGGGCCTGATTTCGATTAATCTGATAAATGACGCGTCTAGTTCAAATGCAATGTTAAGTCCAGAGAGCGGCACCTGGATCTTTACACTTACAATTAGTTTCAACAGTATAGGTCACCATTTATACACAGGTGGTGATCTGTCCTGAATCACGACAATATCATGTACAAACTTCGCTCGGAACAGTAAGGTTGACTCAAGGCACTGCCATCTACCATCTGTACATGCATATACATATACGCGTCCAGTTATATATATATATATATATATATATATATATATATATATATATATATATATATATATATATATATATATATATATATATATATATATATGATTAGGATTGTTAACGTAGCTTTAACAATTTTTCAGTCATATCGCTACGATGTCTGCAGCGTGACAGTCTATAGTGATGTCTAGCACTGGGGCAACATGCCGCAGACATGTAACATGATGTCCCACCCAGTCACATTATCCTGACACGAGGCCGACCAGTCCTAACACTAACCTCTTAACGCTAAGCGCATAGCGAGGCAGCTGTTAGCACCATTTAAGTCTTTGGTATGACTCGGTCGGGGTTCGACCTCCCGCTTCCAAGACGGACGCTCTCACCACTAGGCCACCGGAGCGGTATCGATGCTGATAAGAAGCGTACTCCAAGGTAAATCTATCAGTGGGCCTGTAAGTTAGTTTATTAACACCATATATTATGTGTGGTTCATTTCAGGTAGTATTTACATCATCGAAGGGAATCACCATCACCGTATTTATTTATGAAAAGGAATCAAGAACTGCATTTGATAAAGAATTTTGTAATAAGTATTTTTCTGTACCTCTAAAGCAACCTTGGTAATTAAACTGTTATAATGTTTAGAAAAAAATGTCTGAAAAGAACTATAACCTGACGATATATCAAGTTAATTTTCCTTAGTTGTCATGGTGAATGTTCGCGATATATGAATTTATCTTTTATTATCATTTTACGTTTAATTACTGTTACTTTTAATTTTTGGCCATATTCTTTATATTACCGATTGCACTCTTCTGGATGTGTACAGAAAATCCTTCAATCAATCAATCAATCAATCAATCAATCAATCCTGCTAGCAAGTACCCAGCGAATTTGAACTTGCACAAGCCGAATATGAGTTCATCTCCTTCAGCGGTTATGTTCTCTGAGTAGAAACTTCCTGGATCTGTTTGGTGTACGACGTTTTGTTATAATTGCATTTTCATATACAAAATTGACATGAGAGGAAGAAAATCAGCGTTAGATATTTCTTTCTTTTATGGCATTGTTTGTTTTTAATTAATTGGCATTTGGAAAACGCAGTAGGTTTTTCCTGCCATCAGAGTGAGGACTTAAAGATCCTACAAACACGTGATAAATAATGGAAAAACATGTACAGGAAAAAAAAATAATTATTTTCCCTGTAGGACACCAAATCTTTTACTGTCAGTAAATAACCGAGGGACAAATACTTTGTGTTGGGCTTTCAGTCTAGAAACAGACTTATAAATATCTAGTCATTTTTAGGCTCTATTATTCACTTAGTTTTCTTTTCCAGTAGTTTATCAACCCAAAATTAAACAGCATTTTAAAATCAAAACAATACAGGCAAATAAATCAACCATATATCTGTCCACTTAACATCAAAATTGTTTGTAGATACGATTAAAAAAGTGAACTCTGAAATTTCGCTAAAATGAAGGGACAAGCTTGAAAGGAATTTTTGAGAAAAGCATCTGGTTCCAAATGACAAAATAATTGCAAATTGTTAACAATAGAGACGGAGAGCAATTAAGTACATACCGAGTGATATAAGACATAGACACAAATAAAGGGTGACATAGACACGTCGAAACACACTGATGGCTACAATAACATGCAGCCACAAACACTTATCCACACACTTCACTTTTACAAGTGCACGTTTGATAAAAGAAAGATTGGTGTCATAATTCAGCCAAGTACCGTCTGTACTCGCGTACAAATCGTATTCAACTGCAAACAGCATATACACATATCTACCGTCGTAGAATGCGCCGGTAGATCTGGATCTGTGTAGTTTGTCAGGAATAATCAGTGGAACTAAAACGTTGATCTGATCTGCCAATGCATTATGTGATGGTAAATCGGGGTCTATGTTGTTTGTAGTTGTACCCGACTTATAAGCAAGTTTAAATGGTATCTAGATTTTCATAGTCGTTAGTTTCTAATGGCAGTCACAATCGGTATCGGGCATGGAATGAATTACAGTACCCCATATGCTAATAATACACAAGTCTCATTCAGTAATTATTTTTATATAAACGTTGTTGTTTTTAAATAACAGTTATCACTCACGGGAGCAAAAGCTGTTTAGATTAGAATTAACCCTCAATTTACGTAATTGGTAGTTTGTATCGAAGAGCTTATATGGCACACCAAACAACCTCCGAAGTCTTGTAAGAGCCATCGCAGAGATTATTTCAGTTTCCACTTCAAACAGTGCAAATTCATCAAGTGCAAGTTTTAATCCGAATAAAGAAGAATTAGGACTCAAAGTACCAGTTTATGTCGTGTAAACTTCCGGCAGATTCAGAACTCGTGTATTTTTTCAAACTAAAATCTATTTTCAAACTGACAGCATGAGACTGGTTGCTGTTTTATAAGTTGATTGGTACCATATCATAGTTAGGAAAATAGAAGTTATTGCTGTATGAAAGTACGTTTCAGACTGGTTCCTTGTTTTTAAAGTTCGTCATTCTGTTTATCATTTTTTTTGGGATGATTTTAAAGGTAGGAGAAACATGCTACAAAATATATAATAACTCAAACGAACTACCTTTCCCATGTCAAATGTACAGCGACTGGAAGTGACAAACAAATCAGATAATTAATATTGTGCCAACAATTATGTGCTTTAAGGGACAAAAAGGTCCTGGAACTAAGCAACTTAGGGTCATTTTTAGTAAAACCAACATGAAAACACATCATTGCACTCCAAGTTTGTAAAGCACACACACGCACGCACAAACACACACACACACGCATGCAGGCACATACCCTCTAAAGTAAAACCCCAAAGAGTGCGAACACTCCACGAGTCACAGACTTACACCTGTCGAAGTGTAAGCAGGACAGATACCTTCCCTAAAGATGCTCGTTCACATTAAAATAACAAAATCTTTTCTAATCATAATGCATACAAAAACGTATCACATCTTACAGATCTATCCACGTAAAACAACTCTTCCATTTGTACAGAATTATATTTTGCGTTATTCCTATTCAGTCAAACTATATAATTCCTATAGTTTAGTACTCCTTGTCAACATTCCCACATGTTGTTCCATATTATGAAACATTACATAACTAATCTCACCAGCCCTCAGTTGGAAACAACCTCCTGTTGATTTTAGGTAATTAGATAAGGATCTACCAAATTAAGCTAATTTAAATTTTGGAAAGTAATCTTGACACCCGTTCACCATTCCGGTCTTTCACTGGGCGAACGCATCGGGAATCGGTGTCGATTACACTGGTCAACAGTGAAATCATTACTGACTTGAAAAGGCCCTAATCTGTAGTATTTTGGTGTGCCGAACACGAATATAACCGTGAAAAATTTGTATTGGCTCTCGTTTTGAAGATATTCATATACCTCATTTTCTATGTTTCACTGTGTAAATTTCTCCAGTAGGACTGCAGCAACATCCGGAATAATGATGTAACATTGCATAATACCATCATGCTCACATCATCCACAGTTGATTGCATCATTTTCTGATGCAATGCAATACTAATGCCATGCGGCTGCTGAAGTAAGTTGACGTCAGCAGTGTACTATACATGTGTAGGCCTATTATACTAATGCCAGGCGGCTGCTGAAGCTGACGTAAGCAGTGTACTATATAAAGCCAATCAGATAGGTTCAGCATTTAAAATATTTTAGACGTTGTGCGAGACAGTTCAAGCTACTGTTACATAAAACTTATTATTTTATCCATTTACGTACAATAAAGAACAGTAATGCCTCGAAAGTGTGTTAATACCGCGGACAATTTTTGCTATATTTGTGGGGAAGTGACATTTGCCAACCAGAAGAAAAGTATCAATTCTCAAGTGAAGAAGGCATATCATCTTTACTTCGGATGCAAGGTTGGTGACCAAGACAAGCCTTGGGCTCCGCATATATGCTGTGCTACATGTACAACACAGCTTTCACAGTGGTTGAATTGCAAAAGGTCATCAATGCCGTTTGCAGTCCCAATGGTGTGGAGAGAGCCAAGCAACCACCTAAATGACTGTTACTTCTGCTTGGTTCCTCCTCTTTCCGGCGGAATAACGAAGCGAAAGAAGTCGAGAATAGTCTACCCAAACATTCCGTCTGCATTGAGACCAGTTCCACATGGTGAGGGACTTCCTATTCCAGAACCTCCAGCAGAATATTCTCTTGATTCATCTGACGAAGACAAAGGTGAGTCGACCTGTTCTTCTCCTGGTCCATCAGCATGCAGTGATCCAGATTTTCACTGTGGTGCATCATCAACCCCACACAGAATAACACAGGAAGAACTAAATGACCTGATTCGTGATTTGGACTTATCAAAGAACAAGGCAGAATTGCTAGGATCAAGACTCCAACAATGGAATCTTCTAGAAGAAGATGTCACAATTACTGCATATCGAAAGCGCCACCAGCAATTGGAGCCTTTCTTCAGAAAGGAAAGTAATCTGATATTCTGTTCCGATATTGAGGGCCTCATGAATGCTTTAAAAATCACTCATGACCCACAAGAATGGAGACTATTTGTGGACTCTTCGAAACTGAGTCTCAAGGCTGTGCTTTTGCACAATGGAAACATTCTTCCATCTATTCCAGTAGCGTATGCTGTCCACATGAAAGAGACATACGATAACTTAAGGCAGCTACTGAATTCCATTGAGTATAACAAGTACAGCTGGCACCTCTGTGGTGATTTGAAGGTAGTTGCCCTTTTAATGGGACTGCAGCAAGGATATACAAAATACATGTGTTTCTTATGCGAGTGGGATAGCCGAGCAAGGGAAATGCACTACATGAGGAAGGAATGGACTCACAGGCAGAATGTAGCCATTGGAGAGAAGAATATCCAACACCCAGCTCTGGCTGAGGCTCAGAAAATCTTGCTACCACCCCTTCACATCAAACTAGGTTTGATGAAGAACTTCGTGAAAGCCATTGACCGGACTTTGCCAGCATTCCGATACCTGCATGAAAAATTCCCTCGACTCAGCGAAGCAAAGATTAAAGAGGGAGTTTTTGTGGGTCCTCAGATTCGAGAGCTTTTCAAAGATGACCGGTTCAACAACTTGCTAGAAGGTGACGCGAAACAAGCATGGAATGCTTTTCGCCTAGTTTCTACAAACTTCCTCGGAAATGTTAGGGCAGAAAACTATAAGGAACTAGTAGAAGACATGTTGATGAAGTATAAGAAACTTGGCTGCAATATGTCTCTAAAGATTCACTTCCTTCATTCCCATTTGGATTTCTTTCCTAGCAACTGTGGTATTGTTAGTGATGAACACGGCGAACGTTTTCATCAAGATATCGCAACAATGGAACAAAGATACCAGGGAAAATGGTCCACTACAATGCTGGCTGACTACTGCTGGACACTCCTCAGAGATGCTCCCGAACAGCTGTACAAGAGACAGGCGAAGAAATCTAAGATGTAGTCAATGACTTGATTTTTTATAGGTAGGCTATTACAGTTGACCTTTTACTATTGGAATGCATTTCGTTATGTAAACATTAATTTCTTGCAGATTACAAAAAAACTAGAGCCAATTTTGCAATTTGACTGTCATATTCGTGTTCAGCACATAAAAATTGATAAGAATTGACTAATTTTATTTCAGTAACATGACTTTTGTAAAAATTTGTTGTCCAGTGTTACCTGTCTGACTTTCAATAGATTTGCTGCGTCATAAATGGATTGTTCGTATCGCTTCTATTTTGGTCCTGACACTACCAATTAATTGACATTCTGGCTCCTGATGGGTCTATAACACAATGTTAACCAGTCAAAACGTCAGTATTTTTATTATAAATTTAGAGCCAATATCATTTTCATCCTCCTACAAGCGTCCCCATTAGGGCTGTGCGGGACCGGAGTTCAATGAGGATATCGGGGCCCCCAAAATCTAATTTCTATATCACAGTAGAAATTCTGTGAAATATTCATAAAAGATACAGGTTTGTTATCAAAATCAAATTTACTTTTAAATAATCTGCTTTAATTATAATTTGTTTCTTTAAACTCCAAAATTGTCGGGACCTCACCTTATAGCTTGTCGTCCCGGTGCGATCGCATCTCGCTAAGGCCACAGCAGCTCCTACCCTTTCATACATATGCTGTATTTACCAGTTTTAGTTGAGTTTGCTGTTCTATGGCAACAATGTCTGGTTAACGACATGAGGAATTCCGAAAACGAGACCAGAGTGTAATCTTCGATTACGTAGCTCTACGAAAGGGCTGGTAGTCTCTAGTAGCCATTGCAAAGAGGGCTTCCTATCATTCAGGAAATTAATTTAAACTAAAACGATGCCCATTACGAAATGTTAACCTTTTTTTTTGAAAGAACGTGTAAAATAAATTTTGTTATTTTTTACAAGTAAACAAGTGTTTCTTTCATTCTTTGGATTAGTGGAAAACAGTGAAGTTGGGAACAAGAAACAAGAAAACTTCCTTTCTTCGGAAAGGGTTCTGAGCAAATATAAATAAATGGTCTCTATATATTTTAAAACTTTGGACATTATAACTATTTGTATCATTAATACATTTTACTTTCTCAACCAATGTGATGTAATTCGTCGCCTTTGAAAACTATAATTTGAACTACTTCTGTTCACATGTAACGGTATGGCAGCGTTAGGAGACAATGTCACAATCTGAATATCATCGGCCTTTTGTGTTGTAATATATGTGCTGCCCTCTGCCGGAAGTTAATCACCAATCACGTAAAATTGATGTGTATTCATAAAACTAGGTCTGAGGTTATTTCACAACCTGACGGATATGGCCGAGGGATGTTCCGATCGTGCCACGCCGCTATTTCCTTACTTTAATTTGTTACGACTCTATGGTCTTTATTCTAGTAACAGAAAAACGTGCAAACCAACAAGTTTAGTAAAATTCAACAAATAATTGATTTCCCTAGAAAGAAAAGTGATAATATAAAAGGAACTTGCAGCAATGTGAATTAAATCCCAAATAGTTTAAAAGCTCTATCACATTTCCAAATGTATAGAAAATTACGAATGAATTCCAATCTTGAATGTGCAAATGTACCTATATCCTGGAGTTTGGCGATGCGCTAACCGTATTGATGTATCACAATGATAGAATCCAGAATGTCTTTAAAATAATTCACAATAACTCCTAGATAGTGATTTAGTCGTAAAGTCAACGAGCATTTTATAATTCAAATGAATAATATAAATAAATAAATCATCCGAATACAACTAAAAGACTGATTTCAACACAGATGTTAACATATGAATGAACAATTGTGATGTAAACTACCTTAATATAAAAACCTAAGACACAATAAGAAAACCAGGATGAGGGTCAAAAGTTAATTTCTAGAGCATTGTGTGTTGTAAACAAGATTACGTCTTTTGCATACATTTAATAAAGAACACGAGAATTATCACGTATGCCAGGAATGTCCAAGTGGAAATTTATGGCCTCAGCGCAGATCAAAGTAAGCATACAATAAAAAATATAATTAGCCAGGTTTGCTCAATGACTTCGACTCTCTGAAAGAGACTCAGAGGCTATTATGGTGATACTTCCGAAATTGGCAAGATGTGCGAAAAACAGTCTTTTAACTTAGTACGCAACCACGTTTAAACAATCAATGAAATATCAGCACATTTAATTTTCGTATTATTCTTGCAGCGTTGTGATGACGTAAACAAAACAAAAATCACCGATAAAACCAATGGGTTTCGAATGTCAGGAACTGTTTCTTTTTTTTTTCGCTTTGAGTTGCTGTTAGTGATGACATGTCATTTTTTCATTATCACACTATCAACTTATTATGGCTCTGGGTTAACAGACAATTCAAAATGACCATTATTTACTTCCGATATTTGTTTCCTGTATGGAAAGGTTGAGGATGTTCCGATCATTACTAACAAGTAACAATCATAATGCCCTTTCATTTATATTTTACAAACCCCAAACCTCTAATATAAATAATGATCATTTTGAAAGCCCTCAAGTCCTAGGTTATTTTACATCACAGCAGAATAGTGGCGTCACCATGATTAGCTGCTGTGCCATCGCTAACATAAGCAAGTAGTTTCAGACTATTGAAATCAAATGATTTCTTTAAGATTTTTATAATACAGTTGTAGGAAAACGATTATAAGTGAAACGTGAATCTATTTCATTTATTGTTCAAACATCGTGTTCTTATCACAATCTACGATGTTTAAAAAAATCACAAACTTGTAAAGTTGATAAGTAACATGGTGATTACCTTGATAAAAGTTGATAAGTAACATGGTGATTACCTCGAGTCTCTTTCACATATTTGAATTTATTCGACTTATTAGGAAGAGAGAGAGAGACGAGAATGATCTGAACATAGGATTTATTTGTACTTCCGGATTGGTAAGGTTTTGGCGGATGAACATCATGCTAGATGATAGAAGAACGGATTTATCTACAATGATGCGTTTTGACAATAACACACGACAATGTTTTAACAATCAATGAAATGCTGCACTTTGATTTCTCAGTGTTGCTCGTGCAAAATTTTGATGACAACAACTGAAGAAACCATTCGGTGTTAATAGCCTAAAACAAATGCGTACCTTGCTGTTAGCCTTTACAATAGCATGCTAGAACGAACCTATGTAGTAAATATTATTTTTAACTGCCGTCCAACTCAGGGTTGTTATTACGTCATTGTCGTCACGATGACTAGATGACGTGTCATAACGCATAGCAAAGTAAGCAACAGTTTCAGGTTACAGAAACTGACTGATTTCTTCAGCTTTACTCAACTCACATAGGAAAAGTCGAAGATGACCCTGAATGTACTGTTAGTGAGACACTGTTTGGAATATGTTCGTCTCTTTCCTGTGCGAGTTGAATAACTTCGTCTCTCTTAAAGAGACTCGTAGGTAATCGTAATTATGCTTCCGAAATTGGTAAGCGTTTGGCGGAAAACATCAGGCTAGATGTGCGACGAATAGGTTCTTATAAAACGATATATGTTGAAAGTAACACTCACATCTTTACAATAAATCAGTGAAATGCCTGCACATTAAATTTGGATGTTATTCCTTTAACTTGTAATTAAAACGTTGAATAAATAATTCGGTATCAACAGTCTATAACTATTGCTTACTTTGATGTTAGGGATGACACGTCATCTTAAAGGTATATCAATGTGGTCACTTACTGGATTTATTGAAATTAAATTAAACGTTAATTGTTGTTCTAAAATGTAATACTAAAATAGTTTAGCCAAAGTTTATTTAATCATGATTGTTGAATGCTCTACACTTTAAATGTCATAAATATATTAAGCACAAATATGATTGATCGCCATTGACGTTTATAACTTTGCCAGATACTAAACTGGGTCAAGAAGAGAGAACGTCGGGCCTGTCATAACAAATAACAGGGTAGTACGAATTTGTTTTTAACAGCGTTGCTTTCATTATGATATCACAGCAAGCAAACTTCAATCCGATTCGTACTGGATCACACCTTTAGGCTGACCTCGTCCAAAAGTGTCCACGTAATTCAGTGCGGATTTTGCTGTACGTGCTTCTCTGGTCTTGCAAATAATGACCTTCCAGAGGAATGTGGATGCACGAGGATCCAAACAAAGTGAATAATTGCTATTTAAAGGTATGTGTAATCAAATTCTAGAAAATGACACCCATTACTGAAATACTCGGTGTTTAATGCCTGTATTATATATATGACTTTCTTTAGTTATTATGATAGCCCGAAGTTATCATGACGTAATACCAACCAAAGACTTGATGGCATTTCAAGATGGCCATTATTTACATCTGATTTTGTTTTCTAACAGGCGAGGGAAAAGGCTGATGACGTTATGATTGTAAGGACACTTCGTCTTAACTGCCAATGATGTAAAGACAACCAGGACCTTGAGATAGTTCAAGATGGCCATTATTTACATTCGATGTTTATTTTCTACTATGCAATAGAAAAAGACAAGGCATCCCGATTAAGGTTATCCGGTAATTTTGGGTCATGATAAACTGTGAACAAGGCAACGTGCCATACAGTGGTAGTATATATCGCTTTCGGGATGACATCAGTGTCAGTTTACGCAGTGTCCACTGTAGTCCAAGTACACATAGAAAAATCACATAATGTAATCCTCATATTCTAACAAATAAGCAATTTCCTTTACCCGAGTATCAATACTGCCTAAATCCAAGAATGATCACCACCACACAAAGTGTGGGAAACATACTCTAAAATAGATCGGTGGTACTGAACCGGGAGTATTTTGATCTGATTCGTATCTTAGAATCAAAACATCGTTAGGGCAGCGATATCTTATGAAAGAGCATGGGCTGTAAAAAGCAAAGACCTAAGGAACGAAAAAAATACCCGCCAACGCCCCTTTAACAGAAACATTTTCTTTGTCGCCAGACTGAAAATTTTTCATTCACACAGTAAATTAATTTTATTAGGATACTGGATTATGCACTCCTTGTGCTTTGTTCACAGTTTAGGATTGGGTATGGGTAAGATCTAACTGTGATGTAACTTTTAAAGGCTGAGAATTCCAAATATTCTTTGTCTTCGTCTTCAGAATCAATGATAATGTTGAACTTAAAATCGCCACGATGAATGTTCAACACCTAGGGTCAGAACAAATATCATAATTACAAAATAACTCATTTCCACTGGATACAGTTACCCGTTTTCTGCAGAATGGGTAGTGAATTTAAGACTGGCCTTTACATTAGAGATGAAAATAAACTCCTATAAATAGTATGCTATTTAAATGTCCTTTGCAAAACAAATCTGATTAAATATTCGAAATTCTCCTATCTCTGTAGGAAAGTGCTGCGAAGATATCATATATGCTGCAATTAGCAACTAGGACACACAATTTAGGCTATTATTGAAGTACAGAATTACATTCTTCAAATTCTAGAATTAAAGGAAAGACA
The DNA here is from genome assembly GCA_028554795.2 of Sinohyriopsis cumingii. Lineage (NCBI taxonomy): Eukaryota > Metazoa > Mollusca > Bivalvia > Unionida > Unionidae > Sinohyriopsis > Sinohyriopsis cumingii. The sequence continues at coordinate 372,423 of JAPYKE020000039.1, forward strand.
AATAAAATTTTTAAAACGGAACGTGTCTATGTTATTATACTATTTTTTTCTTGTCCTCAGCGGGCCTCATTGTTTACGGCTATCTTTGGCAAAACTGCAATAATGTAAAATACAAACAAGTAGCTCTTTAGCATGAGGGGAAATTCTTACTTCACACAAAAATTAAATAAGGTTTCTCGTGTTCGCCAAGGTCATCATAAAGAAGTTTGTCGTGTATCAGACGTAATGAAATACTTTACAAGAATACTTGCAAACATCACGGTTGGGCTGGGGTTGGGGTGGGGTAGTGCGTTATTTCAAGTGCGATCAGAAACACGTTTAAACTTTGGTAAATGTTCATCAATTTTAACCATATACGTTTGAAAGAACGAGGCCATTGTTTCGAAAGAGCATTTCCTTCAACTTGAAAGAGAGATAAATGAAAACCATTGGAAACAAGATTGAATGATGTTTCGGAAATGAACACTTACCATGGAATTTCCAATCAAATAAATGTCACATACATTTTAAAATTAAAAGTAGAAATTAAATGGCAGATGGGAAAACGTCTATATTCCATGTGCATACTCTCTAAAACAAATTTTGCGTCATAAACTTTCCATCAGATAAAACTAATTTGGTATTAACACAGAAACACTTCCAAGGTTAGACCAAAATATGACTTTTGCAAAACGAACATGCACTGCAAACATTCTGACTGATATATTATCACAGTGACACAATTTTGTCTTGGTTTTGTGTCACGGTATATATTACTTGGTTAGTGTCAACCACTGTTAGGCTCCCAGCTGATGGTTCTTAGTAAAACAAGTGTGTGTGTGTGTGTGTGTGTGTGTGTGCGTGTGTGCGCGCGCGTGTGTTTAAAGTAGCTTCAACAATTTTCAGTCATACTGCTACTATGCCTGCAGTGTAGCAGTGTACAGTGATGTCTAGCACTGGGGCATTATGCCGCAGGCATGTAGCATGATGTCCCACTCATTCACGTTATCCTGACATCAGGCCGATCAGTCCTAACACTAACTCTTAATGCTGAGCGCCTAGCAAGGCAGCTGTTAGTACCATTTTTGTAAGTCTTTGGGATGACTCGGCCGGGTTTCAACCCGCGACCTTCCGCATCCGAGTCAGACGCTCTAACCACTTATACCCGAGAAGACCCATACATTATACCTTGATAAACCTGAGAAGACCCATACAGTATACGTTGATATACCTGAGAAGACCAATACAGTATACGTTGATAGGCCTGACAAGAACCATACAATATACCTTGATATGCCTAAGAAGACCAATATAGTATACGTTGATAGGCCTGACAAGAACCATGCAATATACCTTGATATACCTGAGAAGACCCATACAGTATACGTTGATATACATGAGAAGACCCATACCGTATACGTTGATAGGCCTGACAAGAACCATACAATATACCTTGATATACCCGAGAAGACCAATACAGTATACGTTGATATGCCTGACAAGACTCGTGCAATATACCTTGATGTACCTGAGAATACCCATGCAGTATACGTTGATATACCCGAGAAGACCCATACAGTATACGTGATACGCCTGACAAGACCCATGCCTCATACACTGATATGCCTGACAAGACCTATACATTATACTTTGACATGCCTGACAAGACCCATACGGTACACCTTGATATGCCTGATAAGACCCATACAGTATACCTTGATATACCTGACAAGACACATACAACATACCTTGATTTAACTGACAAGACCCATACAGTATACCTTGATATACCTGACCAGACCCATACAGTATACCTTGATATACCTGACCAGACACATACAGTATACCTTGATATACCTGACAAGACCCGTGCATTATAAATTGATATACCTGACTAGATACATACCGTATACCTTGATATACCTGACCAGACACACGCGGTATATTTTGATATACCTGATCAAACATAAACAGCATACTTTGATATACCTGACAAGACGCATACAATATACCTTGATATACCTGTGTCTTGTTCTCATTTATTAAGGGACCGGTCGTTGACTTTGTGGGAGGTACGAGTGCGTTGACGTTGGAGATAGGGAAACTTAAAATTTAGTTCATCTTCACCTTTATATTAAATTCTTTTCTGCCTATTCGCTCTCCCCGTTTTGCATCATATATGCGATTATGTTAAATAGAAATCACTGTACTTGGCGAAAAGCCAAAAATATTCCGGTAACAAACGAGTATTCTATCCATCCAAATGAAATATTCGACCCCCATAAACCAAGTTTTCAAGGGCGTCTCGTGATAGTGACACTCAAACGGAACGAGGATGTAGCAAGCTTTACAATCGTGTGATCGTTTGAACGCGGAAGTTGAAATATTCATTTATCCATCGATGACACTACCTACATAGAACTTTAAATATCAATTTCTTCCTCGTCAGGGAATGAATAAATTATATGCATATTTGGAAATGATAAGGAGAGGCCATGTGCTTATTTATTAATTATGAACAAAAAGTCATATGCAATATTCTTTCCTCTGCGTTAGCTAAAATACAATATTCTTTCCTCTGCGATAGCTAAAATACAATATTCTTTCCTCTGCGATAGCTAAAATACAACTTTGCATCATCATCATCGTCACCACCACCACCACCACCACCATCATCGTAGTCATCATCATCATCGTCGTCGTCGTCGTCATCATCATCATCACCACCACCACCACCACCATCATCATCATCATCATCACCATCATCATCATCATCATCATCATCATCATCATCATCAATCCCTTGACCCAAGAGGTCGTTGGGGCACCACAGTTGACTTGAGGACCAATTTTTCTCTCCATCTTTTCCTGTTCTCTACTGCCCATAATGAATCTCCAAATCCCATGCCTGTCCACTCCTTAATGTTGTTTTCTCACCTCTTTTTCTGTCTGCCTCTTCTTTAGCACCCTCGCACTGTGCCTTCCAAGATTGTTTTTTCCAGTCTAGATGATCATGAGACATGACCGCACCACTACGGTTTGCATGCGAATCTATTAATTCGTCTGTCCATTTGTCTATCTTTGTCTGACTGACTCGATGCTTAAACAGTTTGTTATGCTTCACCTATGTTTTAAACAAATATCGCTTTCTCATAGAAACGAATATACATTTCATTATAATTTCCTGCTGTATTATGAACACCCTGCGGGCTTGGGGATGTAAATAGGCCTGACGAACTTATCGCATGTCGTTAGAGACAACCAATGGAGGCACGAGTCCCGACGGATATCTAGTTAGCGTTTTGGATTCGCGACGAAAAGGGTGCGGGTTCAAATCCCCAGTTAGCTACAGTGTTGTGTCTGCCTCGGCACTAAATAAGATAATTCTGTTGTTGTGCATTAAAACAACACGCCAAAGCAATGCAAAGCATACTATTTCTCTCACACCCCTCTCACTTTTCGAGCAGTGATATTTTGTTTGTAAAGTTTGAGGAATTAAATACATCATTCATAATGGTTAAGAGGATTGTTTTTAACTAAATCTCCGGATAAACAGTTGTTGTTCTTATAGGGTTTAACTCCATTTTCAGCACAAGACAGGCTATACATGGCGGTCAGTATAAATGGTGGAGAAGAACCATGAAAAACCCAATAAGCTACTAGCAAGCTTTCACACGCACTCACATTGGCCGAGCCTGAGACTTGATCCCACGCAGAAAGAGATGAGGTGACAGTGATCCGTAATAGTGAGCGCTTTAGACCACTCGGCCACTCGCCCCTCCCCCGATAAACAGAAATGATGGTTCGGTAAAGAAAACATTTTACTGACACGAGATACAAAATGTACATCGGACAAGTGTTATAGAAAACGAGGACAACGTTATTCACATCTCTCTCTCTCTCTTTTATAGAATGAAAAGGCGAATGAACCATTTTTTTAAAGAGTACTAGAGGTTTCACAAGTAGGGTTTGTACGTGTACAGTTTTGGTAGCCGGTTTTGTTTAGGTGTTAATGAGGCAGAGGTCATTGAGGACGTTCAATGACACTTGTGATGCCTACATAAAGTAACGAGTGATTGTACTATTGTAACAAGAAGGACCTTTACATGTACACCAGTTTCCTGTGCAACTGAGACAGATCACCGAGAACTTCAATGACATATATGTTTTTCTCCAACTAATGAGAGTACGGATATAGTAGTTCCGATCATATTGAACATCTTTATATCGTTTGATTAAACTCGATACCTACTGGCTCGACATTTTTAGAATTACTTTATTTCCGTGTCGGCATACTGTTGTTTTAGCAGTCGTGTTTTGGTTGTTTTTTTTGGCGAGACGTCGGTCCAGCTCGCTCAGTCGTCTCATGCACACCTGCACGTGCGTCAGTCTCCTGTGTCGATCATGACAGTATACACCACTGGTGGCTGATGCAAACTTAATTTTTTTTTAAAGTGAAAGAAAAAGAAGGAAGAACGTAACATAATAGTTTTCATTGTCAGAAAAAAGGTCATAAAAGTGATTTTATGCACTCTTGTCACTTGGTGTGATGTTTTCTTTTCTTTTCTTTTCTTCATATTATTGCTAATCTTACAACATTAAGTTTGCGCGAAGCATTTGTGGTATACACAGCCGAGTTGTGGTATACACAGCCGAGTTATGGTATACACAGTCGAGTTGTGGTATACACAGCCCAGTTATCAGCTTCAAACTAAGAAAATGTTTGTATAGAGGCCTCATTCGTCGTCATATAAATAAAAATGACAGTAAATGAGATTGTGGTAATAAGTATGTGTAATTAAACGAGGATTTGCTTAATGCTGAATTCAAAAGTCGCACCGAGTTGATACTTTGTGCGCCGTAGTCGCTATATGAGCTAATTTGCTATCTGGTGATTTACTATCCAATATTAGATATTATTCATACGGCTACAAACTCTGAGGTCACAACAAATTAGTTTCAGACAAGTGACCTGATTATTTTGTTAAGTTTCATGACTTAATAAGTAACTCTAACTATCTCTTGGAAGTTATATCAACAAAGCACGATTAGTTCAAAAAAGTTTGTTAATATGTGGTTTTTGCAAAGAGTAAAATTGCCGATGCTTATTGGAGCACTAACGTCGTTAAATCTTTATTTCGGAGCTGCGTAGTTTTGCACGTTGTAAAGCTCTTCAGTTTAAGGAGGTAGGGAAATCTAGCTTGTAGTTCGCATTCCCATAATGCATAAATAGAAGTGATTGGTGTTAAACAAAAACCAGAAACATATGAAGTTTGAAAGGTGACGATGCTTACCGACATGCATGATATAATAAATGAGCCCATCAGAGTAACATATAGCTTAATAACTCTGTTAGATCCCATTATTCAATCTGATTAAAATGAGAACTCCATTGTCCTACCTGAAGATCTGACATCGACCGTTTAAAGGTCATGTTATGTTGACCTTTAAATTAGCCAGTGGAATTGCAGTTTTTAAAAATCTGAGAGTAAATCAAAACGTTCGACACATATTGATGTTCTTCAGCCACACTGCACAGTCTCCCAAACGCGAAGATGTAGTCTTCGTTTGATTGGCTGATAAAATTTACGGTGATAGCATGGATCATCAGAATATGACCACTAAGCGGTCGCTGTCAGGTCTTCACGTAGAACAGTGGAGATCTGATTTTAATCAGTGTCCCATTACTACATCTCCAACCACTGATGTTCATCGTTCTGTAATTATCTCCGTTGATGAAAACCTAATTACAATGCCTACCTTTAATTACGTGTCTGTATTGCGAATCGTCCGCCTGTTAAAAGAGAGAACTATGGCTGTATAATAAAGCGGATTTTGAAAAATAATTAATAACCCTATAACAGTTTGTTGTGGTGTCAATGATGCGTAGCAACTTTTACTTCGTCATATGTTCAGTTTACTAAAGATTTATACAAATGATCGTATATTCAAATATCAGTCCGGTTTTCTTACAAAAAATTCTGCAGTAATTCAGCTCATAGATACCTGCCTTAGTATATAGTGTGTGCTTCATAACAATGACTACATGTATTTGATCCTTTGCAATGGCTTTAAAGCACTTGATCGGGTTAGGCATGAATGTCCAATACATAGATTAAAAGTTCAATGGCATTGATATTTCTTGTGTTGTTTGTGTCTCTGACTACCAATCTAATCGACTCCAAACAGTCCGTTTGTAATTAATTCCGAAGCCAGTATGTTGCGACTCTTCGTACCATGGGGTTCTGTTTTACGTCTGATATTGTTTAATGTTTATATTGACGATATAAGCAACGACATTTTGAGCATAATGAGACATTTTGTTGATGATAGCTCGCGGGCATTTTCATCACTATTCATCTGTTTAAATATGTACTAAACAGAGATTTACAAACGATAGCCATATTGGTAAAAGGCCGTGGTTGGTTGACTTCCATCCGACCAAAACTGAAGTAATGTTATCTTCGCGTATGATAGAGCCCCCCTTTTTTCCTGAACTGATGTATAGATGGCTGGAAAACAAAATAAAATTAGAAGCGTGGGGAATTGTGACTGGTCTTACTAGAAGCGTTTCGTGTTGTAAGATTTATGAAGAAACTGGTTGGTCTGCATTGGGAGATAGAGAAAATTTCATAAACTATGTTAATTTCTTGAAATTTTATACGGTGCCTCACCTTCATATTTTGCTGACTTTGTACCACCGCTGGTTGGTGAGACAAACGGGTATAATCTTAAATATAGGACTAATTTTAATCGAATTAATGCCAGACCCCATATGAAGTACAAACTCGTTCCTACACTATTACATTCATGTTTAGAGGCCACTCCCAGATTTAATAAAATATGAAATCGTCAGAAGTATAACAGACGCTAAGACAACACGAGTACTTGTCCATTTTCAGTTGGTAACAGGAAATTATTTATTTTTGTATACTGAATTAGAAATAACTGTAGTGATTTACAAAACGACTTGTAATCGAATCATCTAAGAGATTATCCAGTGTGTGCTTGTGGTGACGATATAGAACAGGGGTGTCAAACTCAATCGCTCAGCGGGCCAAAACTCAAATCACAGTAAGGTTGCGGGCCGAACAGGATAAACATTCAATAAGCGGAAAATTAAACCTTTTTTTAAACATTAATATAAATTAAAACAGAAAAAAGTTTTAATAATAAAAAATCATTGGCATACCCATTTTCGCTCTTATGCCAATTTGTCAGAGCTGGATGTTTGGCATCTTTTCTTGGCTACAAGTTCGTTCATGTTGGGAGTAATGTTCTGTGTCATTGAGATTCTTATGATGGACTGCAAGACGACTCCTGTGTGATGTTTTGTTAATCTTCATCACAGAAAACAGCTGCTCACACAGATATGTGCTACCAAACATGCTCAAGGTTCGAGCCGCATGTAGACGAAGCTGGGGCATCTCTTCAGGAATGAAACGAGTGAACTGTGCAGGCCCGACAGTGTCGTACTTTGCCTTTAGTGTCCCATTACACTGCAGCTCTATTAGCTCCATCTGCAAATTTACAGGTGCAGTTTCCACGTCTATGGGAAATGGGTTACAAAACAGCTCGAAATTATAATTGTACGCCGGTCAAGACCTCTCGGACCTGATATAATTGTACGCCGGGCCTGATGTGGCCCGCAGGCCTTGATTTTGACACATATGATATAGAAAATTCAGATCATTACATATTTATTTGCAAATATCATATTGAATAGTGTAGGGAATTGGTTCAAATACTATATTGAACAGTGTAGGGAATTGGTTCAAATACTATATTGAACAGTGTAGGGAATTGGTTCAAATACTATATTGAACAGTGTAGGGAATTGGTTCAAAATCTAAATCATCGCTATATACCACTGACTACAAATAATTTATTATTTGGATCATCAGAATGTACAGCGAACGTTACTATTCGCGTATTTGACTTGTTCTAAACATATATCAAAGACAAGAACCGCTTTTTATAATTAAGGAGTAGTCAAGTGTGATTTCTTTAAGGATTATTCAAGTGTGATTTCTTTAAGGAGTAGTCAGGTGTGATTTCTTTAAAGAGAAGTCAAAGTGTGATTTCATAATTAAGGAGTAGTCAAAGTGTGATTTCGTAATTAAGGATTAGTCAAAGTGTGAGTTCATAATTAGATTTCATAATTAAGGAGTAGTCAAAGTGTGATTTCATAATCAAGGAGTAGTCAAGTGTGATTTCATAATTAAGGAATAGACAAGTGTGATTTCTTTAAGGAGAAGTCAAAGTGTAATTTCTTTAAGGAGAAGTCAGAGTGTGATTTCATAATTAAGGAGTAGTCAAAGTGTGATTTCATAATTAAGGAGTAGTCAAGTGTGATTTCTTTAAGGAGTAGTCAAAGTGTGATTTCATAATTAAGGAGTAGTCAAAGTGTGATTTCATAATTAAGGAGTAGTCAAGTGTGATTTCTTTAAGGAGTAGTCAAAGTGTGATTTCATAATTAAGGAGTAGTCAAGTGTGATTTCTTTAAGGAGTAGTCAAAGTGTGATTTCATAATTAAGGAGTAGTCAAGTGTGATTTCTTTAAGGAGTAGTCAAAGTGTGATTTCATAATTAAGGAGTAGTCAAGTGTGATTTCTTTAAGGAGTAGTCAAAGTGGGATTTCTTTAAGGAGTAGTCAAAGTCTGATTTTAGGAGTAATCAAAGTCTGATTTCATAATTAAGGGGTAGTCAAAGTGTGATTTCTAAGGAATAGTCAAAGTATGATTTAATGAGTAGTCAAAAGTGTGATTACTTTACTAAGTTAATTGCTCTAATCTTGATAAATAAAGACATAATGTTCTTAATGTGTAACTGCTGGATCCAGTTTTGTGCATCTACTCTTGTCCAGTTTCTGCCCCAATAATTAATCTCTCTCTTTCTCTCCCTCTCTATCTCTTCTCTCTCTCTCTCTCTCTCTCTCTCTCTCTCTCTCTCTCTCTCTCTCTCTCTTACACACACACACACACACACACAATACGAAATTATATTAATTTAGTGCCACAAGCCATATGAATTTCAAACCAATTGTAAAGGAATGTCTTATTCTTAGTTGTGAGAACAAGTAAGTCGAATCCATTTGATGAGAACACGAGGGTCGACCCCATTTGTTAAGAACATGAGGGTTGACCCCATTTCTTAAAAACATGAAGGTTGACTCCATTTGTTAAAATTTATCGACGTAAAATAAGATAAAACTAATTTTGCAGAAGATATCAAACATAGTGTGCGATTAAAATTGTTAATTACCCAAAATATATTGTATCGTGCAAATTGTTGGTTAGCTAAAACATTGTTCCATGCAAATTGGTAGTTGGCCAAAATATATTGTTCGATTCAAATCGTTAGTTAGCCAAAACATAATGTACCATAGAAAAGTATTAGTTGCCCAAAATATATCATACTATTCACATTGCTAGTTACCCCCGCCCCCCCCAAAAAAAAATCGTAACATTAAAAAGTTTATTTACCCAAAGCAATTTTTACCATTCAAGCTGTTATTTTTCCAAAATATTTTGTACCATTCAATTGGTTAGTTACCCGAAAACATATCGTACCATGTCACGTTTACCCCGACCCAGAGTAGCCCCAGTTTGAAACATGTATAATCAAGGTAATTCTGACAAGCCAATGTTTGATGTTAGGCTAGCCCTAATCCCTTACGTAAGATTGCCGCGGCTAGAAGTGGATAGCCAGACCTAGGAGCTGCGAGGCCGCCAGATAGTCAGTTATCACCTAGTTGTGGAAACATTTGTCCAGATCAAAAGAAGTTGACTGAAGAAGTGGGAGTGTCTTAACTTTTTTCCCTGCAGACAGACAGCCAGGTTGAAATGGCCGCTAAGACGATTGGACAGGGTCACAGCGCCACCCAATCAGAATCGAGATAGGGGAGAGACCCTGATTTGGCTAGAATGATATCTCCGCGTCTTCCGGCAAGAATTAGTTCGCTAAGAGAGATTGCCTAGAGGAGGATACCGTAACTCCGAACAACCATTCGTTATTGGCGGGAATATCTTAGAACAGGAAATTCTAAGTACAGACAGCTTCAAATAAGGTCAGTGAGCTAGTTGTTCGGTCTTTGCGGAATGCGACTGCATTTTTAATTGTAGGTCGTATGTATACTTTATTATTACTAGAATCGTAGTACGAAGAATTACTTTGTGGTGTTAATATGTTTGCATATTTTGAAGAAATGAGTTGATATTTGTAAAGAATTATATAGCTTGCTAGCCGTCGCAAGAGTTAATATTGTAATTCGCTATGTGGGTATTTTATAGTAGACTAGCACATGTGTTCATGTGATTATAGATTTTGCTATTGTTGAATATTTGTGTAATGTACATACATGCGTCTGATTGTTGTCAGATTGTAGTACAATGAGATTAAATATATATGTGTATATACTGATGTGACGCAGTGTATTGATGTCTGTATGACAATTCGCTGATACCGTGTTATTACGCCATTGTTTACCCTGCAAGAAGTGTGTGGGAATTTCGATGTGTACGCATGCGTGACAGAAACCGTAATACCCTTATTTGATGATTAATTGTTGATCTAGTGTGAGGTGAGATTCGATAAAGCATATGTTAACGCCTTGTGGTTTTTCACAGGAAGCTTTGAGGGACAGACCAGTTACAGTTTGGTCCCGTAGTCTCAGATAGAGAGACGGAGGAAAGGAGAAGAAAGGAGAGAAGTCAGGAGAAGTTGAAGTCTAGGAGGAAAAGGGGAGAGAAGGGAGGAAGAGGAAATTGGGAGCGAAATTGGAGGAGGAGATAGTCGAGAGGGAAACGGAGTCGAAGGAGGTGTTGGAGGAACGGAATGAAGGAAGGAATTAGCGGGAAAGAAAGAGATGAGTAGACACAAAGACGGGGGAAAATCGAACTCACACTGTAAATCACGGGATGAATTAATCTGTCACTTGGTCGAGGGAAAGACGGGTGATTGAGAGTTTATCGTTTTAAATTATCGAATTTATTAAATTGTTATTAACTGAATTTCATCTTCGTGTTCTCTATAATTTAGCCGTCGGCATTGCTGACTGGGGGCTCAGAGCTGTAAATCTACCTCGTCACTAATTTAACTTTCTAACTCCACGAGCCTGGGTGGAACTTTCATCATAATTTAATTAATTTATATTGGGAGAACCCCACCCCAATGCGTGCAACCGTCACATACCACTGCTATTAGGCAACCGTAAACGTATCTTACCATTTAAATTGTTTGGAGATAGGTCTGACAAATTAATTGAATGCCTAATCATTGTCTCACGATTGGGATTGTGTAAAAGCACGTCACGAAATGCTACACCAATGGCTGAATGCATTGGTAAATCGGTATCATGCGATCAAATCTGTTTCTTTCGTTACACCAATATAAATGAGCAATAGCAAGTGTAAAGTTGTGACCGGTCTTGAAAAATAGTATACACACCTGACATACGATTCGTGGAGAACAAAGGTAAATGTACCCAATCTCGCCTGTTGTTTCTGCTTCGTTTACTATTCGGTCGTTCTAAAAGCATTGATGGCACAGTCGATTTTTTATTTTAAAAAACCATTTGACCGTTTAGGTTCTTGAACTTAATCGTTGCTATAGAAACAGTTATGAAGGGTTGAATGATTATGATCTTACTGCGAAGAACTTACACTGCTGGAGTAGATGTACCTTTGAAGTACAATGGAGACAATATGCTTTATTTTAATTTTTATTATAATCTTGCTTTTTGTCTTAAACGATTCACATTTACTTTGACATCCTAGAAAGACAATACCGAAAGTATGTTTAATGGATATCTGTTAAAAATTATTTCGTTCTTAAAAATGAAATTTAAAAGAACTTGCTAAGAATATGAAATTTTCGAACAAACACTGTGTATAAAGTACAATAAGTAAGGGCATTTGCAACAAGGCACGTCGTTTAAGGAGGAGCAAATATGGTATAATTAACCTATATGCTGATATGAACAAGAAAAGCGACTGCACACAAACAATCAAATAATTTGTCTTAAGATTCCGCTCTGTTGCTTCGTCCTTTGCACAGGGGTTGATATTTTAAAGAAAAGGTACGTCCCAGATTGGGGCTCCGAGTGACCGAATGGTCTAAAGCGCTCTCCGTTAAGGAACATTGCCATCTCACCTCTGTCGGCTTGGGTTCGACTCTCGGATTCGGCTAATGTGGGTATGTGAGAAAGCTTGCCAGTAGCTTCTCGTGGGTCGGTGGTTCTTTCCGGGGTTTTCCCGGGTTCTTCCTCCATGTCTGCCATGTATAGCCTATCGATTGCTAAACCCTACAAAAACAACAACAACAATTTCCCAGATTGTACTAGATATTTAAACACTGGCCTTGTCTGTCATAGATTTTGTTAATATAATTTGTAATTGTCTTCTTTTTTGGTGTGTTAATGCTATTGTGTAATTTGGGATGGTTGAGTGTATACCTGGGCCTTACTAAACAGATGTGCAAATGTATTTCTCGAGCACACGAGAGTGGCCGTTTCCGTCAGCTATCTGCTGTAGGTAGCGTGCTGGATCGATTGAACAAAGATAGTTCAGTCCTAGTACCTAGTACATACAAGTAACAGGGGTATGCTGACACACTCTCGTTTGTGCTTGTTTCAACTGCATACATATTCACCTGTCCCTCTTTCAAAAATACTTAATAATTGTCCAGCGAAACCTTTAATGATTAATTGTCAAAAATATAATAGACACTGCAAAATGTGAACAGTTGTTGGAACACGTATACCATCCAATATAACAGTGTCATTATTATTATTATTATTATTATTATTATTAGTAGTAGTAGTAGTAGTAGTAGTATTGTTATTGTTGTTGTGTGTTTATAACCGCGCCTGTTCACATCTGCCCAAGATAGTTCTACTCCTATGCATAGTTCCAGTCCCATACACCATCGCATTTAACAACGCCACGCGCCTGCTTTCTGATGTTATTGTCAACTGCTGTTGTGAACAACGCATACAAAATTGGACCGGTTTAACAATGGCACCCCTGAGTTAAATGACCCAGCACCTTGTGCATGAAACTGCAAGGTTTAGAACCAGAACATTTAGAGATTGAACGCGTATTTTTCCTGATCTAAAGTGTTTCGGGTTATGCCATCTATTCCTGCTGTGCCGATTTTGTCAGTGTTACACACCATTTGATAGATCACTTGGATTTACGTCGCGTGAACCTAAAATGGCCCACTTTTTTCCCCATCATTATTTATTTCGCAAATATACGTCTTAAACTTGAAATAGGTCAAGCCTAATCCGAATTTTATTTTGATTCATTTTTTATTGCATGACAACATTATTTTACTTAGTCAGCTATTTTTACATTATATCTTAATTCCTAAAAAGTAATAGTATTCTCTAATTTTCACAAGACACTTTATATCCGCTGAAGAATGTTACTTGTATTAAATTCAAATAAGAATTAAAGTCTCACCAGAGTGTAATACTAATTGTATTCAGCCTCTTGTTTTGAGTGGGATGGCAAACACGGTGCTTAAGCCAATTCCAGAAAAGTCACTTGTACCAACATTTCCGCTCATTTCATTCCAATACAACAATTTAAATAAAAAGAGGAAACTTATTCATTATTATATCTCGCACATGAGTGTGTGTGTGTGTGTGTGTGTGTGTGTGTGTGTGTGTGTGTGCCTAACTTAAAGTAAGATGTATGTGATGTATGTGAATTTGTACCTGTTGGACTGAAGTCCATAAAAAATGTAACAAACAGAAGAAAATATATAGTTAAATGATAGTTAAATAGTTAAATGATATCGTAATACCTTAAAAAGATAAATGTGGCTCTTGTTTTGTAGAATATTTAAGAACAACATTCCAGCGGTAAATGAGTTCATTTGAATGTTAAGTAATTCTAATGAGTTGGTATGAACTGGATGTATGCTTTCATATATAGGTGCATACTTATATCAGAGTCGGCGGTGGATCAGTAGTTAACGTGCTGAACTCGTAACTGAAAGGGTACAGGTTCGAATCCTATAACCGAATCAGCCTGGGTCAGCTACCGTGGAGTGTCTTTGGGCCAGATATTCAACTCGAATTGCCTCGGCACTAAATAGCCTACTTGTGTTACTGTGCCGTTAAGCACGCAATCAAACCGTTCCAGTAGACTGAACTAAAGTAAGTATTTTGAACAATCAACCGAGCGTAAACTCAAAGCTTTCAACTACTTGTGATTTTTGCACAGGGTGAATGACTGAGTTCTATTAAAGCGAAGACAATAATGCTTATTTCTTCACATGATCTCACATCTGACCGTGACAGAACTCACCTATTTACACCAGAACGGCACACGACAGAAATAACTCTTTTGCCTAACAGTACACGGCATAAATAACTCAAATGGTATGATGCAACATGTCGTGAAGTTAATCATGTACAAAACATTGACTGAATAAAAAATAAACTTTAGCTCTTTTTATATGTAAATAAACGTCGGTATATTAAGATACAATTTACACAGCGGCTTGTTTCAAGGTCAGACTTTTAATTTTCTCCTTACATGTACTGCAATATTTTTCCCACTTTCATTATTCATAAAACGTTTGCTAATCGTTTTGTGAATAATATTTTGATCAAGCCCAATATCCCCACCCCACCCCATTCCAGCGACAGATCTTGCTTTTATTTGTTGTTTAGCATGATTCAGATGTAAATGGACATTCATATTATGTCACTTCCGTTACAGAATAAATCTAGTCCATGTCGCACATACTTCTGACGAGTGGTTTTAAACATCGACTTAAATATGACCGAGGTCATTGTTGGATTGGCCTTTTTTGTGTAATTCTGGTAATGAATTCAACGAATACATCAGCATAAAAACAGAAAACCTATTGTAAGGAAACAACATAAACCTCCTAAATTATATTTCATATAAATTCGTGATTATCTTTTAAAATTTCCATAAATGAAGTCAATAATGCCAGTACTTGGAAATTATGTAAGTTTTCCGGCATACTGAATCCATTTAATTAGGTCACGTGATGAAAAATCGTATCTCTGACGACCGAACCACTTAGCACCACACAGGCGTTTCCGATCTGATTTCGTCATGCATACAAAAAAAATAGAGTGGGAAGGGATTTTGTTTTGTTTTCAGGTTTTATGATTTCTTACTTTAGGTGATCCGGGTGGCCAAATGGTCCAGGTCACTCGCCTTTACGGATCACTCAAATCTTACCTCTATCCACGCAGGTTAGTGTCTCAGTTCGGCCAATGTTTGTATGTGGAGAAAGCTTGCCAGTAGTTTCTCATGGGTATGTGGTTCTTTCTGGTGTCTCCCTGGTTCTTCCTTTAGTATGTCCGCTATTTATAGCCTATGAAGTGCTGAAACATGGCGCTTAACCCACAACACAGGCGTTAAACACACAAAACAACCAGGCATTTGTTTAAGTTGCTATGCTAGGATACCATGTACAAATATGGCCACCAATGGTATGATGCAATGTTAAGTCAAGGGTGAGTTATGGATTGAAGGTATTATCGAGGCCATTCAAAGTCTAAAAAGAACTATAAATTCCGTTTCAGACCTCTGTTTTTAACTTCACATTTTTAAATCTCTTTATGTTTTTTATTTAATTAAATCGCAATCTTGTTCTAAATGTTCCCTTGGAGCTGCACACATCTGAATTTACGAGGTACATGTTTTTGCAATATTGCTCTTCCATAAACTTTGATGTTCGTTTCAGATTGTAGTATTTTTACATAGAAGTTTGATACACAGAGGATATCTCCATTTTTGGAGTAGATAGAAGGAAATATTTCACGCGTGATGTGAAAATTCGACACAAACCAACGCCTGATTTCTCTGTATTTTCGGACTTGATTATGATTGTGATGACACGAAAAATCGTTACTTAAACAATTTTATTGCTATATGTAATCAAAAGTTTTTCTTAAAAATGTGATGCGTTTGACGTTGAGTGGAGAAGTCATATGATACTGTTTGGGTGACACGGAAAAAAGGGATAGGTCATGTACGTTGAGTCACTGACAATTTGCATGATTCAAGTGGAAAACTAATTATGAACAAGTTAATACTTGAACCCTACTTTATGTTGTTTGGGACTTAATTTTGGGTATTTGTATGGCACCGTTAGATTGATTACATAATTATATACTAAATGGTCAACACCCTTGAGACATTTTATGATCAGAGAGAGAGAGAGAGAGAGAGAGAGAAACAGACAGACAGACAGATAGACAGAGACAGATAGAGAGAGTCAGAGAGAGAGACAGACAGAGACAGACAGAGTCACAGAGAGAGAGGGACATAGAAAAAGACTCAAAGAGAGAGAGAGAGAGGAACAGAGACAGAGATAATAGAAAAAGTAGAAACGAACGAAAGCTATGGAAATGCAGGTCTGTATAACATACATGAGGGCAGATATACTTCCCAAATGGAAACATATTTGTTCAAAATGCGATTTCATGATATCGTCCTTGTGGTGATATCATTTTCTCACAATGATAGGCGTATAATTCAATGTCTTCTATGATATTCATATTAAAATAGTTTTGGATTCATTTCCTCATTGTGTATTTTTCACTGCACAGCCGTGTAATTTTCATATGTTGACCATTTGCATAGGTAAATATTGTTCATTTTAAACGCTACGTAAGGTTCCGCTATGTCTTTTTTGTTTACCGTCTTAATGGCATATCCAGCAAAGATAGTTAATATAAAATGTATATAAATTCAAACGTGATAGGTTGTAAATTTCTGTAACTAGAAGCGATGCAATAATAATTTTATAACAGCCACCTTCACAGATGCATTATCGTAGCCACTTAAGATATATAAACTTCAACACTGGTTGGTTCAAAACAACACCTCAGCCTCGTTCAAGAATAAGAAGAAAAGTAAGAAAACAAATTTAAAAAAATCAAAATGTTTGAATACGTCTAGACTTTATCTGCTATGAACAGGTTAGCCGTGATCAACGTACTACATACTTCCAGAAAGGATGCAAGGCATGCCCGAACAAGTTTTGTTCATCTTTGTTTCAGTAAGTGACAGGAGTGTGTGCTATTTGCGGTTAACATTCATTGATGCAAAGAATAGGTATGATGAAATAGTTCGAGAAACATTATTGCTTACGTATATATATATATATATATATATATATATATATATATATATATATATATATATATATATATATAAACTCCTATCGGACCATGAAATGCAAATGTTTATTTCAGCATTGACGTAAGTCAAGTTCATTCTTTCATTTGGCAACTACTGTTTGTTGTTTGCCTTTTAACAAAGAAAATGCAACGAGTACTTGACTAGTTATTTCCTGGTTATGTGCTCTTGGGTATTAAAATCATGTGCTGTCAAGTAAGCAACGGAAACACATTTCCTTTGATATTCGTCATACCTGACATTTTGTTATTACGATTCACAGTTTAGCCTCTTTGCAAAATTATAATTTATATTTGCCAAGTTAGTTTTTACCCCAAACATATTTTATATTTAGAGCTTTTAATTCACGTTACGTTAAATGTGTCATGTTACACACCTTTCTGCTCTGTTTGTCACTAGTATTGATGATATTGCTTGAGAAGGTGTGTACTGTTTCCTAACAGCATTTGTATACATGCATTTACAGAAGAGCAAGCTTTCCAAATACTGCATACAGAAAGATTTCATGGAATGGCATACACAAAGTGTGTTGGGTTAAGTAGCATATTTCTGTTGTAAAGTTGATTGCTTAAACTACGTAATATTATCATTTTTGCACAATGTACAACATACTTAAAGAGGGTACACCATGATTTTGAAATTTTTTTCCATGAATTTAAATTTGTTTTTATATGTAAGCTTTGATTCATTCACTATTATATTTGCTTGCTTCCATATTGCAAGGCAATGAATCCATCATTAAATACAATAATTCCAGCTTATTTCAAGTTTACAACAACGGTGAAATGTTGTAACATATTTTAAACCTTGTTTGAACCGTTACCATAGTAACCAAGCTATTTGGTCTAAATTTTAACAAATTCAGTGTTGAATCAAAATACGTTTATATATTTGAAATGTTTAAAGTCATTTAGTACAATAAAGGAAAATATATCTACAGACAAAACTTTGCTAAAGTGTTCAATCATAACTCTTCACTAGAAACAAAACACCTGTTATGCGAATAACAGGTGGAACTTGGACAATTTAAGACAAAAAAAAGATAAGTTCATTTTTCTTGATATGAAATAGAATCAATTCAAAGCCTGCCTCATTTAGCAATGAAGTTGTGAGTACTATACAAATGAAAACAACTCATATATAATTGTATCATGACACATTCTAGGTTGAATTTGGTTGCCATTTCAACCAACCATTTCATTCACTGCATGCCGAAATAAAATAATCTCAGTACTAATCCAGTGTCTATGACAGATATCCCATTGCAAAGAAAATATAATGCAGAAGAGGTAAAATCAATAGGAAAACCAAATTACTAAATTAAAGAAAAAATCCTAGGCAAGTTAGGTAGGTCAGCCTTCACACTAACGTAAAGGAGAACCAAATACAAATTAAGTAGTCTAGCCTTCACACTGACTTAAAGGAAAACCCCAATGCAAATTAGGCAGTTCAGCCTTCACAGTAGCTTAAAGGAGAACCCAATGCAAATTAGACAGTTTTGATTTCACACTGACCTAAAGGAAAACCCATTGCAAATTAAGTAGTTCAGACTTCACACTGACCTAAAGGAGAACCCAATACAAGTTATGCAGTTCAGACTTCACACTGACCTACAGGACAACCCAATGCAAAGTATGCAGTTCAGACTTCACACTGACCTAAAGGAGAACCCAATGCATATTACGCAGTTCAGACTTCACGCTGATCTACAGGAAAACCCAATGTATATTATACAGTTGAGACTTCACACTGACCTAAAGGAGAACTCAACGCAAATTATGCAGTTCAGACTTCACACTGATCTAAAGGAGAACCAAATGCAAATTATGCACTTCAGACTTCACACTGACCTAAAGGGGAACCCAATGCAAATTATGCAGTTCAGACTTCACACTGATCTAAAGGAGAACCCAATGCAAATTATGCAGTTCAGACTTCACGCTGACCTACATGGGAACCAAATGCAAATTATGCACTTCAGACTTCACACTGACCTAAAGGGGAACCCAATGCAAATTATGTAGTTCAGATTTCACACTGATCTAAAGGAGAACCCAATGTATATTATGCAGTTCACACTTCACACTGATCTAAAGGAGAACCCAATGCAAATTATGCACTTCAGATTTCACACTGACGTAAAGAATGAATTCTATGAAAAGTCAGCCTCCACAATGATGTGCAGTAACGGGTAAACAAAAATAGACATGTATGTGCTCGGATGTATTGCTCTTGTCTCAGCTCAATGTTGTAGTTATCTTACTGTTATATACTGATCCATTCCGTTGCATTATGATGTTTATGTTGTTATGTTTCTGTTATATACTGGTCCATTCCGTTACATTATGATATTTCCCTTGTTATGTTACTGTTATATACTGGTCCATTCCGTTACATTATGATATTTCTGTTGTTATGTTACTGTTATATAGTTGTCCATTCCGTTACATTATGATATTTATGTTGTTATGTTACTGTTATATACTGGTCCATTCCGTTACATTATGATATTTATGTTGTTATGTTACTGTTATATACTTGTCCATTCCGTTACATTATGATATTTCTGTTGTTATGTTACTGTTATATACTTGTCCATTCCGTTCCGTTACATTATGATATTTATGTTGTTATGTTACTGTTATATACTGGTCCATTCCGTTACATTATGATATTTCTCTTGTTATGTTACTGTTATAAACTGGCCCAGCTAATAAAGAAGTTTTCTAGCGATCATACTTCTGCATCCATGTGGTAGGATAATCTATTAAATTGACGGCGCCATCATGGTGCATACGGTGCGGAATCAATGTCTAATTGACACCAGCGTTAATTTTGTAAGTTTTACAGACCACCAACAGCGAACATATAACCATTTGTCATTACAAATGCGACCAAAACGAGCACTTACTCGATGTTGATCTCTAAGGTTGTCTGAAGATAACGGAGAGAGGCACAACGTTCTGAATGAATAGAGCTAGAACCTTTATACAATACTTCGATTCCAATTCCTTCAATTATTTTGGTCTTTTTCTTTTTTTCTTTAACGGGTTAAGGATATTCAAAGTACAATGGAGAAAACGTTGAGAGGCTAACCTTGAGCGTAAAAAGGGATCCCGATGAGAAGAGATCTTCTTTCACCTGTCTTCGAGACGTAACGGTTGCAGGTTTCCATTTCCATATCACTAATTGGACCTAAATCACCTTTATTTCTGAATTTGTTATCGATGATCAAAACAGATTTCTAAATAAAAATAGAAGTTCCGAAGTCAAAGTTATCTAAGGCATTTAATTATTGATTATTACGCAAGTGTTATAAAAGTATATTAGGAAATATTTCTTTCAATTTTTCTTTCAATTAAGTTTCTGAGATTAGCATATGTCCTGCTTCTGACAAAGAAAATGTGCTATGCTTGGCATGCGTCAGAGTTCCATCATCAAACAGCTACACTCACTGACTATGATTTATGCGTACATGGATTCCAACAAAGAATCATGATACAGCCAATCTAGGTAGTTACGGCAGGTAAACATTATTAAGCAATACTTCACAAGGTGAAATTTTTCAAAATGGATGTTTATCCCCGGTAATCCTCAAACGATTCTAAAAATCTTTTCAACAAATATATTTAATCAATTTTACAATAAATTATGTATTGCTACCATAGACATATCCATTATGCTGTTCTGTAAAATTTTGCTATATCATGTTTTTATTACATCTAAGGCATTGAAGATAAAAACATACGAAATTAAAATCCAGCAGGGAGTTTCAGTAGTTGAAAACTGGAAATGCATTTATACAAATATACATATATAGCCTAAAACACCTACGATAGCGAGCCGGAAGGAAATAATGTAAAGACCATTATGTCAGACAAAAAACCATATAAATCCGAATCTACACCAAGAACTCGACACAGTGAAAGAATAGATATTGAAATTCAAGTAAGCAAGAATGTGTGGATGAAACTAAAGAGAAAGATTGGAAACGTAATTTTTAAAAACCTGTGACGTGATCGCTAATATAAAATCTTGTCCATCTGGACAAAAAAACAAAGCAAGAACACCACCCCACCCCCACCCCCACCCAAAAAAACAAACAAAACAAGCAAGGCTTAAGTGGTGATCTATGATTTCTCAATAGACACTGTCTATAACATGCCAAGATGCTTGGGTTAATAGATTCTCAGTCTCTTCCGAATATCCTTCTGTCATTTTATCCATCCTACACAGACAAGATTGTGTTTGCCGCCATGTGTAAACCCTAGGCAAGGTACCTGACTTAAATTTCCTTGGCACGACACAGCCTTTTGTTGTTGATGCGTCGTTAAGAACAAAACAAACCGACAATTTTTCATGGATGCAAGCATCCGTAATTGTCCTTGAGGATACAGATAGAAAAATGCGTGCATTAAAATTAGGCGCCATTGACACTAGAAATACTATATCTAGCTCGCTATTTGACCCATGAAGAATTCGAGTTAGCAGTATTCGTTGTCCAAATATATTTACACTATTTCACACTAGCATGGGTTTCTTGTAGACGCGTTAGACTGAAATTCGTAAGGCGTCGTTTTGAGATATGGTTCGATTGGCTTATTCATTGCATGATGTAACGTCATTAATTATACACCGAAACTGTACCAAAATATTGCATGTTGGGGTATGCAAGCGATACCCTCTTCAATATATCCTGTCATCACTAACGATTTCAAACAAACACCCAGTGCCATGGAATGCACGGTATAAGAAAACAGCAACGAAAAAAAAGAGGTTATTTCATGGGCAAGAAAATTACCTTTGTTGACTTTGATCACATGGGAAATACATGAGGTCATTGACCGAACGTGTGTGTCTGTGTGTGTGTGTGTGTGTGTGTGTGATATTTGGATTTTTAACGTAGCTTTAACACTTTTTCAGTCATATCGCTACCATGTCTGCAGTGTGACAGTTTATAGTGATGTTTGACATTGGGGCATCATGCCGCAGATATGTAGCACGAAGTCACACCCAGTCACATTATCTTGACACCAGGCCGACCAGTCCTAACACTAATCTCTTAATGCTGAGCGCCAAGCGAGGCACCTGTTAGTACTATTTTTGTAAGCCTTTGGTATGACTCGGCCAGGGATCGAACCCACGACCTCCCGATCCGAGGCGGACACTCTAATCACTAGACCACCGGAGCGGTACATTGATCGAACGTATTTGCTTATAAGTCTAGTCAACTGGAAACAACAAAGATCATGATCTGTCTTAGTACAATGAACCTGCAGATCAGGGTGTATGTTTGTTCTACAGATTATTCCTAACAAACTTCACCAACCCAGATCTGTCAGCGCATTATGCTACAGTAGATCTGGGTCTGTGATGTTTGCAGTTGGACTCGACTTATCGGTAGAGTCGCCAATGTTGTTTTTGGTATTTTGTTGGCATTGGTATTTCGGCTAACAGGGAATTGGAACAGCAATATTTTGAATTTAGTAGATGGGGATCATCATATAGCAACCAGACCCCTTGAATTTCATCATATAGGAATGAGTCCGCATATATTTAGTAGTCGGGGAACATCATATAGCAACCAGTCTGTTTGAATTTAGTGATTCGGTATCATCATATAGCAGTCATTCTGCTTGAATTTTGTGAATGGGGATTATCATATGGTAGGCCTATAGTAACCCTTTTTCAATTGTACAGGCAAAACAAATACTATTGCATGTAGTTTTCGCCGATGGCAAATTATTTGTAATCTGAGGTCAAAGTACCGTGACAAAGTTTCTGAAGGCAAAGTGCAGAGACAAAGATTCCTAGGGCAAAGTATCGTGACAATGCCTCTGAAGGCAAAGTACCCTGAAAAAGTCTCTGAAAGCAAATTACCGAGAGAAAGTTTCTGAAGGCAAAGTACACTGACAAAGTTTTCCAAGGCAAAGTACTGTGACAAAGACTCTGAAGGCAAAGTACCGTGACAAAGATTCCCAAGGCAAAGTACCGTGACAAAGATTCCCAAGCCAAAGTACATTGACAAAATTTCCCAAGGCAAAGAACCGTGACAAAGATTCCCAAGGCAAAGTACCGTGACAAAGATTCCCAAGGCAAAGTACCGTGACAAAGATTCCCAAGCCAAAGTACATTGACAAAATTTCCCAAGGCAAAGAACCGTGACGAAGATTCCCAAGGCAAAGTACCGTGACAAAGATTCCCAAGGCAAAGTACCGTGACAAAGATTCCCAAGGCAAAGTACATTGACAAAGTCCCTGAAGGCAAAGTACCGTGACAAAGTTTCCCAAGGCAAAGTGCATTGACAAAATTTCCCAAGGCAAAGAACCGTGACAAAGATTCCCAAGGCAAAGTACCGTGACAAAGATTCGCAAGGCAAAGTACATTGACAAAGTCCCTGAAGGCAAAGTACCGTGACAAAGTTTCCCAAATCAAAGTATATTGACAAAATTTCCCAAGGCAAAGAACTGTGACAAAGATTCCCAAGGCAAAGTACCGTGACAAAGATTCCCAAGGCAAAGTACATTGACAAAGTCCCTGAAGGCAAAGTACCGTGACAAAGTTTCCCAAGGCAAAGTACATTGACAAAATTTCCCAAGGCAAAGAACCGTGACAAAGATTCCCAAGGCAAAGTGCCAAGACAAAGTTTCCCAAGGCAAAGTACCGTGACAAAATCTCTGAAGGCAAAGTACCGATACAAAGTTTCCCAAAGCAAAGTAACGTGACAAAGCTGCCCAAGGCAAAGTACCGCCACAAAGTTTCCCAAAGCAAAGTAACGTGACAAAGCTGCCCAAGGCAAAGTACCTTGACAAAGTCCCTGAAGGCAAAGTACCGTGACAAAGATTCCCAAGGCAAAGTACATTGACAAAGTCCCTGAAGGCAAAGTACCGTGACAAAGTTTCCCAAGGCAAAGTACATTGACAAAATTTCCCAAGGCAAAGAACCGTGACAAAGATTCCCAAAGCAAAGAGCCAAGATAAAGTTTCCCAAGTCAAAGCACCGTGACAACATCTCTGAAGGCAAAGTACCGCCACAAAGTTTCCCATAGCAAAGTACCGTGACAAAGTTGCATGGTTATATTATTGTTGTCATTGTTTACCCGTTGTGGCAAGCTAGGGAATTTATGAATTTTTCACTTTGCACTTAGCCTAGTAATGTGTGTTACTTTGCGAAATACGGTTGCATTCAGTTTGTGAACATCGGCATTAGATGAAAAGTTATTTGTGTATTGTAGAATTATCCAGTTCAAAAACTTTATCCTTATAACAAATTCTGGTTTCATTAGAAATCATCAACAAACGCAAAACATGACGTGGTGACGAAAGCCTCCTGCTTTCTCTGTTATGATAATAGTTTCACTAACAATATTATCGCTATTAATGCAATTGTATTGTAAATGGACGCTCTATAGCAATATATTCTACGCTCTATAGCAATATCTTCTACACGACGTTCGTATTAGGCGTCTTTTACAGATATTTGTTCTTCTGGGAGCAGGCTTTGGTTGTTATATCAATATATTCTACGTTCTATAGCAGTATATTCTACGCTCTTTAGCAATATATTCCACACGACGTTCGTATTGGGCGTCTTTTACAGATATATTTTTTTCTTCTGGGAGCAGGCTTTGGTTGTTATCGGATCAGCAATGCAATTTACATTGTTAAATGTTGCGTCTTTTGTAAATAAAATTTTGCGTTTGTCCTCCTGAACAGACTTTGTCACTGGCACGATTAAAAAAAAAATTAAAAATAAAAATATAGTGACCAATGAATACATACAAAACGTTTTTTTTTAACAGAGTTGTTAACAAAATACAAACAGCTGAATGACATATACCATGTTATTCCGGTGATACTGAGAAACCGAACCGCTTCTTTATCTGATCTAACCAGCATCCCGTGTTCTTTATGACGTCACACGGCTAAAATTAGATTCGTAAACAGACAATACTGCACCAGTATAACCACAATTTGGGACCATTACGGTGTTGTTTAAAAGACGATTTCTGTTGCTCGCTTGAATATCCCTGGTAAACTGTACTCTTCGTGTTTGTTTTCAAGCACACATGGACCTACGTGTTTGTACATGCAGCTCATTGTATTCATGACAGCGAAGTTTGGGGATAAGTAAATCCAGATCTAATAAAAACATTCTATAACAAATTTGCCAAAAAGTACTCCATACTATATAATGCATTCAGAATTATGCAAGTATTACAATTTGAAACAATCATTTCCCGTGTAATTGGAACGTGCAATGGCACAGGAACGTAATGAATACAAAAGTGTATATCTGAAAAATTATGAACTTGTGGCAGAATATGCCATTACGAATACTATAGCTGGCACTGTACCAGCTATGCAAAAACCATGTGATTTCGAACATTACCGAGTAATCACCCACCACGCATACAAACCAGGAAAGACGCAATGTGGTTCCTCTCAAACATGCGTCCAAGAATCATATCAACAATAGGTGCAAGCGGGCTTCACGCCACATACGTTCAGATCATGTTTAATGTGAATATTGTACTTTTTTGCGAACTTTACTTTGCTACGCACTTTCTTAACCAAAGATTTCAACGATGTGGTTAAAATCTCACCAGGGCAAAACAGTGCCCTTTGGGTCTTCGAGCATAAAGAAATCGAGGCCTCAGTGATAAAGTCAACAAAAGGTTATGCCAAGATCTTCGCAGTATACCCGATACGGTTCTTGATGGACTCTGTC
This sequence comes from Sinohyriopsis cumingii, assembly GCA_028554795.2. Classification (NCBI taxonomy): domain Eukaryota; kingdom Metazoa; phylum Mollusca; class Bivalvia; order Unionida; family Unionidae; genus Sinohyriopsis; species Sinohyriopsis cumingii. Next base: position 398,329 of record JAPYKE020000039.1, read on the forward strand.
CAGATAATGGTAAGTTCGTCTTAGGACTTCCTCGTACAAGCATTTTCTAGGGTCGAGTTTTATTTCAACGTCCATGCGTGACAAACTTCGTCGGCTTATTGGGACTTCGCGTTTGAGTCACACAAGATATCTGCTGGCGGGCTCCGTGCCGTGCACAGTAAATAATCCAAGCTAATGTTGACGAATCCCATTTACGTTAGCTCATCTGCGTTGGATTTATCGAAGCTGCTCATGTACAATAAGATCAAATTGCGGTACGGCGATAACGTCAAGATACTGTAAATGGGCACATACTCGTTGCTAATGCACATCACCACGATTGACGTCTACGCTGATATGGACACGACAATGCTCATGTATGAATTCCACACCATAAACTACGGAAAAACCATCCGCTGTTTAGCAACATCAACGATCAAGTCGTGGGGAATTGCAAAGACGAGTGCGCCGGCAAGCGTATTGTATAATTCATGGAATGCGACCCAAAGTGCACTCTATCGTGGTATCGCAGGTAAGAACATTACAAAAACCTAAGGAGTCCCTCTTTTGGAAGTGAAAAACGATCTCAAGCACGCCATGTACGTGGAATTTCTTAGACAATGACGTGAATTATTCGGTCTCAGAAACGTTGACGAAATCACTACTTACGGGTATGAACACATCGAGATCGGGCAACAGAGATGCCTCAAACAGATCTTGGAGTATGTTCCGTATTCACGCGATTGATTTGGAATTCTTCAAATGTTCTACTTTATGGTGAAAAGGGACTCTGTCACCGCTGACGCTAGATGGTAGAGTGTTGGTCGTTTATGAATATGAATCCGGAGCAGCAGAGGGGGCGAATCGGACATTTTGTCCAATCGTTATTTTGCTTAATTATTACTTTCTGCACTCAACGATCTAGTGTCGTCAGCGCCTGGTAAAAAAAAAACGACGACGTCGTTGGGGGATCGTCGCGTCGTCATTTGGTTTAATTAACACCTTCTGCGCGCCGATCCCCAGCGTCGTCAGCGTCCGGTAAGCACATCGACGACCGCGTCGATGTCATCGCCCCCTCTGCTGCTTACAATGATCTTACAAACAGAGTGATCACTAACTCCTCCTCTTGTAGATCAATTAGGTTATTTGACTGATCGGTAATTCTAAAATTAATTCTCGTTAAAAACCGATCATGGCATCGCATATAGACCGGATTAATCGGACTTTCAATGATTAAAAATCCCGGAGGGGCTGTTGGTGAAAATGAATAAAGGATATACCCCTGTTGAGCCTGATTTGATTGCTTGGTATCCACCTGGTAACTCCCTTCGATAACATCACACACTAGATTAATCGCTATCACCGATGCAATATTTACGTTGTGTGGAGCAATATGCCTACCATCATCTCCGTTATCGTGTCTGAGGATAGTTGAAGGGGGGGTGTCCGCGGGTGGATTTTCAGGCCATCCTAGTATGGTTCTTATTGAACTGTTATAAATATCAACCATATACCCCGGTGTGCTTATTTCAATCGTCGACGATAACGTCGGTTCATGAACCGTAATAGCGATTTTTGATTCCTTTCCTGTGATCGATTTTATCCTGCGTTGAAATTCTTTATTGATTTGTTCTATTTGGTATGACCCAGTTGGTATTGTAACCTCCTCCCAGTTGGGGGTTCCATCGGGTTTATTTGTCCGTGCAAAAACCAGCGAGTTATTAGGTTGTTGTCCGTTAAATGCGTTCGCTCGAATATTAGGCCAACTGTGATATATTCGCAATTTTGCCAGCGCTATTTCCTTTACTGGAATCGGCGATGGGAAGTTCACACTGAATTCGGGTTTCGTTGACGTTATCGATATCATACTTGTTTGTACCGGAGTGGTGTTCTCCGCGATCCGCTGAAGTAATTGAAACCCTTCGGTGTTCAGCGACATTATTATTATTCGTTGTCTTTAGTGTCTAATTTCAACAACCAGGTGGTTCCGGCTTCCAGTTGAAAATCCTCGATTTTTGACATCGCGGAGCTATACAACTGGACCATCGTGGAGAATTCAACATCGGATACGAACAAATTATCAATTGACAACGAGATCAACCCGGATAATTTCGAGTACGCGTCGGATACTATTTGATGTTTTACTGTATACTCGTTGAGTTTTTTCTGAAAACACGATGATATCTTCCTAGTGATTGCGTTGGCGACTCCAGCAATTGTTGTCATCGCGGAGACGGCGATTGGAACAGCGATCGGGGCTATCGTGGTTACCGTGGATAAAATAACACCGGCGCCAGCTACTATGCCCGACACCGAGTACACGACCGCGTCGATGGCGGTTATTTTTCGGCGGTATTTTTTTATTTTTGCACGGTATTGTTCGGAAAGCGTTTTTAAGTTCGCGGAGAATTCTTTTGCGGTATCGAATCGATATTGATGTGACGTCGGTGATACCTCTGATTCAATTTCCTTGGTGGTCATTTTTATTTTAAAAGAGCTAGTGTTTTTAATTACTTAGATTCGCTGCAAATTCCACATACCATGTAATGTTTGCCCCGGCTAGATTTCTATCAACGGCATAAATTGTAAACTGTTCAGTTGCGTTCTTGTCTATAATTGTTGATATTGTATTGTTAAACCCGGATGAACTCGACGATAATATATTAAACTGCATCATTGAAACCAGTGTCAATCGATAAATGCCCTTAACAGTTGCGGTAATATTTACTGTATTCTGTGTAGGAGTCCAATCGAATGATCCATGCCGAATTGTGTATACTGTGTTGATGATGTTTTCATGAGGGGTTTTTATTTTTTCGAGTTGCTCTGCCATTCTCGGTAGTCTGTCTTTAATCGCTTCAACATCAGTTATAACTATTCCTACTCCCCGCCAACTCGCGTCTATATTATTCTTGTTCGCTGCAACATTAGTTTTGATTGTTTCTATTTCCCGTGTATTCTCGGTCATACTTTTTTTGTTCGCTGCAACATCAAGTTTGATTGTTCCTATTTCATATGTATGCACGTCTATACCTTTTTTGTTCGCTGCAACATCAGTTTTGATTATTCCTATTCCCCGCCAATACGCGTCTATATTTTTTTTGTTCGCTTCAATATCAGTTTTGATTGTTCCTATTTCCTGTGTATGCGCGTCCATATTATTTATGATCGTTGTAACATCAGTTTTGATTGTTTCTATTTTCCGTCCATGCGAGTCTACATTATTTATGATCGTTGCAACATTAGCGCCGATTATTTCTATTTCCCGTTCATGCGCGTCTACACTCCTTTTGTTTGTTGCAACATCAGTTTTGATTGTTTTTATTTCCTGTCCATACGCAGTGATATCATTTATAGTTATTGTAATCTCATCCGGCTTGGTATTTTTTTTACCAAAGAATTTATCAAAGTTGTCATCGATCCTGTTAACATTTTTTCGCAACGGGGGTAAATTGGCCGACATCTCCATAAGATCCGAAATAGCATTTTTTATTTTTACAAGATTTGGTTCGTCTGCCGTCGTGGATCCCCGAAAAAATCTTTCGACAATGTCTCGCATTTCGCCGATGTGCGTTATCATCGACCTGAACTGTTCTCCATGCAAGTTAAATTCACCACGTAAACCCTTTAACGAATCCGACATGGTTACATAATTGTTGCCAAGTGTACTTATTTTTCCATTTATTGTCAAGATGGATTCACCCGGTTTGAGTCGTCCGTCGCCGGTATACAGCGCGATAGCGTTCTCGGCGGCATCACGCTGTCGTATTAAAACGTCATCCAGCGACACATTACTGGATTTCAATTTACCCTGGCGGTCTTGAAATACAACTATTTCGTCCGGGTCAACACTGGTTAAATTCAACGTATCAGCGATTTCATCCTCAATTAGTTTTTTTATGTCATCGGTGGCGGCCGTTTCCGTGGGCTTTTTCAGCGCCGAAACCGGTCGTCCCCAGATATCAATCATTATTATTGTAAATGTTATTCTCTAAAATCCGTTGAGCTTCTACGACCCCACTAGTGTATTCGTTTACAACCACATGAGGTGGTTTTCGCGATGATGAAATCGCCGCAAGTACGTTTAATACCTCGCGGCCACATATCGGTGGGTCACTTAATCGCTGTGTTGGCAGCGTGGAATAAAAAACCCGGGTTGAACACGCCGGGGCTGAACACGCCCGGACATACCGCATGAACTCTTTCGGCGGGGCTAACCCGTATGAATCAAAATAGACGATCGCACGCGGATCAATCGCGTATGCAACCCAATGAGTTCCCGCTCCGGAGGACCCATCGAGGTTAATTATGCCGGTTTCAATATTCCTTGGTGCCGCCGGTAATTGATCCCTCATAAAAACACCTCTGAAGTTTTTTATCGCTAGCGCGTTTGCGGCGTCTATTAAATCAAAATTAGACATTGGAGTCATAGACTCAGGAGTCATTGACCCCCGAGTTAATAAACGGTTCCCGGTAGTCTTAGACCCTTTCCCGAATACCATGAATACGGGGTTCCCGGTAGTCTTAGACCCTTTCCGGCCACGGGTCGTTTTTTTTTGTAGCCTTTCCCGGTTGCCTTCTTCAATGCCATCCCCGCCGCGGTACCAACGGCCCCCAACGCCGCCGCCTTAGCCACTGCTGGTGCGGCCGCGGCAATCAATGCCGGAATCGCAGCTAACAGCGGAAATATCCCACCGGTCTTTTCCATGTTTTTAATTGCTGCGGCTGAAAAATCTATTTGAACACCCTTTTTATTCTTCATCGCATCATTGAAATGTTTTATTTGACGCGCCGTCAACGATATCTTATGATTACCACCTGCCATCTGTGACGGCTTCAGCGTTATTGTGGTCCCGCATTGTTTAGCCGACTTTGATCGTAATTTCTTGACTTGACCATCAGTCAACTCTACACTGACGACACTATACGACATTTTATTGTAAACGTGTTTGTGCTTTCAATTACATGTTTTCCACTGGTGCATCAACGATTCTCATTCGTCCACCAACACCTTCCAACAGCATTGATTTATCGCTGAGAATGACAGCAACCGCTCTATAATTAACACCACCCGGGGCTATACGAGCTCGGAAGTGTATATCAACGACGGATTGTCTCGTTAAATCAAGATGTTCCAACGAAAAGTAATAAATCGGATACAGTTTTTTAAAATCAAGTTGTGATATTTGCAAACCAGTGTCGACGTTTTGATCACGACCCATATATGACAGCAATCGATGATACACACGTGCGATATGGTTGTCGCCGTAATTAAGCTGTATATCCTCGGATGGTTCCTGTTGTCCGTTTATTCTCAGCGAAACATCCCTGACTCCTAATTGATCAAATATCATATGGCTGTGTTCTTGATTACCCAATCGTCCCCTATTCTGTAACGCAACAAATATATGACGCGGGGCTGAAACACCTTGTTTTGATGCCAAGTGCCATGTAAATGTATCGGCGACGTTATCCTCTTTAGCATCAGTGGTTACCGCTAGCCAACTCAACAACGATTTCCCTCCCTGTTCCATAAATGCTAACAATCGTGCCTCCGTGGTAACTGATGGAGTCAGCACCGGCATCCACAATGCCATTTTAGTTAAAACAACCTTACCGGCAGCGACGCCAGCAGCATGCCATATTGCATTGTTATCATCGCCCCTTCGCGTCAGCGCGATTGTATGCTTAGCCCCATAGACAACTTTTCTGACATTTCTGCAGAATCCAAATATGTGATGGAGTGGAATCGCGCATGAAAACTGTCGGCGTGGTCTTTTTAGCATCAACATTCGTGCTGCGAATCCCATATTGTAATTATCGTTAAGACTTTTTATAACAGTGAAATTAGCGCCTGGTTTTGCTCTGCGATCTGGATTGGTTGCTTCATCCTGGTCAATTGTGGTATTTTCTTTTATTAGCACGTTGATATACTGAAAATGATCAGCGTTATCGGCGGAGTCCTTCGCAAACATCATAGATGGACCCGCCGATCTTGTGTAATCATCCGAATATCTCGCTAACCCAATTATCGTCGTTGCAACATCAACCTCGCGTTCTATTGATTCAATTTCTCGCCCGTCAATAAGATATCTGGCGCTCTCAAATAACGCCATGATACCGTTGTTGACGAAACCAACTCGAACATGATCGTCATCTGCGTACGGTGCATTATCGGCGGCATTTGTCACGAGTTCTCCCTCGATTTCGATAAACGCTTCACACGGCAGAAAGTATTTACTGGTATCTTGGACCTGAAGTTCAATTCGCGATCGTAGGTCGGGTTGCGCTGCATAATAAGAATAATATTGATAATCACGGACAGAATCATCCCTGCGCACTGGGGCGTCCATATCAAACGCGGGATCAGCGGTTCGCGCAAACATTCTATTATTTATCATGTTGATGTTTTCAATTGAAATCCATCAACGTCGTTTTCGTCGTAAATTCTTTGAATTCTGTTTAAGACCACTCTCCCGCTATTGCGTTCATGGGCGCGTTGGTGGATGACTGAGCCGCCAACGACTCTAGTTTTTCTTCCACGGCGTTATTTATTACTTTACTGACATTTGCAGGCATTACTGTCGTTGATGGCATTACCGGTGGTTTCTGTTTTTTTCTCCTGGATTTTACCAACGACATTAGTTTGTCCCGCGCGGCTGAAAGCGCCTTTCCGGCAACATCTCCAATGGCACTAATACCCTTATCACGAATAACATCAATAGCCTTCATTCCTAATTGTTTGGCTAACGGCGCTACTTTTGGAGCCATTCTTGTAAATAACCCCGCAATGGTGCTACCGAGACCATCTCCATAGTACGCGCGGTAAACAGGCAATCGCGAGTTTACCACGTAGACGAGTACTGGTTTATCGTGGTTGTAGTGTATGATCATCCTTATTAAAAACACCAGTTTTCCAATTAATCATCCACGAGTTCGTCTATGAGCGTTCGATATGCATTAATGTCCATAATACCGCCCGTAAATAACCGCTTGCAAATATCAGCGGCCTCATTGATTATTTCCGGAGAGTTATTTCCGGCTCGTTTTCCTCCAATTAGTACCTCTAGCCGTGATATATCACTAAGAACACTACCAGGACAGGTAACGCCGTAGGATTCTTTACCAACAGGGTATCCTTTTCCTTTTTTTGGTGTTATACTCTTAACTTCCTTGTGGAATTCATCGTAATCGGGATCACCACGATGTGGTAATGCTTCTTTATGTTTACTCGCTAAATACACTATTCTTGCCCAGTCCTTTAACGACTTTATATTTTTCTCGTAACCGCTATTGATATGCTTCTTATCTCGTATGCTCTTAGCAAAATTGTTGGCAGTAAAATTAATTAATTCTTCCCTGTTGCTGAAGTCTCTAATTTGATCTATTGTGCTCTTCTTGAGTACAATACGGGGTATATTCCCCTCTTTTTCTTCCGGTATTTCTTCTTCTGGTATTTCCTCTTCTGGTATTTCTTCTTCCGGTTCTTTCGCAGTAGCACCTAGTTCTTCTTCATCGGCCATTGTAACATAGGGTTCTTGTGGTTCGGTTATAGCGAGTGGTGGCGGCCTCCGTGTTGTAGCAGCCGCTATTTTTGCAGGAAGTGTTTCTAAAGACCTTTTTGTTTGTTCGGTCTGAGCCGCTATCTTTTCAAGCGCACCAAGAACGGGTACAGTTGCCGCCGTAACATCTTTGGTCGCTTTAGTTACCGGGGCAAAGAGTTGTTCGCTTCCAACAGTAAAATCGGTTTGTAGTTGCTGCCGCGTTTGAAGTTGTTCTCGGACCCTGTCTCGTAACGGTATAAACTTTTTAAGCGCTGCTAGCCGCTCTCTGGCTAGCCGAGTAGTAAGTGATTCGCCTACCATTATTGCAATTGCGAAGCAATTTCTAATTTCTCGCCGGAGACTCCGTCTATAATTCTTCTAATGTTTTTGATTTTACTAGAAATCTCCCTGCGTCGTTCATAAACACGTCCAAGTTTTTTTCGTATTATTTCAACGGCAGTGAATAGTCCAATGAATGCATTTGCGTCATTGTGGTACAAGTTTTCATTGATCGTATGTTGTAATCGTTTTATAAAAAAATACTCGCGGGCCAGGGTAAAACGCCCCCGTTTCGATTGTTCGTTAATAATTTCATAATCGGATAATATTTTTTCACTGTCGAGACCATCAGATAATTCAATTCCTTGATTTTTTAATTTTGAAATCTCGGCTAATATATTATTGATGTCTTCGATATTCATTATTCTTATAAAACATCTTGTTTTTAAATAAAAAAAAAATGAAACCCTGTGTATCAATCCCGAGGTGTTCATACTTTGTTTTCTTCCGGAATGGACAATTTATTGTCATGGCGACTTCGTCAGCGCCATAGGCGCCGGTGACTTCGTCACTCGCTGATATTTACATATGAAAATCGAATTCTATGCCCGGTCTTTTTTGAGATTGCTGTTTGATATACTCGTTCTGCTACTTTTCGTATTGAGGCGATACAAATGTCAAAGTATCTACTGGCTTCATTCATCGACTGAAATATTTTTTCCTCGTGAGTTGTTGTATCAAATGACTTTACGGGTTTTGCTTTCTTTGGGTATTTACCGGTTTGGCCTTTTTTGGTATTTTGACTCTGCGAGACAGCTTGCAGGTTTGTAAGAGAATTATCAGTCTTATTATTATTAATATGATCAATAACAAGCCCATTCTCGATTAATCCGTGAAAACATTCATAGATGATTCTGTGACAGAGATATTTCTTCTTTCCGGCACCAAACATTAAATACCCGTGATTATTTACGGTACCAACCGGCTTCTTCAGTTTGCGGTTTCTAACAATGCCGTCGCGAGACGCCTCGTAACTGACGAACACAGGATGCGGCTGAAATTCTTGGTCCATTTGTATAATAATACTATTTGTCTAATTTATTATTTGGTTTAATTATGAATCTTTCAACGTAGTCTTGGGGGGTTTTGATGACGAAGTCTGCGGTGGGATCAATGACGGCGTTTTTAATTCGCTTGTCATAATAGCGTTTTAGTTCCCTGTATCGCTTTCCGCCACAATTAATACACAACTGCGATTTTCCTCTTACACCGACGTGACAAACCAAGCACGGGAGGGGGCCAAGAGAACCATTACGAACGCTTTGTAAATGATACCCGCAGAATTCTCCTCTACATGATTTATTGCACGGGGTTGTCGACCCAATCATCAACCATTTGCAGTGATTCATTATACTATATTCTTTCATTTAAATACTTGTTTTAATTATATGGATGAGTTCGAGAGATTAGCAGTAATTAAGCCCTGGAAAAATATTAAGTTCAATCTCGATAGAGTCCTCAAGGACACACCAAAAGCGTTAATAAACGATAAAACCCTGTTGAATAAAATACGCGATTGTATCAATGAATTCAAGCGTGATGGCGCATCTCACAGTTGGTCAACATTTCGAATTGATGGCATTGTTGATGCTACCATGAACGACAACCGCGCAGCAACGATAATATCACAACTTGACGGTAAAAGGTATTTCTTCAGAGTAAAATTCATTGTCCGGGTGGAATCAGGCGATTGGATCATACGTGATAAATTTGAACCGGTTCTCAGCGACAAGAAAACAGTCATTGTCAGCCGCGACTCCAAGCCGGGGTTGTTAACCGGAATTGACAGACCATACTATGAACGAGCGTATCCTGAAACAGCAGTTGTTTATGGAATATACCCGTTAAATAAGAAACCTGATATCGGAAAACTGAAACCGATGAAACAGTCAACCGGGATAAATTGTGTAGCAGAACGAATAATAGAGCATTTTACAAATGCGTGTCGAGGAAACAAATTGACTGATTTACGACGTAGCAAAATCAACCAGTGGGAACTAACCGTAAAAGAGCGTGGAGCGACCATCAGCGACATAGCGAGATTAGAAACATCGCTGAGATTTCCAATAACCGTTACAACGATAACCGGTGAAGTATTATACGAATCGAAGTATAAATCGAAGGGAGCCCCAATCAAAATTATTGATCATAACGAACACGCATGGACGCCCGCGATCACAATATTTCCACGGGATAGAACAGTAAAGTATATACCCGAAGAATTCCTGGGAGAACAATTCTCCAAGGACGGTTTTCTCGCGGAGAGGAAACTATTTGATGCTATTGCCTACTTGTGTAAAAACGACCCTGTATCAGTGTGGTTACTTCGCAGCGCTGAAAACGATGCGGATACCTTTGATCAGTTTGTAAGACCAAACGGCGAATTATATCGTACTGAAGCATTTCACAACAGGATGAAAAAAACCGCCATGGAATTTGAAGAGCATGATGAACAACTGCTAACAAATTGTTTTACGATTCCATCGGTTGTAGCTCATGTTGCAGCAAGGAAAAATGCGTGGAGACCAACGCGCAAGGAATTTCTGCCGGATGTACAATCCAGTTGTTTGGAATACTATCACGGTGGATTATGGAACACTGAATACAACCGCGACGCTATGATCTCGGTTGATATGGTTGCCTGTTATCCAGCGAGTTTTCTCGGGTATGGATCCGCCGCTGAGTATTTCAAACGATTTGGACACCCCAGACATGAAATGACTCGTGTTGCTATTAATGGACCACTGCCTGATTTTGATTTAACCGGATTCGCTCGCATAGTATCATTTGAATTCGCGGCAGGACTCCATCGCTGTTGCTATATTTGGATCGGTAGACACATAGCTGAAAAGAAGTGGTTGCCAATAGCGCTGCTACGGTATATGATTGATTGTAGCATGCTAGTTTCGTTGATTGTCAGTGACGCGATTATATCATACCGGGCGCAGACTGAAGTCTGGTTACCAGAACCAGAGCGTCTAGATAGCATAATTGACGAGTCCAGAAAAAACATTGATGCCGACGAGGAATATATCATCGAATGGTCCAGGAGGATATTCAACCAACGAAACCGCGAGGCAAAAGATCTCGGTAGAAGAATAATCGGTAAGTTCACACAAGGTGGAAAAAACCATGACTACAAACGATATTGCTCACGGCTGATTATAGATGACGCAGAATATGATTTCGTAATCAAGGACGCAGTGGCGAAAAATAGATACGTGAACTGCAAAACAGCTTTCTTGTCCAATGGAACAAAGTTGGGTACAGTTGTTTCCTACAGCGATGGAGACAGCCCGGCATATCCACATTTGAGGGCGTCTATGCTGGGTTACGCCGCTATCAATTTATTCTCGATGATAAATAGATTCCCCGATACCGCGGTTAGAGTAGCCGTTGATTCGTTTTATACTGACGTAGCGTATAAGGGAAACGTAGCCGAGTTTACTAGTCCGGACGAGAGTTGGGGTACATGGAGAATTAAAAATGAAATACGACGCGATTATTCCCCGTCAGCAGATGTCACCGTTGAGAACAACTACTTACGCGGTGATAAATTGTCAGAATGGTCTGATGCACCACCGTGTTCTGATCCAATTTGTAGACACAAGACGGTTTATTTAAGCGGCTGTGGCGGGTCAGGAAAGACGACTCGGGCAATTGAATTATTTCGAACGCGGGCAAGTATAATCGTGCTTACACCGACCCATAGACTAGCGCGAGAGATAAAACAACGAAATGTTGACGCCGTTACTTATCATAGCTTTTTTCGATACAGCGGCGGTGAGTGGACTCCTGATCGAATGGGCGAAAAATTTATTCCCGACATTATCATCTGGGATGAGATATGTACTGTTTCATTAGATACTTTACAAATGTTTCTTGAGTGGTTGCTGCGCGCGAATACAGCGGTAATCATGTGTGGGGACCATGGCCAACCACCACCATTTGTCGGCGAGGGTCCACATGATTGGTTAAAGGGTTTTGTAGACTATTATGAAGAAACCGATACTGATTACCGAGCACTTGATGAACAACTGCGCGGGGTTAAAAAACTAATCAGATTACAGCCGGATAGAATTCAATGTGAAATAATTCGCGAGGTGATTCCGGAAACGCCGTTAAATGAATTCTGGGAAACATGGAGACCAAACGATTTGATTGTAGCGAGTAGAAAGATAGTCAGAGACACACTTCAGCGGAAGTTGTTTACGTTGCATAAGGAAAAGTTTCCAACGCGTCCAGTGCCGTTATGTTATAGACCCGCGGACACACGGCGGCAGAACATTGAAGTTGAAATTCCAGCCCCGACAGCGTCGGGGACAAAAAAACAAATTCTCGTGCTGAATGATATTGTGCTCGTTGATATCAGCGTCGTCGAGGACGCGCTACGTGCTGATAAATCCCCGTGGACGCTAGGATACGCAACGACAATACATTCCTCGCAGGGACTAACTATCACGGACACAATTGTTTGGATAGTTGATAATCGCATCGAATGGTCGAATCTAGTCTATCTTGCAGTGTCCAGAGTACGAAGGATAAATCAGCTTCGAAGAATTGTTATTGACGGAGTCAGTGACGGAGTCACCAACGACGAAGCCGGCGACAAAGTCACCATCGATGCAAGCGTCATTGATAGAAAACTCTCGGGTTACCGCCAACAGGATAAAAAAAAACAGCGGCGTTTTGATATTGATGCCGAATTAATAATCTCGCTACGACAACAACAGAATAATCACTGCGCGAGTTGCAATTGTATAATGAGTTGGCGTTATTCGAATAAAGACACTCGCCAATTTACCGTGGATAGGATCGATAACAGTCTCGGTCATGTCAAAAACAATGTGAGGTTGACCTGTCTTGAGTGCAATAGACGCAACGGCGCTAGTTAAGACCACGTGGGGGTAATTGAGTATCGTTAGGTATCACTTGTAGTTGCTCGCGTGTAAATCCGCGCTGAGGAGCAGTTGAATCCAGTCTATAGATCGGTGGTCTACCAGTTGATCGTGTTATCGTTGATATGTTATGTGTGGTAACACTCCAAATAGGATCAGTAGCTCTTTTTTTACCGCCTTCAAGCTCTCCTGGTTCATATAGATATCTAACAGTGACATCGCCAAGAATCGGCTTGGAAACGCTATTTATTTTTGATTTTCCGGGTATATACTCGTATTTAATCGCGTCGCTGGGCTTCATGTTGATTGCTCGGGTAATCTCGTTATTTAACGCTGCAATTACACCTGGCAACCTTTTAACCCATTCACGAGATCGTTTTTCTTGGATGAATTCCTTCGCGTATTGATATCCAAATAACCGTTCAGCGAGAGTCCGATTGAATCGTTCAACAATTGCCTGATCACGATGTAGCGCAGTATGACCTCGTCGTATCGCGACGCTATGATGTTTCAGCGTTGATAAAACAGCGCCGCGAAATTCACTACCGGGATCAACTTGTAATAGATTTGGCCAGCGCAGAGGGCCTCTTCGATAAATTCTTTCAAACGCAGCGGCTACTTCAGTTGCCGACTTTGTTTTTAACGGCTCCGCTTGTTTGTATCGACTCGCAACATCAACTACGGTTAGCGCGTATTTGTAACCGTTGTCATGCGGCAGAAATAATATATCAGCCTGATGAACTTCATTAGGTACGCTGACATCAAAGCGCGAGAAGTTGATTTGTTTAGGCGGTGGTAGATAGATTTGCCATATAGCCTGTTTGGATAACCAGTTAGCCGCAGTGGTCTTTGTTACCTTTGCAGCGCTTGCAAGCTTACCAATTGCGGCCTTCCCCTTCCAGTATCCTCTCGGAGAATAATAGATGGATTCCATGTTGTTATTATAAACGCTATCGTTTTCAATTACCAGCGCGAGAAGCTCCGCTTCCAATCATTAATTTACCTTTCATAGCCGATTTTACCAACCATGAGGCCAATTTTTCTTTGAAGGATTTATCAGGAATAGCATTTAGCGCGTGAATTAATTTTACGTCCGCGATATGACGCTGTTGCAGATCGCTACTTTTGTAAGCAACATCATGAGCATGACACGCCTTATCGATAGCGTTTATTGGATACTCACCGGGTTTGGGCTGATTTTGATCATCGAGTCTAATATCTAATCGTGTTCCGGGGCCACAGTAGTTATATCCTGGGAGGTGTTTTTCTCCTGGATACTTTGCCCACGGGGTTCCGGGGAGTTTTGATAACTTGGCTGCGATGTCACCACCTCGCTTTTTTTTTAAAACATCTCCGGGTCTAATAGAAATAAATCTAAATTTCTTTGTACCGCATTGTACACACTTGCCAGTAAGGGCCGATCTGTTATTTCTTGTTGTAACGGTTGTCATATCATTTGTGCCAGTACGCACTCTGCACTTCACACAATATAGATCCATAATTTATGTATAGAGATATGAATATAATTGATTTTTCGGCGACTAAAACAAGAGAACCAGTTAAGCATGTTGCAGCGTTACCAAACTCGATCCGGATGATTATCATCGGACCATCTGGATCCGGCAAGACGCAATTGTTACTCAATTTAATAATGAGATGGATGAAGTGGGATAAGTTGTATTTGGTTGCTCCTAGCGTAGATGATCAACGATGCTACGAGGTGTTGAAAGATTTCAACGAGAATGCATCAGCGATCGCTAAAAAAAATGTTATTGAGTTTATTACGGATATCAATGATGCACCGGGTATTGATGATATTGATGGCGACGTTAACAATCTAGTCGTGTACGATGATGTTATGTTAGACAATCAAAAAAACCCAGCTAGAATATTTTCCAGAGGCAGGCATAAAAACACTGACGTGATATATGTCACTCAACGATACACTCAGATTCCAAAAGTAATTAGAGACAACTGTAATATTCTTGCTGTGTTCAACGGCGTTGATACACACACGCTACGAAATATTTGGCAGACATGGTGTGGCGGTGACATGGACTTTAATACTTTTCGAAACTTTTTTAGTCATGCTCAGTCGACCCCACATGGATTCGTAACGATAAATTTACATGATCCTCGGACACGATATCGTATCGGACTTGACCAAATATTCGGTTAGTTGTAAATAATTTTCATTGTAAATAACCACTTAGCAGCAGAGGGGGCGATGACATCGACGCGGTCGTCGATGTGCTTACCGGACGCTGACGACGCTGGGGATCGGCGCGCAGAAGGTGTTAATTAAACCAAATGACGACGCGACGATCCCCCAACGACGTCGTCGTTTTTTTTTTACCAGGCGCTGACGACACTAGATCGTTGAGTGCAGAAAGTAATAATTAAGCAAAATAACGATTGGACAAAATGTCCGATTCGCCCCCTCTGCTGCTTCCGGCAAGAAATCGTGAATGCATCAACTGGTCACACGTTAGCGCAAGACAATGTCATCCTTCCAGATCCATCAGGGCATGTAGATGTTGAACCAAATTGTCCTCGATCGAGTGTGTTTACAGCGGAAAAGCACGTCATGTGAACGCGACTGTTTTTGTCGGATTCAATCAGCGGATCTTATTCAAGTCGCAAGTCTAACTTTCGTTGTTCAACGCGGCTGTAACCGGACAAAGTCGCGTCTCTTATACTTGTGATTTATCATGAATTAACAATTTCTGTGTGTAATGATGCCCATATAATATTTCCGCAAATGTACAGTTCAGTCGTTCACAATGGCTTGATCACGCTTCATTTTGACATGCCAACGACATAAACGCGCATGGTGCTTTTGCCAACAACGTAGCTGTGGCTCCGAGTAATTCTGAACCTGAATAAGCCTGCAGAAGCCGCGATAATGTTAACAGTCTACGTGCGGGGATGAGTTTGAATCATTGGACGTCACGATGATAAAAACCCGGAAAAAGTTTTAAAAAATCCAGCGATGAAATGAGTGGAGACCTTGTCATGAATGGAAATCAAATTTGACTGATGTCAGAATCCATCAACGAAGTTGATGCAGCTACAAAACAATGCGTTGACGATGCTGATGTTCAACGAAACAATACGTCAATGATGCTGATTCTCAACGAAACAATGCATCGATGATGATGATGCTCAACGAAACAATGCGTTGACGATGCTGATGCTCAACAAATCAATGTGTTGACGATGCTGATACTGCAACGAAACAATACATTGATGATGCTGATACTGCAACGAAACAATACATTGATGATGCTGATGCTCAACGAAACAATACGTCGTTGATGCTGATGCTCAAGGAAACAATACGTCGATGATGCTGATGCTCAACGAAACAATACGTCGATGATGCTGATGCTCAACGAAACAATACGTCGATGATGCTGATGCTCAACGAAACAATACGTTGATGATGCTGATGCTGCAACGAAACAATACATCGATGATGCTGATGCTCAACGAAACAATACGTTGATTGAGAAAATAATTATTTTGCGACTGCACTGAAAATACCTGTCTATTCGTAGCCGCCCAAAGCAGTTTCAGCACAGTTACCAAACTGTACCCTGTGGTATTCAAATATAACACGATTACCACGGGAAAGTTCGAGACCAAGTAGGCGGAAATGGAAAATGTCCAGTGACCTCGTGAACAGACATGAAGTGAGTAAGGAGGCAACACCGCGAAGAGCAAGTGTTTTTCGTGCAGTAAAATTCCAGTAAGTAGTGGGGCTTTAGCGGAGCAGTCTAGAGGGTGTTGTCAGGGAGGACCCGTGTTTGTACCAGCCGGGTAATTCTGCAAGCTGCATGCACGTTTGCCACGAGATGTCAGTGGGTGGGTGGGGGTTGCTGGGGTTATAAGACTCGAATCCGGATAAGTAAGGAGAATACCATACTTCCAGTTGACCACTACTCTTTGTAATTGGGCTTGATCAAAGCATATGGTTAAAACAGAGCAAAGCATACTAGGTCTGGGTTAACTGGAAAAATCTATTAAGATTAACATATAAAAGGGACGTCTGTAGTTACAGTTTGTTAATGCAGGATTAATACGAACACAATCAGTGCAAATTGTAACGACCAATAGTTCTAAAATGCAGGGGTAAAGATATTTTTATAGCGATCCTATCTTTGTAAAAGAAGTCACGTTCATTTGCAGTGAACACAAATGGACCTGAAGTCTGAGCAAAATGCCAAACAAAGATATTTGGAATGGTGTTCACGTCATTTTGTGATTCAACAACAACAACAATTATGATAATATGAGATTATAAATCTTCAAATAATAAAAATAAATTAAGTATAACATACATACACAGTGACCAGAGAGCGTGTTATATACTTCATATATGGTGTGAACAACCAGTGCCGTAATGGTGTGTAGCGTCTGTCTACATCTGAGCCTAGAACCCAGTGGTAGAGAAGTGAAAGTTTAATCAAAACTTTACATCAAATAGAGTTCTAAGAAACAATACAACTACAGAAAACACCAGCAAGCAGAACATTTGGTTTTCATAGACTTGAGTCACGGCAAGTAATAGGCAGAACATTTGGTTTTCGTAGACTTGAGTCACGGCAAGTAATAGGCAGAACATTTGGTTTTCGTAGACTTGAGTCACGGCAAGTAATAGGCAGAACATTTGGTTTTCATAGACTTGAGTCACGGCAAGTAATAAGCAGAACATTTGGTTTCATGGACTTGAGTCACGGCAAGTAATAAGCAGAACATTTGTTTTCATGGACTTGAGTCACGGCAAGTAATAGGAAGAACATTTGGTTTTCATAGACTTGAGTCACGGCAAGTAATAGGCATAACATTTGGTTTTCATAGACTTGAGTCACGGCAAGTAATAAGTAGAACACTTGGTTTCATGGACGTGAGTCACGGCAAGTAATAGGCAGAACATTTGGTTTTCATAGACTTGAGTCACGGCAAGTAATAGGCAGAACATTTGGTTTTCATAGACTTGAGTCACGGCAAGTAATAAGCAGAACATGATCGTCGATTAAATAATTCGCCTCATCGAAGCTTTCAGAAGTTTCCAGCAACTACAGCACTCATTAATCATTATGTAGAAAATAAATTAATAATAAAGTGATAAAGAAATGTTGGCACCTGCGACCGGGCATAAAATACATAAACAATAAAATAAATGAAAATTTGTTTCCATGGTACCGATGTAGAGATAATATAATGAGTCTGTTTTCGTTTGTTTTTTTTTTAAATTGTAGTTTTTACAATCTGTTTCATAAGCTGTTATCATTGTCCAGCAATTGAAATTAATTTAACTGGATGTAAGTCACATGCTTCGAGTAACCTTGGAGGTATTGTCACTGAGCCAATCATCTGTTATTGCAACCGAGATTGTCACTGTGCCACATCGCTGTTATTGCAACCGTGATTGCCACTGTGCCACGTTAATATGTATTCTTTAATTTTACCTGGATATGCGCCTAGTAGTTAAAACTGTTACTTGCATCCACTGAAAGAAGCATTAAAGCCTACTCAGAAAATAATACGTTCATTAAATTCAGCATATGAGCTTGTTCAATGGATGACAAAACAAACAGGTATGATTCGACCGGTTCCAGAAAGGTCATTTGCTGTATAAATTCCAGTTATTACGTTCAGATGCAAATATTTACAGGAAAGGCACAATGGCCTTGTCTGATTTGGGGATACGTTGTAAGATAACAAAGATTCAGATGGACTTATAAGCAATGCACTGAATTTCGTTAAAACTGTGAGCAAATTAAGGAAAAATATTAGGAACCGAATTGGTACAATTATAGCCTGGAGTGTCAATCAGTGCGAGGACTGTTAGATGCATAGTTCATTGCTTCGGTAATTTCTTTGATTAGTCACTGCATCTAAGGCTAACATGAAAATCACTCGCCGAATGTCTATATTCACTCACATATACTAAATACACTGTTAAACTGTTGGAGGTAACTTGTCAAATATACCATTTACTATCATTAATAATGAAAAGCTACCATTGAAAAAATCTATTCCTATTTTCAGCTACATATTCAGAAAGGGCATTCATTGAATAATCCATGTGGCCATGAGCTAAGTACAAATACTTAACCAATATAAGTCACAGTGACCTTGTTGAAACGATTAGTAATAACAGATACGTCCAATTAATATGTTTCATGATTCGAACACAACCATCACCCAGTAAATAAACCAATCTAAGCAAAATTTTAACAAAGTCAATAAAGAAAGCACGAAATATAGTGCTGTGAAACTAAAACAGATGCATAGCTTTACGATTCTAAATGAATAGTACATGAGAAAACAAAGTCAAGTGCAAAATTTAGCCGATGTCAGCGAAGCGTAAAATTTGGTTGGCGCATCATGAATTAGTTAAGTAGTGAGGGTGTGTTGCCTTATCAAGATACACCCCCGCACCAACTTTTTTAATTCTAGATTGGACAGTATGTACATAGCATGTAAAACACGTGGTTATGATCTAAATACAATACACAATCTAAGTCAGTTAAATGTTAAATGCGGGTCAAGGTGACCTCTTTGTAAATGGTTTCGTACTAATATATATAAACGCAATCACGTAGGTTAATGACTTTAGCATATTCAGTTAAAGAGTTCAATATAAACAAAGTCATTAGAGATGAAATAGGGTTTATAGTGACCCATGTTTGTGATGAAGGTGCATCTAACATCAGGTGTCATGAACATACTCCGATTCAGATGATTGGAACAAGCAAAAACAGTCTCCATGTATCAGAATATTGGTACAAGCAACAACAGTTTCCATGTATCAGGTGACTGGTACAAGCAACAACAGTCTCCATGTATCAGGGGATTGGTACAAGCAGCAACAGTCTTCATGTATCAGGGGATCGGTATAAGCAGCAACAGTCTCCATGTATCAGGGGATCGGTACAGGCAACAACAGTTTCCAAGTATTATTTTGAATCACTGAGAAGTTACTAATGGAAAACGTTGACAAGATTTGGAAGAATGCTTGGTTAATAACAATTAAACCTTACAGATATCTGTGTTTGAATATGATACATGAATGTTGAAGTCATCCCTCGTTTCTACGACTATCATTATGCAATACCCTACTTGGAGACACCGTATTCAATTTTATCATCATCTGTACATAAATGTCTGTATTAACAATGCCATCCACCCACGCTTCTTTGTTGGTCACATTACATCACCACACAAAGGGCTACATATTCACTGTCATTATTATTTGTTATATTATTTCACAAATGCATAAATTGTTCGCAATACCTTCGTCCTCCGTCTATGTTATCTCCGACATATAATGACACAGATAATCAGAAATAACATAGTCGGACCATCTGCATGTATGATTAATCTATACTGTCAGACGACAACAATTTATAAAGCTTCTCTATCAATATATTACCTTTACAAACAGGGCTTCAGTGTAATTATCTTTACAAACAGGGCTTCAGTGTAATTATCTTTACAAACAGAGCTTCAGTGTAATTATCTTTAAATTTTTTTCCCCGATCGTGTCGTAAAGTCTTGCAATGGCAATTTGTAAAACGACATTATAATTTGACCTTCCTATCTACCTATCCACCCACCCACCTCCAAACACACACACATACGGGGCCCCGAGTAGCCGAGAGGTCTAAAGCGCTCACGGTTACGAATCGCTGACATCTCACCTCTGTCTGCGTGAGTTCGAATCTCGTGCTCGGCTAATGTGGGTACGTGAAGAAAACTTGCCAGTAGATTCTTCTTCCGCCATTTATACTGGCCACCATGTATAGCCTATCCTGTGAAAAATGGCGTTAAGCCCTACAACATACATACATACATACATACATACATACATACATACATACATACATACATACATACATACATACATACCCTCTCCATAATTTAATATTCGTATTAACCTGTTTTCACACTCGAATAATACAAATAATTTTGGTCACAGTATGGAACTAGAGGTGGCAGCAGGTTTACGTGGCAAATATTAATGTTTGATTTACAAAGCACAGCGACGTCTGTTGCCTTGTTTATTTTGGTAGCTAACAAATTTACATAAAGTCCCATCTTAGAAGCCGTAATGATTTGATAAGCGCCCATTTTAGTGAGAAATAATTTTTGAAATTTTAATTGAACAATTATAAAGAAAAACGTAAGAAAAAGATCACATTCTTCCTGTGTAATCTTCAGTTATGTTGTCTGAAAGTTTTCTCGAGAAACTCATTTCTTAGACAAATATAATTACAGTGCTTATAATGTTTAGAGATGTAGTGGAAAGCGTGTCAGATTACATTACTTAATCGGTACACGATAAAGAGACATACCCTGTCCTAATTAAATGACATGTACTTAATCAGTATGCTATGTACAGCCAACCAGTAGTAAACGTAACTTTATCATACTCTGTGACAACACATTTTGCTGAGGAATAATTGCAGCCCATAACTGTATTTACCTAGATTTATCATATATTTTATCCTGAAAACGAACTGATATTGCCTTAGCTGCGATTGGAGTAGTATCACCGCTGTGACGATATGACATCTCAAGATTCTTTCTTATTCCTATAGGATTGTTGTATAACATAAAAATGATTAAACTACATTCATTCATTCACCGACACTGGGGGCCCGAGTGGCCGAGTAGCCTAAAGCGCTCTCCGTTACGGATCATTGCCATCTCACCTCTGTCTGCGTGGGTTCGAGTCTAGGATTCGGCTAATGTGGGTATGTGAGAAAGCTTGTCAGTAGCTTCTCGTGGGTCGGTGGTTCTTTCCGGGGTTTTCCCGTGTTCTTCCTCCACCATTAATACTGGCCGCCATGTATAGCCTATCGTGTGCTGAAAAATGGCGGTAAACCCTATAGCAACAACAACAACTTCTCTCTCTCTCTCTCTCTCTCTCTCTCTCTCAGTAAACGTTCATCTTATGTACACACTTATCCTGATTGTTGTGTAGCAACTAGAAAGTTTGGATGTCTGTCATAGCAACTATGGACGTCTACCATAGCAAGGATAGATGTCTGTCACAGCAAGTGTATAAGTCTGTCACAGCAAGTATAGATGTCTGTCACAGCAAGTATAGATGTCTGTCATATCAAGTATAGGTGTCTGTCATAGCAAGTATAGATGTCATGTCATTGCAAGTATATATGTCTGTAACAGCAAGTATAGATGCCTGTCATAGCAAGTATAGATGTATGTCAATGCAAGTTGATTTAAAATATTTACATACTACAAAGTTCAAGGTCACTACTTCTGATGTTGATCTGAGGGACATATATGGACGTTTTCGATGCAAGAAAACCTTTTAGTTGGGGGAGGCGACTCTTATACGACCCATGAAGAGTTCGAAGAAATAAACACTGAACGAAGATCCTGTACAGTAGTATCGTATCCCATCAGTGAAGTAGAGTATGGTCTCGTATCCCATCAGTGAAGTACAGTAGAGTCTCGTATCCCATCAGTGAAGTAGAGTATGGTCTCGTATCCCATCAGTGAAGTACAGTAGAGTCTCGTATCCCATCAGTGAAGTAGAGTATGGTCTCGTATCCCATCAGTGAAGTAGAGTATGGTCTCGTATCCCATCAGTGAAGTAGAGTATGGTCTCGTATCCCATCAGTGAAGTACAGTAGAGTCTCGTATCCCATCAGTGAAGTAGAGTATGGTCTCGTATCCCATCAGTGAAGTACAGTAGAGTCTCGTATCCCATCAGTGAAGTAGAATATGGTCTCGTATCCCATCAGTGAAGTACAGTAGAGTCTCGTATCCCATCAGTGAAGTAGAGTATGGTCTCGTATCCCATCAGTGAAGTAGAATATGGTCTCGTATCCCATCAGTGAAGTACAGTAGAGTCTCGTATGCCATCAGTGAAGTAGAGTATGGTCTCGTATCCCATCAGTGAAGTAGAGTATGGTCTCGTATCCCATCAGTGAAGTACAGTAGAGTGTCGTATCCCATCAGTGAACTTAGTTTGTATCTTTTTTATCATGGTGAATATTTTTGAAATCTATATTTTAAAGCTAAATTTAGTTTTCTTTATTTGTAACTAATTTAATATATGTGCAATACACTTGACAAAATAATATATTCACATGAGTTTAGTTTGATATGGGTTGAACAAAATTTGTATGGACTGAGCAAAATGCTGGACATTTAAGTTTGTTCTAGATATTTCAACCAAGAGCTAAATATTCTATGATACAAAAATGTGAAGGTGAAATGGTGAGTTTAGGGCGAGTAGGTTACAGACTTTGTTAAATCCTGGAAAGATTTACGTACAAGAATTCTTTTAGAATATTGAAATGCAGTTCCTCGATTCGATATTCTAGCCATAATCTAGCAACAGAGACAGGCCAGCATTGTGGTTTTGCTAGATATGTTAGAATTTGCCTATACTATGATAGTTTAAATAGAATATGAACATTTCAGAGAAAGGCATATACCTGATAGTTAGATTTTCTTGAATTTAACAGTTCTTTTAACACATTATTGGCTACATGGGAGTCAAGTGCTTTTTCAAAGAATGCAACGAAGCAGCCAACCCAGGCTGACCTCGGCGGATATCGAACCCGTGACTACTTGAGTTTGAGTCCGATGCTCAGCCAATTGGGCTCCCTTTACACGAATGACTGCTTAATAAAAGACGTCTTGTAGATGTTTTTAATCTTATTAAGGACGTTAATCCTCGTACCTTGACCAGGAGAGTTAACTTTCTGTAATGTGTTTGTACAAGAAGAGAAAGATTATGTGTTATCTAATACGTATATGCAGTTATATTATCGGTTGTTTGTGTGCGCTAGTTTCCAATGTTATATTATGCTGTTTCATGTATAATATGGGCCGTTTTTCTGAAATACCGAATAAATGTGTTGTATTTCTAATTTCTTGAAAATTTAAAAATTCTTTCATTAGATGAAATAATTTTTTATATTGCAACACAAACAACTCACATTGCGCATTGAATGCCCGTGTTTCTTTTTCTCTTTTCTTTCAACTTGGAGACATCAAGGTTATGATCATCAAAAACTATATACATGCAGCTGACCGCAATAATTTTTTGTACCATTTCTTACAGTAATGCAATCTTCTTGAATTTGTTTCCCCACTGATTAACTGTATTTTTGCGGCATGCAAGGAAAAGTTGTATGCAGTTAATTTCCTTACAAAGCCAAATAACACAACATTTGGAACTGATTTCATGTTCTTCTTTATGTTTTAGAATGGGGGAAAATGAGTCAAGGTCACATGAACAGATTTGGAAAAAAAAAAAAAAAAAGAACCCGCATGAATGAAACTGTTTGTCAAGTCCTACGAAAATGTTTATATGTAATAATTAGGTTGTTAAAGAAAAATATCTTTATGGGATTCAAGATTTATTTTTGTATCTTATGTTCCTAAATATGATAGCTTTATTGCCATTATATGGAAACAATATAATCTCATATTGTAGGGAACAAAACAGACTTAAACTACGCCAATTGCCACTTTGTTGAAAACGTCGCACTATCAAATAAAATCCTTTGCTGAGAAGTCTTTGTATCAAATTTCAACAAAGCAAATAATTTGTAGTACAAACAGCATTTGATCTCACCCACCTCTGTTTTGATTGTCTCCACTCATTTAAAAAAATAGAGGCATGCGTGTGTATGTTTGTGAATTATATTTTTAACGTAGCTTTAACAATTGTAGTCACATCGCTACGATGTCTGCAGTGTGGCAGTTTGTAGTGATGTCTAGCACTGGGCATCATGCCGCAGACATGTAGCGTGATGTCCCACCCAGTCACATTATCCTGACACCAGGCCGACCAGTTCTAACACTAACCTCTTAATGCAGAGCGTCAAGCGAGGCATCTGCTAATAACATTTGTATGTCTTTGGTATGACTCTACCAGGGTTCGAACCCGAGACCTTCCGTGACCGAGGCAGACGCTTTTACCACTTAGGCCACCGAAGCAGTACAAAGAAGAATGTAATCCTTTATATGCATCAGTGAAGGAAAGGAAAATTACACTTTAAGGTCACCATTGTGCGATAGGCACAAGGTGTCTAGCCCGGGGTGGGAACTTTCCTATCCACTAACCAGGCATAATGAAGGATTACTTTCCTCACTTTCCTGAACTACAAATGAACTACAAATGAAAGTCGAAGTCAAAAGAGCACATTGCGAATAGTAGAGCAACTTTAAAAGAGCCAATCAACATTTACATACATTTCAACGTTCTCTAAACATAAATCGTGGTAGCGGCAATTACAGCGTCCGAATTCTATACAAAAGGTAGCTTGTAATGATACAAAAATAAAGACGTAAAACGATGAAAAGTTCACTGGATTAAACTGGACAAAGCAACACAAATATGATATGCTCGATTCAGCTTAATGAAGGATCGATTATCATTTCAAAGATAATAACGAAGTTATCCTTTAAAAAAAATACCCACCCCCAAAACAGGAATTACAACAACTTGTTTTTGAGCTCGAACCGATTTCACAATATATACCTGTGCTTGGTCGATCAGTGCGAATCGTCATATTTGCGGGACGTTAACTTTAACCGCTGCATAACATGGAATGTAAATATGTTGCAATTAATGTTTATCGTTATTATTGTGAAAGAATGATCAAGTCATGAAAAAATCTGGGATTTTTTTAAAATTGTATGGGTATACTGTGATTACATAAGATGAACACGGTAATACACACGTAGGAACGCCAGGAAGAAACATTCCATGTCGTTGTTCTACGCTACAAACACGCTCATACACACGTACGCGTTTGAGAAAAATTACATATGTATTTCTTAAAACTTACGTCACGAAGGCTAAGATCACCGCAGCCGGTATAGCTTTGAGGAGTAAAACATGCTTAGATCATTTGAGCCTGTATAGCTTTTGGAGGTAAAACATACTTAGAACACTAGAACCGGTATAGCTTTGAGAGTTAAAGCATGCTTAGATCACTAGAACCTGTATAGTTTGAGAGTTAAAGCATGCTTAGATCACTAGAACCTGTATAGTTTGAGAGTTAAAGCATGCTTAGATCACTAGAACTTGTATAGCTTTGAGAGTTAAAGCATGCTTAGATCACTAGAACTTGTATAGCTTTGAGAGTTAAAGCATGCTTAGATCACTAGAACCTGTATAGCTTTGAGAGTTAAATCATGCTTAGATCACTAGAACCTGTATAGTTTTGGGAGTTAAAGTATCATTAGATCATTAGAACCTGTATAGGTCTGAGAGTTAAATCATGCGTAGATGACTAGAACCTGTATAGCTTTGAGAGTTAACGCAGGACTTTAACTATCTGACTTAAAACCATTAAAAGTACATCAGAAGAAAAAAAAACGTCTTACACAAACATGAAAAGATGGTGGATTGGATGTATACTTTAAAATTTCAGCATTTAAACTTCTCATAAATAACAATTAGTACATATCAGACCTTATGTTTCAAAGTAAGAGTGGCTCCTGGTGAGCGAGTGGTCTAAGGCCTTTACATATTCACAGATCTCGCCCCTGTCCGCTTGAATTCGAGTCTCGGCTCGACCAACGTAAGTATATGAGAAAGTTTGCCAGTAGGTTTCCATTTGTTGGTGGTTCTTCCCGAGTTCTTCCGCCACCTAATATAATGGCCGGCATACATATCCCATCGATAGCTCAACAATGGCGTTAAACCCAGCTGCTCCCCACTCAGTAGTACACGGAAGTAATTGGGTATTTGAAAGATTTAGACGTTTAGAATCAGGACAAGAATATTCGCAGATGTGACGATTAAATGACGATAGAGGGACGGGTGTGAAAAATTGGTTATCACTTTTCTAAAAGACAAATCTTACTCCCGTCAAGTCAAAACGTGTATGAAGGACTTCTAATTAGAAGAAACGATTCTCGAAAAAGATACTTTTTGAATGTGCAAATAAAAAAACTGTTTTCTTTTTAAAAAAATATTTTGTCTACTCCTTGTTTTCATCCTTCCCTTTTCTTTCGTACATACCATAGCTGTATGAGGATTGTTACGATAAATGTCTGAAATACTGTGCTCTCTCTCTCTCTCTCTCTCTCTCTCTCTCTCTCTCGTTTCTTCTAAAATGATAACATTAATTTTACGACAATCAGCGAGATAAGAAGACCCGGTTGAGCTTGACGTCACTGCCTAGAACCATCATCATATATAGTGACCTATATTGTCTACGTTTGACATTCTCCTTTATTCTTGCTTTTATTTCGCTTTAAAAGTTTGTTCTAACTTTTCCCATTACAGGTATAATTATATACATGTATTATGTATATCTGTATTTATGTACGTATATAACAACACGTGTGTGAAAAGAGATTGTAAAAGGGTCCGTCGAATGGTTCACCAATACACATTATATGCAGGGAATTAGTTTCAAACAAACAGCTATATTATTCTGCATTTAAACACAAACATTTGAATGTTTTATTAGGAAAATTTCTAGAAACTCGATTTCAAATAAAAACAATTTGCACAAGTGCATCGTATTGAGCTGAATTTGAAGTTACATACAAATTATAGATCTATTCTTATGAAACTAGGAGCATACAATATGAATCACTCTGGATTAAGACAAGACCGTGGGAGTGGGAACTTATCTTTGTAATATACTTACATGCTGTTTGTAAGTAATAATATACCATGCTGATATACGTCTGCGCTTGCGCAAGGAAGTTCATGTTATTTTTGTTTCTGCTATCAATAATATTAATGACAGTATGGCATTTTATTTCGTTTATTCCTGGACTTAACTACCTATTTCGACTGTAACTGCACTAAACGAATACTTTGGTGATTCCAGTTTTGTCAACAATTATGAATATATGCAATGGCAGGTACTGTATGCCAAGTCACTGTTGCATTTATTATGCCTAACTCACACAATCGTCGAAATAAAGAAGATTTTAGTTTCAGCAAGACTTACGACCATATGCAAGTATCTGATCTAAATTGCCAAGTAGGCCGGTAACTGGTAACCTCGCTGTCTTCAGACTGGTTAGTCACTGACGTCGTCCACACATCAGTAACGTTATTCCCATTAAAACCTCTTCTTCAACTCCTCCCCGCCTACAACTTGAACTGCAGCGACCAAGGTAATTTTACATGGGCATGGGGCATGATGGGTAAAGAGTACGCAATTTTGTGCATTTTGTCTAAAGATGTCAGTTGATGCCTGCTGTCACAGGAAGTTGACGGAAAGGACCCCGTACACTTACGGCATTAGAACCGACAACTGTTATATGTTGATATCAATATATAAACCGTAAAACGCCGAAAATATATACACTGCATATACAAAGATTTGGGCAAAAATGAAAATATTTCGAACGTTTAAAGAAGAAAGATCACCAGCTGCAGCATACAAAACTTTACAAACGCATGTTGATGCTATAACATTGTGCTGCCCATTATGTCACCGATTCAAGCAGTAATGATCCAGGAACCAAAAATAAACTCTATTTAATATTTATTTATAAAAGGTATGCCAGCAGGTGTCAGATAAATAAAGGACTGATACAGTGATGTGCGAATATGATATTTAAATATGTAGTCATCTTTCAATGTGAACCCCCTATGTTGTGTAATAAGATACGACCAGTGTTTTATGGATTACTGGTGTTCAGGTAATGAATTAAAATTACAATTACCATAAAATAATTGTTGTAGTGATTTAAATTACAATTACTCTGTCACACTGAAGTAATCAATTACAATTACTTTTTTTTAATCCGGGTTATCAGAGTACAATTTCACTGTCTTCTTTGGTTAATTCAGTCTGCCATAACTCACAGGTTTCATTGGTTAATTCAGTCTGCCATAACTCACAGGTTTCATTGGTTAATTCACGTTTTGTATAGAACAATGTTCCTCGCCCTAAGAATTCAAACGTAACACATTGAATATTATATGGCAGAAGTAATTTTAAAAATTGCGAAGTTTTTTTGTCTTTTGGGTGGGTGGGTGGGGCTTTCTTTTATCTGCTGCATTCTAATCAGGCTGTTATGTTGTTACTATGACAAATTGTAATTGTAATTGAAAAATAATTATAATTAACATTTTTGCAGGAATTGATTATACAATTTTATATTTCAAGTAATCAATAATTTATTAATGTACAATTACTTGAATTTGTTACTTTAATAATTTGTTAATGTACAACACTGGACACGATTGTCGTTTTGGTGGGTTTAACGTTATGTTTCAAAACACGATGGCGGCCAGTATGTTTGGTGGAGGAAGTACCCGGGGAAACCTTGGGAAGAACCACCGACCATCGGGATGCTAACGGCAAGCTTTATCACATACCCACTTTGGCCGAGCCGAGGCTCGAACTCACGCAGACATAGGTGAGATGTCAGTGATCTGCAAAGGCGGACGGCTCACACCACTCGGCCACTCAAAATAAGATATGATCCTGTACGCAGTGGTTCTCAAACATGCTATACTCTTGACTCACCGAGTTCCAGTTCTGTGTATTCTGTGTATAGTTAATATGTGACATACTAGACAGGTGATCTATAGCTACTCGGTCGCGACCCACAGTTTGAGAACCTATGTTTTAACAGACGGACATCTGACCATAAAGTTTCAGTGTATATTAGACTCCTGTATCTAACAAAATCAGATATCCACATATCGATCAAAGGTATTGTATAGACATGCGTACAAGTCGGCATAATGCGCAAGTAGATCCATCGTCTATGAAGTTTGTTAGGACAAATCAGTCCAAACAAGATAGACCGCTATTCTTATGTTACGTGTTTAGGCTCGAATAAACAGTAGCAAAAGAAAGAGTGAAAACAACAAGGTTTTAAAATTTAACAAATAATTTATTTCCCTGGAAAAATACTGTAAAAATGAAAGCATAAGAACTTACGGTTTCAAGAATCAAATCCATAAATGATCCAAGAATAATCCACGAATGAAATTTTACAAGTCCTAAGAATGAAATGTTCTAATGAATTCAAATTCGATTCCCAACGAAGAATCCAAGATGGAAGGCGATGGCATATACTGTAGCTATTATTGTCCTGTTGTGTCTACAGTTCTGTGTTATTCACAAGCAATAATCCGGTGTTTGAATTTCCCAATAAAATTTAATGAAATGTCTTTGTCCAAGAATTCTGTATGAACACTCATATATTTCCAGGAAAAATAATTAATCATTTTGAATCCAAATAATTCGAATAAACATTAAAATAACTCCAAACTGAAATAACAAAATAACACATTTACGTGTCCCAGTGTTTTTAAGCCCGACTGAGAAAACTCTTTAAACACAGATTATACAGTAACTTGAAACGCAAAACACATTCCCGGATGAGGGTCAACTTTTCAGAACCTTTGAGAAGCATTTACGTCTAAAGGCATGTAGTCCCAGTATGACCTTGACAAGAACCAATCATTTTACACAAAGAATAAGATAAAAATAGAAAGTTGTTTACTTCTCTCACTGATTTCTGAATTAAGGTCGGGATATAGGTCAGCTTTAGGTCCTTACAACCGAAGAGTCAAGTTCAAACCATTTTCTGAAAAAAATATCAAGTTCCTAGTAAACAAAACTACATTATTTGGAGTATTATGCGATGGTAGATCAAGATGTATGTTGTTTGGAGTTGGATCGGACTTGTACGCGAGCATGTACGGTGCTAGTGATGGTTACAGATGTATTTTTTCTCCACCACAGCCGTAGGGAACTTGAATCGTTTCTTAACAGCTGTTCTTTCGAACTCATTGTAACCACCAGATTCATGCTGGACAAGATTCAACAATCAGTGCAAGTAAAATTTAAATGGCTCTTGTATTTAGATTTTTGTAAGGGATTTTATCAATTTCATGTTACTCCCCTTTACCCTGTCCCAGTCTTGCAAGTGGATTGAGTAAGTGGAAAACAGTTATTGCAACCGTCCATAATTATAATTTTGCACAGGTGGCAGGTGACAGTTTAGTACATTGGACCCTGACAAATTTCTTTGCTTAAGACTATGATGTCAGCTTGTGTTGTTCATGAAATAGATGTGAGGCATGTTCACCTTATGTAGTCACTGCACAGTATCGAGCCAGTGAAATAACAATAGTCAGCTAGGGAGCAGAGCTAGCCATTATAGCAGGAGACACGTTGGTTCAAGGCAAGTAGAATATCTATATAAAACAAATGCCTAGATGACAACTATTTTGAAATGGATCAAGTTATTAAATACACAATGTTTTTCAAAACCATCACTTATGGAAAGGGCTTGTGTTTGCACTGTGAGGACTACATGTTCTAAAATAGCATTCTGACACGAAAAATGCATGCATAGATTGGGGGTGGGTGGGGTGGTGTGAATCAACATTTTATTCTATGAATTCCCACTGACTTTTCAGCTCAAGTGAATGATATTGTTATGTTTGGCTTCATGACAGCTATTCAAAAATATGGACCACTTTGACCTCATCCATGTATTGCTTTAATTGAATTATTATATTATGCAGGTTTATGCAACATTAAATTTGTGCATAAGAACTGACCCTTGTACCCACAATTAGTTTTACACAACTACACTATAGGGCCCACATCCCTTTTGTATGACCGACATTACGGGCTCCAGTTTACCTTACAGTCAGGTAAAATCTATAACTATGTATTTAACAATCGTGCAAAGGAATTCTTAAGCTGATGTCACTATTTGCGATCTTTAGATAAATTGTGAGAAGAAACACGCAACAGCATATCGGTCAGTTGCCCTGTGATTGACAGAAGCAGAGAAAATCCCAAGGCTTAGTGGCTCGATTTATCGTACAGGATAATGTGTACGTTTTATAATTACAAATGCGGCGCAACAGCATATCGGTCAGTTGCCATGTGATTGACAGAAGCAGTGGCCGATGGTGATAAAAAATAAATAATCAAAAGAATTCATTTTATCAAAACGTATCAAAGCGAATTCGAAAGCGTCATCGAGTAATAAAGACATCTTCGCTGATTTCAAAATAAATCGTTAAGAAATAAATGACATAAACAAACAATGTCAAAATATATTACGGCAAATGTCTAAACCGTTTACCTGATTATATAAGTAAAGCTATCATTCCAAATTGCATTCCTCTTGATCTTCGAATTTTGCAGTTATGCCTTTCTCAGAATGATGTTTTAATGATTTATTTTTACGTTATGTTTATTGCCCAAATCGGTAACCCGTACACTTCCATTAACGAAATACAATTACAGCTGCAACATGCTGGAGACATGTT
This sequence comes from Sinohyriopsis cumingii, assembly GCA_028554795.2. Lineage (NCBI taxonomy): Eukaryota > Metazoa > Mollusca > Bivalvia > Unionida > Unionidae > Sinohyriopsis > Sinohyriopsis cumingii. The sequence continues at coordinate 430,377 of JAPYKE020000039.1, forward strand.
TTCCAGTGGCTGTGAAAATAAAGAGTTTATTCTGCTAGTGTTAAATTCAGCTGATTTTAATACTGTATACTAGCAGGAGCAAAGCTTTTATATTTAAGACACACGCTTTTATCAGCGCATTTGATTCAGTTATGTTATCTTTTCAAAGCGTCTTGTATTCGATGGCAGTCTTTGCCATTGTCTGCTTGTCTGCTTGTATATCTGGAGGATGGTCTGTTATCATTCTTATTAAATTTACATGGTAATTTGTAACCTCTCTCAATTTGTCTTGTCCCAGTTTATAAATATTATTAGAAACCCATAAATAAAGCGCGTTTCATTGTCGTTTGGATTCAACCCTGCTATGCGGCGTATATCTTTAGTATCGTAATGGTAATTGAAGTCACGATTGTCTTAATCACCATGGTACGCTTTTTGCCACACTACGGTATTTATTTGACAACTGCAGAACTTTAACATTTGACCCTTGTTGCATAAACCTGCATAATAAACTTTACACCACTTCAGAAGAAGAAAAAAAATGTAAATATCTGAATAAATTTGAAATTTAGTTTAACTATAAATTCATTTGCCTAAAAAAATAATCATTTTGTAAACAATTAAGGACTTCGCTTTTATTTGGTGACCGGGTAATTCGATTAGTATTCAGTTACTTCCGATATTAGCACTAGAATTAAAGACACAGCTATCTCAGATATCTGCAATCATCGCAGCGTTTGTTGAAGAACTGAAAGCAGGGACATTTGTCAAGGTATATACGATTTTCATGTAGCAATGTAAATAATACATCTAGCAACTACTGCTGAAATTAATTGAATACACGGTTGTTGAACCGTCTCGTATTTGGTTTACCAGTCAAAGAAGATTGGCTTAAATGGAAAAGTTTATCATGCATGGACGAATGCGGTGTGTATACAACTATGGTATAATAAATGGCTGTTATCTTAACCCTGTACAGTAAGTGATATATCAATATTATCGTACATCTAACAGTTCTATAATACCTCTGTAAACAGTTTGAAATAGAAACGACCCTAACCCTTTTCCATGTGTTTTTATAGTCCACAAGTCACCTTAATGAAATAACAATGGTGCTTTCCAGAAAAGTACCAAGAGTGAATGCAAGTAAAATCGCACGAATCATTACTGTTACTGCGTTTCCCACGCATGAAATCAATCCAAATTAAAGAGTTTCTCTTCTTTCACGCCTATAAGAGGACATTTTGTAATTTTTTTGTCTTGCCTGCTTCACCGATAAATAACTTAAATGCCTAACACAACCCCATGAGCCAAAATTGTAGATCATTCCAATGACACTTTACAAATTTATGCGGCTAAGAGACGTGTTAAAGTTCAATAGAATGGTACACTTCAGGACACGTACTATATGCGACAACACTTTACATATTTGTGCGGCTAAGATACGTGTTAAAGGTCAGTAGAATGGTACCCCCAGGACACGTACTATGTGCGAGAACACTTTACATATTTATGCGGCTAAGAGACGTGTTAAAGGTCAGTAGAATGGTACCCCCAGGACACGTACTATATGCGAGAACACTTTACATATTTATGCGACAAAGAGACGTGTTAAAGGTCAGTAGAATGGTACACATCAGGACACGTAATATATAGCCATATCTCGATATGCCTCGTCAGACATCATTTTGAGTTTTTCGCATATTATACAATGCAGTCCCATTTATCTGCACACAACGATTCTCTGGAGTATTTTGCCAAAGAAATAATAATTGCTTGACAAAGCTAAGTAGAATATATTTGAAAACTCCTCTTTTGCTCACGCGTTGCATAATATAATGAACAATTAAATGGATATTTGTGGCATTACAATTTACAAATATAAATGTTTTACGTAAAATGATGTTAGGGATGACGTGACTGTAGGCCTAAAGAGTAAAAAAAATTGAGAGAGAGAGAGATTTCAGATATGTAATTCATAAGTAAATTAGTTTTTTAAAACCTAACTATTATTTTTCGTAGAGACCGAATCACATTATATACTATTACACCCAGGATTCCGCAGCGACCGAATCACATTGTATATTCATACGCCAAGGGTCTTTATATCAATCAGTTTCACGGGGACGGATGCTCAGATAACAATCGTAGTCTGTGAATAAGAACAGGAATTTTCTTGAACGTATTTTCGGTGTAAGAACGCGAAGTTCATTGGTTATATGGTAGTTTGGAATACAATGAAAGGTATATTCAATGGTTGTACCACATAGTTTCCTGGTCTATTTATTTATATTTAACTGATAACAGTAGTTTTGAACATTATCTGTCTTTAATTTGGTTAGAAACGCGACCGTCGCACTTGGAAAGTAATCCCTCTGAGGAATTCGTAGAAAACGAAGTAAATATAATACATTATTAGTTTTACAAAATTATGTATGGAGGATTCTTATATTTTAAACAAATGTGTGCTTTTTATTGTCTTTAAAGCTACAGGTGATTGAAAAGTTATGTTAAGACCAGTTCTGTTCATCAACCATGAGGGTAAGACGCCTTGTACTCGTGAACGGTCTCGAAATGAATTGAAGCAAAAGTAAACAACATTCATTGTTGTTAATTGTTTTCATTTAAAGAATGTCTCAAAGGAAAACACAGAGAAGAAAGAAACAATAAAGAACAAAGAATCCACATATTAGGAAAACCTAGCAATGCATGTGAAACTGTTTTGGATAATGTTATTGGGCAATCCGATGACATGTTCAAGGTCATTAGCAAGATGTAGAAACGACAACTTGTTTGCATGTGTATTATGCTGTTAGAAAATGATTTAACTTTACCGCTGCCAAAGAGCTAATGATTTTGTATACATTCTGAAAGAGTTCAGGCAGACAATTTAAGCGATGTTAGTAAAACTGTTGATGAGAACGACGATCGGCGAATGCGTAAACGATTGCATACGAACTGAATTACAAAATGCACATTGAAATACAAAATATGTTTGGTCAAATAATTCCTCAGATGCACCGGTCTGGTCGCCTAAAAACAACTTGATTCACTAATGTTGCATTTGTTTCGCTCTCTGACCTTGTAAGGTTTAGCCGTTTTGAATGTACATCTAAAGTGGTATCAAATCCGAGTGAAGACCTATGCTCAAGAAACCAGATATGTTGCCGATGCGGAGATCATTCTCGTCATGTATCTGATAATAGAGTAACTCCGCATTGTGTCAACTGTGGAAAGGAACACCACACCAATTTCAAGGTCTGTGATACCAGAAAACAGGAGAAGGAAATACAGAGGGTAAAGTGCACATCTAACATTTCCTATCCAGAGGCCAGAAAACTTGTACAGGCAAAAACATACCTTCCTGGCCCATCCTCCTCCACTGCCGTGAAAATCACTCCCAAAACAACGAAGGATGTTCAAACATAGACAGATCCACCCGATTCAACATCAAGCTCTACCCCCCCCCCCCCATTAACAAGCACAGAGAACACGGCATGTACTCAAACAAATCTCAATAATACCCCACCACCGAAATCACCAAGGAATAAAAACAAATCGTAAGAAAATAGGCAGCAAAAGGGGTCAGGTGACCCCATCAAGCTCTATAACAGGTTTGGAAACATTGAGATCATGGATGCAGAAAACACTGCTCCATGTCCTCAAGGTGGCTCCAGACCTACCAACAAGAAATACACCCCCGTATTTCCTCCAGAGAAATAACCACATAGATTGCCTCCGCGAAAGGTCTAACCTAGCTCTACAATTTTCAATTTAAACTTGTAATGAAGAACACCATCATGCAATAGAATGCCGAGAACTTAAAGCCAACTAGAGTGATATTCTCCTGCTTTTAAACGAACACGATCCCGCGGTACTATGTTTTCAGGAAACATTCTTGAAAGATACGGATAACATCTCACTTAAAAACTACTCCGTTTAATACCTACTTTCAAAATGTTGACAGGGCCTCAGGATGAGTTTCTGTTGTTGTGAAAAATAGAGCCCCTCACAGCGCCATACCTTTAAATACAAATTTGCAAGACATTGCTGTAAGCGTCACTCTACATCGAGTGCTTACTGTTATATATATATATATATATATATATATATATATATATATATATATATATATATATATATATATATATATATATGTTTCATTTAATTAATCATATATATATATATATATATATATATATATATATATATATATATATATATATATATATATATTAATTTAATTGTTTGTCAGTTTAAAGTTTTATTTTACTTGTCATTACATGCTATTGTAATGTAAATTTATTCACTAGAGATGATACCTTTTCTTTCTCCAATTTCATTTGTTCTTTCCCTTTCTCCAATTTCATTTGTCCTTTCTCTTTCTCCAATTGCAACTGCATTTGCATTTGTTTTTCTTCTTTATCTTTCTGAAGCTCCAGCTTCCTCAACTCCAATTCCATCTTGTATTTTAATTCTAATTCCTTTACTTTTATGTCAGAGTCTGATACAGACTTACTGATCGAAACCAAAGCACTTTTATCGAAAACATTCTTTTCTACCAAATACTGAACCAAAGTAGTTCTTATTTCCTGTTTCGTTAAGGAAGCCTTTATCTCAAAAAGATCGTATTTTCTGGCAAGTTGAATCAAATCATCTTTTTTGAAAAGATCTAATTGTTCCTGGGTAGGATTTGAAAGAAAGCTTTCCACTTTTGATGACATTTTAGAAAAAGCTTGCCGATTTCACTAAGATTTCAAAAACATGGGGAATTCAAATTTCAAAAAACAATTATTTTCGGAAATATTCTATCGAAAATTCAAAATTATTCTGGACGAGGCCCCAATTTGTATGTCACGTGTTTTGGCTCGAATACACAGCAACACAAGAAAGAGTGAAAACAAAAAGCCTTTAAAAAAATATAATAATTTATTTTCCTGGAAAAATTCTGTAAAAATGAAAAACTATGAACTTCCGGTTTTAAAAATCAAATCCAAAAATAATCCATGAATAATCCACGAATAAAATTTTTGAAGTCCTAATAACAAAATGTTGTAATGATTTCATGTTCGAGTTCCGATGAAAAATCCAAGATGGAAGTCAATGACGTATGTTGTAATATGTAGTATTGAAGTCTACAGTTCCTTGTAGAAACATGAATTATCACTCCGGTTTTGGAAATTTGAATAACTGTCCTTGTTCAACAATTTCACATAAGCACACGTATTTTCCAGGAAAAAAGAATTATTCCTTTTGAATCCAAGTAATTTGAAATAACTCCAATCCAAGTAATTTGAAATAACTCCAAACAGCACAACATACAACTTCCAGTGTAAGAGAAAGCCAGCTGCAAATGAGAATAGCTCTCAAAAAAAAAGGTTATATTGTCTTCTAAAACGTAAAAATGGGGTCACGTGATCATGTTCTAGAAGCTCGTAGAAATTAGGTACTTGTTAAAATACACGTACACCCAGTGTGGCCCTGACGAAAAACAATCATTTTACTCTAAGAAATAAAGAAAAAATTGTTTACATCTTAAAGGCGTACTCCCATCATGACCCCGACAACAACCAATAATTTCAAAATAAAAATAGAACTTGTTTACGTGGTTGATACTAATTTTGAAACAAGGTCAGGATTTAGATGAACACCTGGTTGTTTACAAAACGAACAGTCAAGGTCAAATTAATTTCTGGAAAAAGTATCATCTCTTGGGAATAAATTTACATTACAATAGCATGTAATGAAAAAAAAATGTAACACTGACAAACAATTAAACTGAAATAAATATATATTAAATCAGATATAATTAAAACAAATATATATTACATTACCTTTTCTTCTATTTACATACAATCTTGTTCAACAACTTTCCGCGCCATTTGTCTTACCCGGGGATTTTAATACCCATAACATTTTATTGGTATCAAATCACAAATGGCAGAGGTGACAAAGTAGAAGACTTTATTTCTAGACAGGATTTGTGTTTATATAACACCAAACCACCGACATATTTACACCCAGGAATGGGTACATACACGTGTATCGATTTGACAATTTGTTCTCCTTCGCTGCTTTTGGACTATGAATGGAAGATCGCTGATGACCTTCATAGCAGTGATCACTTTCCAATCTCCCTTGAAAATATTGACTCTACAATTGATGACGCAATTCCACAATGGAACATAAAGAAGGCCGAATGGGCTAAGTTCGAAACACACTGTAAAACTAGGCTGAATGAGGATACAAAAGAAAGTAAACGAGTATCATGGAAGAAATATGTTTCTTCGTTAAACTCTCGTTCCTCTATTGAGAAAGTTTGGGACACTATCCGCAAAATAAACGGAATGAGAAAACAATTTTCTCCGACATCTGAAACTGAACAATAACAATTTTAGTTCAAAACATGACATAGCAAATATTCTTGCTGAAAGTTATTCTAAAAATTCATCATCATCTAATTATTCAGAAACCTTCCGAAGATTAAATAAATAAAAATAAAGAAAGGTCACGTTTAAAATTCACATCCAACAACTGGGAAAGTTATAACCAACTGTTCTCACTATTGGAGCTTATCGAGGCTTTAGATAAGGCCCATGATACATCCGCTGGACCTGACGAAATACATTACCAGTTTTTGAAACACCTTCCAGAATCATCATTAACATCAATTTTGAAAATCTTCAATGATTTATGGATTACTGGTAATGTACCTAAGGCTTGGAAAGAAGCAACAGTAATACCAGTTCCCAAACCCGGTAAAGATAGCGAAGATCCTACCAACTATCGACCTATTGCACCCACAAGCTGTGTGTGCAAAACAATGGAATGAAAGATCAATTCTCGGCTCATATGTTCTTTGAAACTAACAATTTAATATCCCCTTTCCAAAGTGGCTTTCGTTATGGCTGTAGCACCAATGATCATCTGGTTAGACTGGAAAAATATATTCGCGATGCATTTATCAAGAAGTAACATTTAGTAGCGGTTTTCTTTGATTTAGAAAAGGCCTATGACACAACATGGAAGTACAGAATACTACATGACCTGCACGATCTGGGTGTAAAAGGCCGTCTACCCTCTTTTATATCAAACTTTCTTTCAGACAGAGAATTCAAGGTACGAGTGGGTTCTGCCCTCTCCGATATGCACGATCAAGAGATGGGTGTGCCCCAGGGCATTATTTTATCTGTGACGCTTTTCAACATCAAAATCAATAGCATCACCAAGTGTTTGGCTCCGGGTGTGGATTGCTCATTGTACGTTGATGATTTTCTAATATGTTATCGATCAAAGCACATGCACACAATTGAAAGACAAATAAACAAAATATCAACAAGATTAAAAATTGGGCCAGTACTAACGGTTTCTGATTCTCGAAATCAAAAACGGTATGCTTGCATTTCTGTCAGTTACGAAGACATCATGATGAACCTAAACTCAGGCTGGACGGAACACCTATTCCAGTTCTTGAGGAAACAAAGTCTGTAGGTATTATCTTCGAAAGAAAACTGACTTATATTCCACACATCAAGAGCTTGAAAGCTAAATGCTTGAAATCTCTATATCTACTTAAAGTACTAGCGCATTCAGACTGGGGTGCTGATAGAAAGTCATTCTCAGTTTATCTAGAACGTTTATCCGCTCCAAACTAGACCATGGTCGCGTTGTTTATAGTTCAGCTCGGAAGTCATATTTGAAGATGCCTGACCCAATTCATCATCAAGGAATAAGACTCGCTGTAGGAGCATGGCATCACCGTGTGAAAGCCTTCTCGCTGAAACGAATGAACCAATTTTATCGCATCGTAGATAAATGCTTTCCTCACAGTATGCTTTCAAATTAAGATCAAACCCTCTGAACCCTGCTTTTTCGGCTGTTTTTCCAACGCAAATACAAAACCTTATACGAAAATAAACCAAATGCCATACCTTCATTTGGCATTAAAATATCATCCAGCCTTAACAGTAAAAAAACATTGGTCTTTTTAAAATTCAGAATCGGCTTGTCTTCGAAACACCTCCCATGCTACTTAAATAACCAAAAGTACTTTTTACGCTACACGATGGAAAAACATTTGAGACAAACCGTCCATATTCCACAACTCTTATCATGAACTCCTCGCCGAATTTAAAAACTACAAAAGAATTTATACTGATGGATCAAAGGATGGGGAAAATGTTTCCGCAGCACTCCTTTGTGGAAAACACACAATAAAAGTTCGTTTGCCAAATGGTACATCATTTTATTTTCAGCTGAAATTAGAGCAATAGACCTTGCTCTTCAATATATCGAAAACAAACGTATTTTAAACAGCATTATCTTCTCAGACTCACTATCAGTACCTCAGTCACAGCACAATAGAAAACTGGAGAACCCATTGTTGACCAATGTTCTCGTAACAAATAATAAGCTGAGTACCTCCCACAATATAGTATACTGTTGGTTACCCAGCCATATTGGTATTAAAGCTAATAAGAAAGCAGATCGCGCCGCTAAAATGGCCCTATCCCAAGAACCATCTGATTTTAAAATAACGTATACTGATTTTAAAACGAGTATCAACTAGTCTTTATGTCGGAAGTGGCAGGCATCGTGAATTGATGCAGTGAATAACGAACTTCACGCCATCAAGCCAACCCTAGGAGAATGGACTCTTTCCTACTGAACCATCCGTAGGGAGGAGGTAGTCATTGCAAGAATTCGAATTGGTCATACGTATATAACTCACTTCCACATACTAAAAGGCGAAGACCGAGCAGAGTGCGTTTCTTGCAATGAACCATTCACTGTTAAGCACTTTATGATAGAGTGTTTCGACCTGCACCCTTCGCGCGATCAGTATTACAATGTACAATGTGCATGACATGAAGTAACTTTTTGATAACAATAAGCATCACTTGTATTGTGAAATTCCTGAAAGAAGTAAACATTTATCCTAAGCTATAACTTTTATGCTATCACCTTGAAAATTTTTATGTACCGTCCCTTATTTTCAATGCCTTTTCATCTGTCATAAATAAACATACACCATTTACATCCCACGTTGATCGAGAAGCTTTATTTTATACCGTTACCATCTTATCTTTTCACGTTCAACTATTTATTTTTGATATCGCTGGTCGATATGAAATCATACATATAACCTTTTGTATGGCGCTAAATAGCCTAACGGTGCTGGTGCGCCGTTAAAATACTATCATTCAATCAATCGTGTCACAAACGTTGTTAACGCCAGGAGTTGTAGGATCATGAAAATGTGTGTTGACACGATGGGTTTGTTAATTCGACATGCCTGCTTGTTCGAGCTTACTGTTTGTTTTTCAATTAGAAGATTGTTTGCCACAGTTATACAGGCCATCGGAGATGCTGGCATTCTAGGTCAGAGATGTGCATATATCATGTAATATTTTGCAGGAAAACCCCAACAAATTACAGATGGAGTCCCAAATTATACTCATGTATAAAAGTCATTCATACATGGATGGATTTGATCTAATCACGTTTAAGGCACTAAAATACGAGTGTGAATTCACTAAAATACGAGAGTGAATTCACTAAAATACGAGTGTGAATTCACGGTCAAACATTAATGTTGTTTAGGTCCCCGTTTGCTGTTTTCGCAATTGAGTTTGGTAGTAATTGGTAACACACACACACACACACACACATATATATAAAGTTATGCACTATGCTTGCAATATATTTTTGTTGTGGCCGATACGGCCGTAAACATTAAAGGATAATCATACATGTCTACACAAAATCGAACTAAAACAAAAATAAATAAATCTGAAAACATATTTAAAAAATATTTCATTTTCTTTTAATCATCATCGAATACTGTTTTCTTTGTTCCTTTATTATTATTTTGTGAACAAGAGTAAAGACTCACCCTTTCATACCATTATTGTGGAATGGGTCACATCAAGAACAACGTGGAGACGAATCGGCCATCTTCAGAGCCTTTAGCGCTTGGCATTCCTTTCAATAGTCCTAAAACATAAAATTAAGGCTCTTTACAAGATGTTTTACAAATGCGATGTCACAATTGTCAAATTTACTATAGAACACTTGGGAATTTAACGGAAAATAAGCAAGATTTGAGTATAGGGATATCAAGATTTTGCCATATCAGTATAGCAATATTAGGGACCAGCTACGCACTGCTAAAAGAGACCGCCGTAAAGCTGAGAGGCTCTGGCTTTCCACCAGACTCACTATTCATAAGCAAATCTTTGAAGTCGCAAAGAATCATGTCACAAATATAGTCCATGCAGCGAAATCAGCACACTACACTACTAAGATCATGGAAAGTTCCAGCTGCAAAGAGCTCTTCGAGATTACTAACAAGCTAATGTCAAGGAACACATCAACACCACTTCCAACTACCTTCTCTCCAGTCGACCTTCCGGACATGTTTGCAAATTTCTTCCATGACAAAGTACAAACCATTAGAGATAAGCTTGACACCACAATTTCAATTTGACTCGTCGTCACCATACAGTTGGGATACAGAATTTGAGCGGCAACCATTAGCAGCATTTGAACCTGTCTCTATGGATTTCGTACGTACAATCGTGATGAAGAGTGCACCAAAGTCATGTGAACTTGATCCAATTCCAACATCACTGCTGCCTGAGTGCTTAGATCCAGTATTGCCTTCACTAACTGATGTTATTAATACCTCTCTCTCATCCGGGGAATTCCCATCATTTTTCAAAACTGCCATTGTAAAGCCTCTGCTGCAGAAACCAACATTAGACCATACCGATTTAAAGAACTACCGCCGAGTTTCTAATCTCCCATTCATTTAAAAAATCTTAGAAAAGGCTGTTCTATCCCAGCTTGTATCTCATCTAAATTCAAATAGTCTTTTTAGCAATGTACAATCTGCATATCGCCTTTGCCACAGTACTGAAACAACTCTTCTAAAAGTAGTTAATGACATTCTCTCTGCTTTGGATAGCGGAAAGATTACAGTCCTCACCCTCCTTGATTTGTCTGCAGCATTTGACACAACAGACCATGACATATTACTTCACCGTCTCCAGCATGTATTTGGCATTCATGATACAGCCTTACTGTGGTTCAAGTCCTACTTCGTCAACAGGACACACATTGTATCTGCAAATGGAATACACTCCAGCCCAGTTGATCTATGTTGTGGTGTTCCACAGGGGTCTGTTCTTGGACCTGTTCTCTTCATTCTGTACACTCAGTCGCTCTCAAGTGTCATAGATCATCATCCAGTGTCTCACCAATTGTACGCTGATGACACCCAAATATACAAATCTAGCCACCCAACTGAAGTTGATGCTACCATCCATGGTGTAGAGAGGTGCATTTCTGATGTGAAATCATGGATGACATGTAACAAGCTGCAGATGAATGATGATAAAACCGAGGCCATTCTGATCACAACACAAAGACTTTCTCATTCACATCCTTTACCTCAGACAATAAATATCAGCAACACCAACATTAAATTCACACAATCAGTACGAAACCTAGGTGTTACTCTGGACAGTACTCTCACATTGCACCAACATGTCATGAACATATGCAAGGCTGCATATCTTGAGCTGAGACGCATCAGCTCAATTTGCAAATATATTTCAGTTGATGCCACTAAAACACTTGTGTGTTCATTAGTGCTTTCAAGACTGGACTATTGTAACTCAATTCTGTCTGGTTCATCTCAATATCTACTCCAGAAACTTCAAAAAGTTCAAAACACAGCTGCTCGGATCGTACTTAGAGTACCACGATCAGAGCACACCTCCCCGCTGCTCTGTACCCTACACTGGTTATCCATTCGATCCAGAATCAAACACAAAATTTGTTCTCTGTGCTACATTTCAATGTCGGACTCTAGTCCAACATACCTATCTGACCTCACCCATGTGTACACACCATCAATATACTTACGCTCCTCTTCTGACAATCGTATACTCATTATTCCCACTATGAAAACAAAGTCATATGGACAGCGTTCTTTTGCATACCAGGGCCCAGCAACGTGGAATGAATTGCCCACTGAACTTAGACACAAAGACACAGTGATCACGTTCAAGAGGGCTCTCAAAACTCACTTATTTCGACTGCAAGAACAAACTTAAAGACTTAATAATGTTTCCTACCTGAAATATTCTCAGCATGTTTTTTATTTTTTTAAATGTTTTTCTAATTTCGTGTTGATTGTTTTTGTAATAATATTATTATGTTTCTTATCTTATAGGTGTTGTCTAATGTTGTAAAACGCTTAGAGCTTCTAAAGATTAGGCGCTACACAAAGTCTTCATTATTATTATTATATCTCACTTTCCATCGGGAAATTACGACCTATCTAGATCAATGACCTGTTTTAGTATCGTTCACAAGTCACTGTTCTCTGTTAACAGGCTATCCACCATGAGTTTAGCTTTTAACCCAGCGAAGGGCTCCGAATATACAAGTTCGCATCACATGTGTCTCTTCTAGAAAGTAGAAAAGATCAGTCTCAACCGCAACATTAACGGTCTTTTGCTGTCGTACCCAGCGTGGTACACTCCGCAGTAGGCGAATAATTAAACCCATCAAATTGGCTTGCATTCAAACAGCTACTTCCAATGTAATTTCTTATCTTAACGGAAATTGCCAAGCAAAGTACAATCGGAAAATCTTCGGACTCTTCCGTCAATTCGAGAAAGAAACATCGGATGTAATTCGTCACCCTTGAGAACTTTATTCTGAATTAATGTTGTTCACATGGATCAATATGGCGGCAGAAAGACACAAAGTTATAAAAAAAAGCATTGTTGACCGTTGCTTTCGTAACATGTGCTGCACTCCACCAAAACATCAAAAGTAATGTGTACTTTTACAAATACTTTACGACCTGACGGAAATGACTAAGTGATGCTCCAATCGTATACTGTATAGGGGACGCTCTACATATATTATGAACGTCTGAGAGAGTGACAGGTGGACGGTAAAGTTGTCTGCATTTGCAACATGCACAATGATGAGAATATTATCGTATCTCTCCGTTACTTTCATGTACTGTGGCTGACATTTCTCTGGATATTGTACTTGTGGAAACTGTACATGATCTAAGCACATTGCTAACTAAAATGATTGCTTCCTTATGCTCCAAAAATCCGTCTGAAATAGTCTAAAGTACGCTATCTTTAGCAGTTAATCTAATAGAGAAAATGAATTTCGCAATACTAGACAATGCAAGATTCCGAAAGTGCAGCGAATGAATTACCAAATATAAAAAAATTTAAAAGGTGGTCAGCTCTTTAAAAAAAAAACAATTTACCTCGAAAGTCTAAGAAGTGACAATGATCAAGCGGAGCGTGCAGGATTTAAAAAATAATAATAGGTGCACAGTTGAAGTAAGACCAAGCTGTATACTCTACAAATCATTCTATATCCATCAATCATATACCAAAATAAAGGGAATTTAAGGTTCTTGTAACAATGCGTAAGATATACAAGGTCAGTATAACCAGCGAGGAAAACAGGGGACATTCTTTTTCTTTAAATCTCTAACAAAATACGAAACTGTAGAGCGCTACCATATCAGGATAAACACCATGGGGAGGCAATCCCGTGCTTGAAAAGGAGATAACTTATACAATTCACAAATAGTGACTCTGGCATAGTCTACTTTGAATAATGTTAGAGTCGTGACAGGGCAATTTACATAGTTGGCTTTAAGACATATTTAGGAACCAGTTGTCTGTCTTTTTCTTTTTTTAATGAAAGGTGCAATTTTCCCAAATGTCGTCTTCCGGTGGTTTTACATAGGCGGCCTCATACCGGTCTGACCATATACGAAAATTGACGAATGGACACCCTCAATTTTGCTCACAAGAAATTTGTTAATCGTGTCTACGGGCAGCTTTTCTAATTTTAAATTGAAATTTGATACGAAAATCTATGTTTAATATTTCTAATTCACTCGGGTAGTTATGTGTAAATCTAACGCACCTATGTTCCCTGTCAAACCATCCATGTTACAAGGGCCGTAATTACAGCAGCGTCAGTCAAGTGTTATTCAATATGTGTCATAAACGTGAACATGAGTACCGTAAAAGATACATTATACACCCGCCTTCTGGCAAATAGTTCACTTATTTTATGATTTCATATAAGTGCATTCAGAAAGGTGGCAAACAATAAAACTAAGGCATATAATTCAAGGCAGCCATATTTATTCGTTATCGGTCTTGTCTATATACTATTTGATGGTGTGGTTCATGTCTGTTATTCAAAATCGGTACAAAGTATGATGGCAGTCAACCAATGAAAACACGCGATGTCGATATTATATGCCTTCCCTCAGTTTCCATGGTTACTTCTGTCGAACGTAAGGCAGATATGACAGGACAAGCCATGTTAGAAACTTATTTACTTTATGAATCGATCAATTTCGAAATGAAGGAAAGTTTGTTCGGATTGTTTGTAAATATTACAATCATCCATAGGTCCAGAGTTAATGTAGTTTTTACCTGCTGCTTGCGACGATGGTCGATGGATCGATCGAGAGAGCATGAATTTTCAATGAAATGTGTACCATATTTAATTCATTTAAAAAACGGAGATTATTAATATTTTCTCTCGTTATTCTCTTATGTCGATAATGGTCAATAAGTTGGAATTAATAATTCATCTAGATATATGAATTTACCTGTGTGTGTGCGTGTGTCTGCGTATGTGCTGTTGTTGTTTTTTTTTGTCAATACAAGCCCAACACCACGGATAATGAACTATGTACTTAGTTTGAATTTAGCTTGCACACATAGTCTTTTTCAACAATGCCTTTACACTGGTATAGTATCTCTCTACCCTTGATAAGATAGAAAAAGAATTTCTAATAACTATGGAGACTAAAATATAACTACTTGATGAAGTATCTCTAGCATACATTAAATAAACTTCGATTTTCTTTTGCCTATTCCAACGTCGCTTTTATTTTCTCCAAAATTATAAACGTCGAATGATCGTTCTCACAAACAAACACGCTTTTCATGTAACGCCTGTTTTTCTCCCGACTCCTTACGTAATGCAGAAAGTATTTAACTCAGCCCTTTCGTTCTATATACTTCCGTTTTACAATACTCCATAAGTAGTATAGGGGTGCACTATGGTGTGCTTATTGCGCATGTTCAGGAAATTGATCATGGTTTTTTCTTTCTTCTAGCTGACATTATTCGCATAGCGACCTTTGAAGGTCGCATGTAAAATTCAATCCAAAAGTTAGAAGTTCAACTTTTTCATGAAATGTTTTAGGTGTGGTTCTGAGTGAATGAAGGAGTCGATTTACTATGAGGACCTGAGTTGGGTCACTATGTGGGGAACTGAGGTTGTGAATAGGAAAGTACTATGTGGTTTATGGGAATTTGACGTTATGGATGTCACTATTGGGGGTATAAGGTCATTTAACATTATGTTTGGGTCACAGTAGACTCAAGTAGTGCGTATATACCAAGTTCTAGGTTATTCTCATCTATTTTCGTTAATTTATTAAAGTTTCTAAAGTGAGTTCAAAACATGAAAGATAATGGAACAGCTTTGCTGCTATGCAAGCACAAACGAAACTCGCAAAATTATCATTGCTATACCAGACAGCAGTCGAGAAATTATTCAAGATAAAAGGAATAATGTATAATCTGCTTTTTCTATAATACAAATATTCTCAATGCAAATAGTACGTGAGCCTTTGTAAATTTATCGCACACTAAGACGAGCTGATCACATTCCAAATGCAAGGTGTGGCGTAATGATTGTCAAGCACTCCAGCATTAGTTATTCACATTCCAAATACAAAGTCTGATCTGGTGACGTTCACGTACTCCTACACGAGTAGTCTGTCTCTATTACAAAACTGCGCATCGTCTCTACAAAAAAGAAAGCTGCTTTGCAGTAAGTCTTGATATGAAGTTGCAAAGAAAATATGGCATAATCTGTCTGGTAACAAACCTAATTATTTTGTCCTTGCCTGACTCGCCAAAACGTATAGGTATCATTAGTTTCACAAACGCTTTAAACGTTAATTTTCAGGGTGATTGATTCTTGAAATACAAAAACAATGTGTAAGCTAGAAATGAAAGTAAACTATAGATAAAAGATGCCTCGCTACGCTTTGTGGTTACGCAAATGTAACACGAAAAATGCTATATGTAACCGGTTGTAACAATATTTTAATTTTTCTAGATCCTTCTAAATGATAACCAAACCATATAAATCTCTTCATTCCTCAAGTCTGAATTTCAACTATAACGATACCATAATATCAGATTTCGACTATTTACATTTGCTGTAATGACCAATTTAATTTTTTGCACATATTTCTTGAGGCATCGTAAGGTCCTTTTCGGATTTCTCTCATAGTTTCAAGTGGCTTTAAAGTTTCTCCCGTTTTCTGAACAATGTTTGGAACGTAAGACATAAGGTGTTCTAAGTGATGTTTGTATCAACTGATTCGTCATCGAGTTTATCAATATCATCGAATGGACGTTTCAACGTATCACCTAACATTTACCAACAATAAGTGTAGACCTCATCAGTATATTTGAGTTCATAGCATTTCATACACTCAATTTTTGGAAGTTCACCTAATGAATGATATTGATATGTATCCCCAGCATAGGTCTGCTGTAGTCTCTTTTGTTGTCCCATACGTTGACTTTCCTGAAAACATTTGGAAGAGAAATGCAAAACGGTATGATTGATCATTGTTTCTTTGAAACAAGAATTGATTGTTCACGACATCAGCTTTTATACTGAACGATATATTTATTATACTTGAAATTATTTATGCGCGTATTTTATTTCTTTTTGTAATGAACAAAGTCAGCTTAATACAAATACTAATATTTCGTAGATCCTAGCACACGTTTGTTGGGATTAGAATGATGTTGTAAAAATGTGGATGTGAAAATTTGATACAGTTGAATGAATTTGGCTTTAATAAATTGTCACATTGGTAAGAACATCGATGTAAAAATAAGACTTTTCGCCCAATACAAACACCAAAAATATGTCCATAGTACGCTTACACATCAAGGTATATGCGGGATTTTGCTATACACGTCAAGAGCGAATACAGTAAAAATTTAGAGGAATAATTTTATTTCGAACACCTTAAGCACATATAGAGGAAAAATAAAAACTTTACTGCTACAGCAACAATAATATGACAAAAATAACATCTTGAAATTAAAAATGTAGTAAGGAAACAATAAGAAAGGTGGCAAACAACGTTTCAATGTAGAAAGCCTACAATTTAATCTCCAATGACCTTAATATTTTAATCGAAAAGATGGAAGTATTCCAGCAAAATTTGGGTACACAGTCGGATGTTTGAATCAATTAGTTACTTTAGATGATGCACGTGACATTGAGTTACTAGAGGAGTTAGAAGACGATGTTAAGATTTAGAAGCAAACCTGGCAGAGAACGAATTGATGAGAGGTGAAAAATCATTATGAAGCAAACATAAGAACATTTAAAATCGATGCCATGGTCAACATAGATCAATATAATTTTAAACATCTTCCTTGTCATTAAGGATCTTAATCCAAGTCCTAATCAATTATCTTTATAACTATATGCTGTGAAATGTTAAACAACTTAGCGTTAAAAATCAGTCCATGTAGGCCATCTTTAACGACTTACATCACGCAGCATTGTATACTGATTTAATAGCGTCGAACAGTATGCTTCTAAAGAAATATTTGTATTTCAAGATTGGAAAACCGTACAAACTAACATTTGAGGAGTTTATGAAGCACATCGTACCTGCATGCTTTGATGAGTTAACGAAAGACTTCCTAATTAGTGCAGGTTTGTTGTCAGACATGTTAGACCGTATTCTCGTTGCGACATCGGTTCAAGAGTTGTTGGAAGTAGCAGCATTCTCGTTGCTAAGATGGAACTTAGAATTTTTTTAAATGTAGACACCTCGTTTAGATTTAACTGAATATACTGGAATAAGCCTGATATTTGGAATGTGAATAACTCGAGTAGGATCACTTCAAAATCATTACACCACACATTGTATCTGGAGTGTGAACAACTCGGGTAGGTGGACGATATCTTTGCATAATATTTGGAATGAGAAATGCTTGTATTATACAGATGGAAGGATTTAGATTACTCCTTTTATATACAGTAATATCCTGCAAAAGCAGTGATAATGTTGTCAGTTTAGTTCATGCTTGCGTAGCAGCGAAGCCCTTCCATTATCTTTTAAAGTCTTAAACATTGATTAAAATGCATAAGGTTGGTCTAGAACTTGCAATTTCTGTGTTAATTGAGTCTATAGTGACCCAGACGTAATGTTAAATTATCGAAGACCCTCATAATGACAACCATGACGTTAAATTTCCAAATGTCACATAGTACTTCGACCATCACCCACACGCCCAATTCCCCCCTAGTAGCCAAGCCCAGGATCCCATAGTAAATCGATCTATCCACATATGACTAACCCATATCCCCACCAAACAAATACAAAAAAAATATATAACTTCTATCTTCCGAATTGAATTTAATCACACGGCCCTCAGAGGTCGTTGTACAGATAATATCATCCAGGATCAAAGCTCACCTTCCTTAATAAGCGCAATTATTGACTGCATAGTACTCCCCTAGTCTACTTGCAGAGTATTGTAAATCGTTAAGTACGCAAAACTAAAAGACTGAATCGAATACGTTGCATTTTCCTAAATAAATGGGTGACATAGATGAATTGCAGGAAAATCACGTGCATTTGCAATAAGGAGCCATCAGTGTAGTTTAACATTTTGGTAAAAACAGTTCATATGAATAGACGAAGAAAATCGAAGTTCATTTAACATAAACTTCATCAAGTAGTTAATTTTCAGCCTCCAGAATTATTCTACTTTATCAAAGTTAGAAAGTTACTCCACCCGAGTATGTTTGCAAATTAAATCAAACAAGATGATATAGAGAGTGATAATGGGTTTGTATTAAAATTAAAAACAACAACAACAACAACACACATAGATTAGGTAACTTCCTTTCGTTTGGAAGTGAGCGATTCATAATGTAAATAAGCTTCTAAAATGGCTTGTCGTCTCATATACGCCTTGATTTTGATGGAAGTAACTGAAGGGACTGAAGTTAGTCATAAAAATATCTACGTCTTCTGATCCCATCGGTTGACTCTTGTACCGATTTTGAATTTGTACCGATTTTGACTAGTAAAGTCAACATGAAAGACACCAATATATATAACCGTTTTCAAATAAATGTGTTTCAGGGGGGTTATATAATTATATACTTTAATATTCCTATTTTGCACCGGTTTATGTCACCCCTGGAAATTTCTGAATGCACTTATATGATTTGATCAAGTCGCTGAATTTTACCGAGGTTCAGGGAAGGCAATTTTCTGATACTTCTTGAAAACCTAAGTGTACAGTTTGCTGATAGTGTTATCCACCATGTCATTCTCCTTTACATCTAATTATTGATTAGTCCACCTCGTCCTCTCCAGCTGGCCCAACGATGTCTCCATCTCGTCCGTTTTATGGCTCACCATACGGTCTTTCCAGCTCGCCCTATTATATCTCCAGTTCAACGTTCGATCTCTCCATGGACATCACCTTCGCAGCACACCCTACAGTTTTGCCAGTTCGCACCAAGATCTCTTCAGCACGGTCTACGGTCTCTGCAGCTCTCCCAAGGATTTCGCCAGTTCACCCAACGATCTCTACAGCTCGCCCTGCTGTCTCTGCAGCGCACCCTACGATTTCCGTAGCTTCTCCATTTTAAACGATCTGGCGTGCCATACTAAAGCATTCCCGTTCTCGGTGACAAGTAGCGTGAACAATATTCACCAATTTGCATGATACTGTACGTATCAAAGCATTCTACACAAACAGAAAACGTTCCATTTTATCCAATCAGTGTGGTTTTCTAAACCCAGTCGTGCAAGCGACGCGCAGGTGATATGTTTGTGTAGGGACTAAGGGGGCACGTCGGCGCCATAGTGACTAAATACTGCCAACTGAAAGGAAAGTTAGAACAATTAAATATTTGAAGAATTGCATTAAACTTTGCCAATGTAAACTGTACTGTTTGCGAATGATCACGGAAAGACTGCAGTCAGGTTAAATGTAACAAAATAGTTTCGTTGCAGAGATAATTGCATTATTTTACTAAAGAATACGTTTGTAACAAATACTGGGGAAAAAAGATTAATTCCTTAAATAAGGTACTAACTTTAATCGTTGGTATAGCTGTTTTTTATTTTTATTGTCCTTAAACTATCCAAATCAGCATAAGATACCCGACTCAGTCTATTTGTCCAATCATATCACATTAACAAGATGCAATCGAATTTAACTCGCTTATATATTCCATGTCTCTCTGGTATACATTTGAATTACACTTTGCAGTATGGGTTCGAAAATCTATAAGGAAGATAGAGAATAAACCAGCAGACGTGTATTTGTTTATCAGTGACAAAGCCGGTTCAACAACAGTGAACGATGGTCATTGCAAAGGGATCCCTCCAAGCCAGAATTCAAAATATTGTGGTTAGGACCGTCATCATTTGTAGGATATCAGATCCGCAGTCGTAGTTAGGCCCGTCATCACTGGCATGATATCAGCTTTACAGTCGTTGGTAGACACGTAAGCGTTGTCATGATATCACCTCCGCAGTCGTGGTTAGGCCCGTCATCATTAACATGATGTCAGCTTTGCAGTCATGGTTAGGACCGTTATCATTTGCATCATGTTACCTCTGCAGATGGAAGATCATTTTAATTGCACTTGATTGAGTTTCAGTCAAACATGTGTGTTCGGTCGTTCAGTCACATACGACTGTTTAAAGTTTAAATTAAAGCTGTGTTCAGTCGTTCAGCTATACACGACTGTTTAAAAACACCGCCGTGCCCATCATATTTATCGACCTGGTAACCATGGAGACAATGGTAAACATATAAAATATCGTCTGCCGTGAATCGATTTGGAATTTATTGAGGCTATCATCTATTGGTGTTACAATACGCCATGAATGAATTAGAAAAGAGCCCATCGCTCCCTAAAAAGTGGGTGAAATGTGCAGAATATCATTCAAGTCATGCTATCTAAAAATGTGGATTGACAAAGGGATATATATTTACAAAAAAAAGGAAAAAGGAGACATACATTTAAAAAAAGAAATAAGAACAGCAACAATAAAGAATGTACAACATCTTTTCCACGATTGAAAAGTGGATGGACGATTTGTTGCACGATGCTAAATGGTTCCGACATGTTTTTTTCAAGACAGTAAGCACATCAAAATGGTTTCGACATGTTGTTTTCAAGACAGTAAGCACATCAAAATGGTTCCGACATGTTGTTTTCAAGACAGTAAGCACATCAAAATGGTTCCGACATGTTGTGTTCAAGACAGTAAGCACATCAAAATGGTTCCGACATGTTGTTTCAAGACAGTAAGCACATCAAAATGGTTCCGACATTTTGTTTTCAAGACAGTAAGCACATCATCCTTTGTATGTTGTTCACTATATCTATATTAATGTCCTCTTTTGAGATTCATTATCCCAAATAAATAAATCCTCGATAAAATATTTGAAATGCAAAAGTTGACGGTACGGTTCCACACAATTTAGCTCCAATTTCAACTTGCCCACAATTTAATCAATGCATCTGCGATTTTCTCAACATTGTTTTCTCTTTGAATGAGAACACAAACGAAAGCAAGCGAAAATGCGAATTGCACGAAGGATGAAATACTTAAAGAAAATTTAGGCAATGTCTTCCACTACTTACTTCTGTGCCCAGTTTCTGGAATCGAATGTGGTTAATTTGATAGAGACAGCGATCTTATGATGATCTAGTATGTATGAATCTGGTATTCAGATCTGGTATTCAAATCTTGTATTCTAATCTGGTGTTCAGATCTGGTATTCAAATCTGGTATTCTAATCTGGTATTCAAATCTGGTATTCTAATCTGGTATTCAAATCTGGTAATAAACAGAATGTTAACAAAATTGTATAGGTCCTGATGAATGAACATCTAAATCTGATGTGGTCACTGATGGAAACAAATCAATTTTCGAAAAAGAAAGGTTGCTGGCCCCTCTTCCTATGCCATGGCAAGCAGGCGGCTGGTTTATTCGGCTTGATTTACTTGAAATGCCTGACAGATTTAATACAAAGCCCAGTCGCTTGAAGAAAATGAAGAATACGGAGATGAGATGAGTTTTGTTTCTTTATAGTACTGCTGAGAACATCATGTGGAGGTTATATTGGAAATGTTTGTTATAGTATTTGCATCATTGGAAATGTTTGTTATAGTATTTGCATCATTGGAAATGTTTGTTATAGTATTTGCATCATTGGAAATGTTTGTTATAGTATTGGTGTCAATATTCCGCCATATAATGTAACATCTTGCAATACTACTTTTGTCTCTCTTAACCACCTTCACATCTGTCAGGTGAACCTAAAACAAAAATAAGAAGAAAAAAAATCCCAAAAATATCAAAACAGTTCTTTCTCTTACTTTTAATTAACTTTAGCTCTTTTTGAGGGGGTGGGGGGTGGGTGGGTGTTGAGGCAGGTCCTCATTTTTTCCCATTGTTTTAATGACTTGCTTTCGTTAGGAAAATCTAGTTTTTGACGTCCAGTATTCATTCCTGTATCAGCGATTTGTTACAGTCACGTTTAGGACTCAGTATAAACGTAATGACAAAATGGGAACCAGTTTTTCTATGTTGCCAGGAAGTCAAACGTGTGTTGACACCGAGGATATGGACCAAAAAAATATATCCACGAAGTTCAGCAGTGTGCAAAACATACATAAATGGACAAAATCATACATTTCATATAGATATACACCAAGAAGGCAAAAATATAGAAAAGAAGCGTGCAACGTTGGTTCTGAAATTGCCTTTAACATCTTTGTTAGGTCAAATATAGAATATACCTCAAACTGT
Organism: Sinohyriopsis cumingii; assembly: GCA_028554795.2. NCBI lineage: Eukaryota > Metazoa > Mollusca > Bivalvia > Unionida > Unionidae > Sinohyriopsis > Sinohyriopsis cumingii. The sequence goes on from JAPYKE020000039.1 coordinate 453,334, forward strand.
ATGCAGACCCACCTCTCCCTGGGCACCAATCACTCTTTCCCTATTTCTGAAGTAAGAATCTTCTTTTAGTTTCTATCAGATTCAAATTACGCCAAGTATTTAAATTAGCAATGAAGGCAGTACTAATTGCAGTTGAATATCTAAATAGAACAACTTGTGCAAACATAGATCGATATTTTGATATGGGATATACTCTAGCATGATGGGAGTAAATCAGCATGATATGGGATATACTCTAGCGTGTGGGGAGTAAATTAGCATGATATGGGATATACTCCATCGTGATAGGACGAAACCATCATGATATGGAAAAAACTCCTTCGTGATGGAACTAAATCAGCATGATATGGGATATACTCCATCGTGATAGGACCAAACCATCATGATATGGAAAAAACTCCATCGTGATGGAACTAAATCAGCACGATAATGGATATACTCCATCCTGATGGGAGTAAATCAGCATTATATGGAATATACTCCATCGTGATGTGAGTAAATCAGCATGATATGGGATATACTCCATCGTGATGGGAGTAAATCCGCATCCTGTTGGATATACTCAATCGTGATGGGACTAAATCAGCATGATATGGGATATATTTCAGCGTGATGGGACTAAATCAGCATAATATGGCATATACTCCGGCGTGAGGGGAGTAAATCAGCATGATATGGGATATACTCTAGCGTGTGGGGAGTAAATTAGCATGATACTCCATCGTGATAAGACCAAACCATCATGATATGAGGAAAACTCCATCGTGATGGAACTAAATCAGCTTGATATGGGATATACTACATCGTGATGGGACGAAACCAGGATTATAAGGGATAACCTCCAGCGTAATGGGAGTAAAGCAGCATGATATGGGATGTACTCCAGCTTAATTGGACTAAATCGGCATGATATGGGATATACTCCATCGTTATGGGAGTAAATCAGTCTGATCTGGAATATACTCTAGAGTGATGGGACTAAATCAGCATAATATGGGATATACTCCAGCGTGAGGGGAATTTATCAGGATGATATGGGATATACTCCATCGTGAGGGGAGAAAATCAGCCTGATATTCAATAAACTCCAGAGTGATGTGACTAAATCAGAATATTATGGGATACACTCCAGTGTGAGGGGAGTTAATCAGGATCATATGGGATATACTCCATCGTGATGGGCCTAAACCATGATATGGGATATACTCCATCGTTAAGGGAATAAATCGTCATTACAGGTTAAATACTTAATAGTGAGGTTTGTAAATCTGCATTATATGGGATATACTCCATCGTGAAGGGAGTCAATCATTATTATAGCGGATATACTCCATCGTGATGGGAGTCAATCATTATTATAGCGGATATACTCCATCGTGATGGGAGTCAATCATTATTATAGCGGATATACTCCATCGTGAAGGGAGTCAATCATTATTATAGCGGATATACTCCATCGGAAAGGGAGTAAATCATTAATATAGGGTACATACTCCATCGTGAAGGGAATACATCATTAGTACGGGGAATATACTCAATAGCGATGTTTGCAAATCTGCATTATATGGGATATACGCTATCGTGAAGGGAGTAAATCGTTATTATAGGGCATATACTCCATCGTGAAGGGACAAAATCATTATTATATGGTATTTACCATCGTGAAGGGGATAAAATATTATTACAGGGGATATACTCAATAGCGAGGGGTGCAAATTTGCATTTTATGGGATATATCATTATTATAGGGGCTATACATTCTTCATATTGAAGAGTTGTTGTTGTTGTAGGGTTTAACGCCATTTTTCAGCACACGATAGGCTATGCAAGGCGGCCAGTATTAATGGTGGAGGAAGAACCCAGGAAAACCCCGGGAAGAATCACCGACCCACGAGAAGCTACTGGCAAACTTTCTCACATACCCACATTGGCCGAATCCTAGACTCGAACTCACGCAGACAGAGGTGAGATGGCAGTGATCCATAACAGAGAGCGCTTTAGACCACTCGGCCACTCGGGGCCCCTCCATCTTGACTGGAGTAAATCAGCATTATATTACTTTGGACCAGAAAGGCTGGCTTTGATAGTCTCAGAAATATTCGAACAGATAAAATAGTATATGTAAATTTTATCCAAGGGACACAGCGTACAAATCAACCGATCGATCACTCAAATAAAGAGTAAAATCGATCGATCGCTCAGATCCATTGGCATTGATCGGTAGAACTATGAAAATAAAGCATTGCTTTTAACTCGACGATGCTATAATGGACCTTGTGTGCCAACATATAGGAGAAGATTTCCAAAAGGACTGAAGCACAGGTTAACTTAGATGATTAAGCTAAGTTTAAATTTGTTGAAATGCATTTTTAAGCAACTTTAAGCAACTTTATCAAATAACTGTGTACTATTTACGTTATAAACCCATATCGTAGTTTATCCTTATTATATACCGAGCTCGTTGCAGCCTTTGCAAATAGATTTAGTGGGATAATACAATATATCTTTCACTTTATTGACGTTTTCAGGAACTTGTTGATTTGCTGCTTAGCACACGTATTACCCAATATGTTTGCTGCTACGTAACATGGCGTAAGCAGGTATATGATGACGTAACACTTTGAAAAATTATATCACTTCTTGGCATTTATTATTCAGTACTAAAATATAGTGAACAGTTTATCACCTAGTTCGTACACTTTGCCTTAGTGTGTGCAGTTTGATAATTTTGATATTCTAACATGTTTACATATCACTTTATGTGATTCTGATTGGCCCAAATAAGCCGATGAAATTATTGTGCAGTATTCACTTTACTGATTGGCTACAATCATGGGAACACTTTTTTAACCCCACCTTCTGAAATCGTTTGTTTTCAATGAACATTTTGGAGGCCATTTGTCAATTCGAGTCACGAAAGGAATTGGAGGAAAATGGTATCGTCTGTCTGAATATGACCAATTTACCATCACAGGGGCTTGTTATGTCATGCATAACATATCAAAACATGAAAATGACTAGAACCCCAAGACAACAACAACAACAAGTAAAGCTAAGGGCATTGCTCAGTTGATAGCGGGTGTGTGGGGTGTGAGTGGATGGGGGCGGTTTACCTGTAGCGTGGAACCCACAGCATATACAATCTTGGTTTAAATGTTAACTTAAAGGAGTAAATAAACTCACCTCTGTTCACAGAAGAATGCGGACATGAACCGGTTTCCAAATCGACAGACGTTCATCCAACCAACGTATGCTTACGCGGTAAACGTGTGATGCAAATCAGACTCTAAATGAAATTTGTTTACATATTCTATAGTCTTCTGTTCCAAACCAAACATTGAAAATGTCCGGTAACAAATGCACTAAAGTAAATATGGTAATTTCTACATCCAGTAAACCTTCTTTCACGTGAATATCACAACAATGTAATGTTCAGTAAAAGGGACACTTTAGGTTACATAAACATGGATAGTCAACGGGTACTGCATCATACAATGCGACATCTCGCGCATTTGACATTCTGTCTTGAAAATGAGTGTGTGCAAAATGCTCTGTTTATTCGGAAAGACACTTGTTCTTTGATATCAAGTTTGTAAGAAAAGTACAATCTATTTTAAACGTCAATAATAATTCCACTTTTGGACCACTTCACGCACAACAAATGAAAGGTGCAACGTCTGTCAGAATGAACGAAATTATTCTTTCTGCTATCTGAATATCTCCCACTAAATAAAATTTTGGGGTAAAATAAATCACAAATGGGCAATGATTTTATATTAAATTCATGAAACTGCACACACTATGAGCAAAGTGTACCGACAATGTAATAAACCGTTCAATATATTTTAGTATTGAATAATAAATACTAAGAAGTTTTATAACTTTACCTAGTGTTACACCATGACAGACGAGCTGTGACGCCAAGGCTCGTAAAAGCTGGATGTTATTATACTCGTATCATAAATCATAAATCATTACCAATCTGAGATCCTCTGTTACGTATATATTTCATAATCAGATATTGAAATACATCAGTGACATCGCCATAGTTGGGAAATCACTTTTAGAAATAATTTAGTTTTCGATTTATGAAGTGTATCTGCCGTTATGCAGTTATTTAGATATTTAAATTGTCTTCTTCTTTTTCTTCTCCCTCCCCCCTCGTTTACTCTTCACCTTCATGAGAAAATCTTAAAATATATATCAAGATTGTTAACCATCTAGAATACACTTATGCAGTCAATGAGAATGCGCGATGAAGAATGCATTTAAATGAATGCTAAACAGCAAAACGGAACCTTCACACATGAACCTTTTATCACCAGTTTTCCACACAAATCATGCCAGTTGCTATTCGATATTCTGTCACCCGAGCATTATTGTATTTCCACCTGAACTAAAATATGTCAGTTTCACTATTAACGATGCAGCATTGTATAAAAGGAGAAAAAGTAGCATTCTAGTTGTTGAAAATTCATACGAAGGGATGATTACTGGATGCAGAAATTGTATTAAATCTAACTAAATTTATTACTGAGCAGGGACGTCATCTAAACTTTTTTCGAGGGGTGGGTGGGTGGGTTAAACTTGATTGGTGGTGGTGGGGGCAAAACTTGATTCATGCAAATATCAACGCGCTGGCTTGGGCTAAAAAACATAGAGAGATAGTAATAGCAGGGACGTCATTTCAATTTTTCCGGGGGTGGGGTGGAAAACTTGACGGGCTTGTTAATTTTTGTATATAGGCTACAGTAATTTTACAGCACATGCAAATTCGGTGGAATGCCCCTTCCCCCCCCCCATGACGTCCCTGTTGCTGAGTATAGCAATTCAAGAATTAATGTAATTTGGGACAGTATATTTGCGTTATATGGTTTGGAATAATGTCGTGGTTGGATAAAGTTCTGAAACTTGGGAGACCGGCATTTGTCACATTTTTCTCCGGACACAGGTCAGTTTATTTACTCATATAGATCACGTTTAATGTTCGACCCGAATGATATACACTACGATCCCGAATCTTAATATGATAGATATGTCACCTGCATTACGTAGACTTGACGCATATTCATTCACTGGATTAGGTGATAAAGTTATTAACTGCCACACGAGAATGTAACGTCCCAAGAGGAACCCCAAATTCACCAAAAAGTTTTATCTTATCTGTATGTTTATCCCTGGCTTTCGTGTCAAAATCTTGCAAGAATCGCCATAAAAAGGACACTGATTTTCTTATTCCTTTTCTTCAGAAAAAGGAGGTGCCAACCTTTTGCGCAATAATAATTGACATGCAATAAATAAAGAATCAATCGTCTTGATGTCAGTTACATATTTGGACCACCAAAATAATGTCAAAAGACTTCTAAATCCAACACATCTCTGTGTAGGTGACATTCACGTTACACGAAGCCATCTAACGTTATGCGTAGTATTTAACGGTTGTAGCCCAGCAACTAAAGGCGAAAATTGGATTATTCGACAATAGATAATTGATAATTTCAGATCGTGTTTTGGAAATGTATCATTTTTATTATACGAAGCCATTTGAATTCAATCCCATATTGAACAGGCTCAGTTGTTGGCAAACAATTAATGGCTGAAGCGAATAATAATGTTGGGGAAATGGCTATTTCCGTGGTGTGGATATTGGTCAGGTATTTCGACACTACGTTGTATTCGTCTGTTACTGCTGCAGTCTGTTGCATCTCTCTCTCTCTCTCTCTCTCTCTCTCTCTCTCCGGAACAATTTGGTAAATTGTATTTTCATTTGATCTATACAGTACCTAATAATAAAGTCGATAGCTCTTCAGACTGCGTGCACTCACTACGTGTAGCCCACCAGTTTAATCATTCCCTTTTTATTTGTCTTCCCTCCTTGTCTTTACTATTTACAATTCAATCGGACCCGGTCCTAGGGCAAGGCGAACGAAGTAACCGCCTTGGGCTCCGCGCTTTCATGAAATCAACTCCGCAATGTAATATTTTGCTTGCGGCCCGGCTCATCGCTTTTGCTGCCTTGGGCCCCGCACATCCTAGGGCCGGGCTTGGGTTCAATGTTACATGTCTTTGCAGTCGTGATTGATTAAAAATAATAAAATTCACTGTTAGATTTAAGTTGGTATCCTTCGGCGAATATTTCAGCAACCTCTTACAACTCTATCTCTCTCTCGGTTTTATTTATTTATCAAGTTTATTTATTTATTTATTTTATAATACCCGTGCAAACATATATTAATATACATGATACTTGCAGTTAAGAACATCATTCCTCCACCAAATATACTGGCCACCATGTATAATCCAATGTGTGCTGAAAAATGGCGTTAAATTAAAAAACAACATCAACCCATCCTCATCCAAATATATATGGTATTGCTTATATAGTTTTTATGGGGGTTAGGGGATTGCTTGTATTGTGAAAATATGAGTACATTTTCAATAGTTGTGAGCACAGTATTAACACCTCCCTCCCTCCCTCTCTCTCTCTCTTCTCTTGCAGGCGCGCAAATAAATTAGACATTTTGATACTTGTTTTTATTATTTTTCGGCGTTGAGCTGATAAAGAAATTGCTAGTTGATGATATTCTATTTGTCGTGATGTTAGGGCGGCGAAGCATACTCCAACTGCTACATCCACTAAAGACTCACCTCCTTCCCAGCAAAGAGTCTCTTTTTTTAGAAAAAAAATATCAACTTCACGCTCGGCAACGGTAAAACAATAGTCTGTGGGTGGGGATATTTGACACGGATGTGTAAACATAAATATTCCGCTGACCGCGCTAAGTCGACATTTTCAAATGTTGCATATATCAGCATAATGTATAATTCAGAGGTAGGTGTTTTATGGGTCTCATGCCTACCTAAATTTAAACCACGCTTGTCATAGAGTGGGTGTCTATTACAGTGCGTTATCTACTGAACGATACCCTTAATTTTATTTGTAACGATCCCTGTTCGGTAAAATGTCCGTATTCCGACAGATGTAACATATGTTTACCACTGCTACTTGATCTATCGATTTGAAAAATGGCCGCCAAAGTCTTGATAGTAAAGCTTTTATTTAAAACGTTCCAGAAGGTGGGGTAAGGAAAATTCCCATGGACATGGCCAATAAGTGAAGAGAATACTGTGCAAGAATTTAATGGGCTTATTTAGGATCAATTAGATACACATAACGTGATATGTAAACATGTTGACATATCAAAACTATTAAACTTCATACACTATATGTAAAGTGTATCAACTATGCAAGAAACACATATTAGACATGTATAGTGAGGTCATATATTATGTCATGACATCTTGTAAGGCAACAGCGAAACGTCCATTGCATCCGAATGTATCGGAGTCATTTCAATGCGTTCTTTTTAGGAGCATTGTGATATCCTCTATAAATGCAGTGAGCACTAATATAAACTCCTGTATAAATGTAATGAGTACTAATGTAAGATCCTGCATAAATGCAATGGGCACCAGTGTAAGATCCTGTATAAATGCTATGAGTACTAATGTAAGGTCTTGCATAAATGTAATGAGCACCAATTTAAGATCCTGGATAAATGATGAGTACTAATGTAAGATCCTGCATAAATGCTATGAGTACTAATGTAAGGTCTTGCATAAATGCAATGAGCACCAATGTAAGATCCTGTGTAAATGCAATGAGCACCAATGTAATATCCTGTATAAATGCTATGAGTACCAATGTAAGATCCTGTATAAATGCTATGAGTACTAATTTAAGATCCTGCATAAATGCAATGAGCACCAATGTAAGATCCTGTATAAATGTAATGAGTAATAATGTAAGATCCTGTATAAATGCTGTGAGTACCAATGTAAGATCCTGCATAAATGCAATGAGCACCAATGTAAGATCCTGTATAAATGCTATGTAAGATCCTGCATAAATGCAATGAGTACTAATGTAAGATCTTGCATATATGCAATGAGCACCAATGTAAGATCCTGTATAAATGTAATGAGCACCAATGTAAGATACTGTATAAATGTAATGAGTACTAATGTAAGATCTTGCATAAATGAAATGAACATCAATGTTAGGTCCTGCATAAATGCAATGAGCACCAATGTAAGATCCTGTATAAATGTAATGAACACCAGTGTAAGAGCCTGTATAAATCCAATGAGCATCACTGTAAGATCCTGCATAAATGTTATGAGTACTAATGTAAGATCCTGTATAAATGCTATGAGTACTAATGTAAGATCCTGTATAAATGCACTCATGAACATTCATGAGTAATGTATTTGTTACTATTGCTATCACAAATTGAGTTTTGCCAGCAAATGGGTAGCAGAACCGTTCTGGTCGAAGTCCTCGTTTTGATCATTACACCATTTATAATGGCCACATGAGTTTAAATAAACTACACAACGTAGTTAATAAAAATTGAAAGGAATACCCAGATTTGATTATTGTGAATAATATGGGCACAAACATTTATTCAACTGTCACTAAAACACTAAACATGACGTAATCCAAAACATTTCAGAGTATTTTGAAGAAAATTAAACAGCCTATAAATGTACATGAAGCAAATACACTAATGTCTTTACATCATAGTGATCATCTATTCAAATGTTAGTTTATGTGTGAGCAGTCTCAACTTTACAAGTACATGTTTGACGGGTTAAATCAAACATGAACGTCAATCTTTTCGAACGTCAATTTTTGGTGACGTTTGGAAACGAATAAAAATTATTACCAGTTCTACGGACAGTTGATTAAATGTTTGATATATTTGCTACTACCTTAATGTATTATATGTACTTCTTTCAGTTACAATTAATTACAATCTATAGTTTCTCCTGCGCTCACGTGAATTCATCTACTATGTATCATTATTAAGCTTTAGTCTTATTCGTAAACGGTAACTATATTGACTTTGCTTACAGCTATGAGAACCCCTCCGGTGGCCTAGTGTTTAGAGCGTCCGCCTCGGACGCGGGAATTCGTGGGTTCGAACCCCGGCCGAGTTATACCAAAGGCTTACAAAAATGATAATAACAGCTGCTTCGCTTGGCGCTCAGCATTAAGAGGTTGGTGTTAGGACTGGTTGGCCTGGTGTCAGGACTGGTCGGCCTGGTGTCAGGATAATGTGACTGGGTGGGACATCATGCTACATGTCTGCGGCATGATGCCCCAGTGCTAAACACCACTATAAACTCACACTGCAGACATAGTAGCGATATGACTGAAAAATTGTTAAAGCTACATTAAAAATCTAAATCACACACACACACACACACACACACACACACACACATTCCCGGATCCAGTAGTCCTGAGGTATGAATTGCCCTATGACGTGGTTTGTTTCCTTTTGTGTACTGAACGTACTTGTTGTTCTCCGAAACGATACCATTGAGTTTGGCTTATGGTGACCTTGTGATTTTTCATTATTTAAAGTTGGTTATCGCGTCGTCATTAGTTATATCGCCATTTTGTCTTTTCAGGGCCACATTTGTCGACTGAAAAGGTCTTTCTTAGGTTAGAATGAAAGTCCTTTTCGATAATTGTGTTTTGTGTGCTATAACATATTTTTGGGGTGGGTGTTTGTACAGTCATATTTTGCATATGGGTGCTATCTCGTGTCCAAGTTTTTGATGTATATGTTCTTTTCTGGGCGCCATGATATGTGTGCTATGCTATAACGTGAGTATGTTACTCTTGGGTTCCAGGGTGTAGAGATATGGGTGGGTTATTTTCCTTGTGTTCGGATTTGGGTATTGATTTTTTTTAAAAATTATTTGGGGTGGCAATTTATTTTTCCTGTTTCGTCCCAGGAAGGTCATTGGGCTTATCCTCTTTCATGGAGTTCACTTTCAGATATTTATTCTGTCATCCTTATTTGTTGTCTTCTTTTATCGTCTTCCGTGTTGGTTTTCGTTTTCCTTCCTTCGTAGCGTCTCCGCTATTTTCTACCTAGGTGGTCTATATTTGTCTGTTTGTTCTTTACTTATCCTCGTTTTTTTTACTGTTATTTGTCCGCCTTGTTTGCCGTGTATCGAAGTTAATATTGGCTATGTTGCCTTCGCGCCTTCGCATGATTGTTCATTTGGTTAATTATCTTTAATTACCTATTTATTTTTAATAATATTTTTCCCTTTTCCCTGTTCGTTAACTTTGTATTATCTAACGATGGATCAAATTTTTCTGTCATGGTGTTTTTATTGTATATATATATATATATACATATACATATATATATATATATATATATATATATATATATATATATATATATATATATATATAGAGAGAGAGAGAGAGAGAGAGAGAGAGAGAGAGAGAGAATTATAAATATACACCTGGCAGAACGGAAAGTACTATCTCCGGATTCCTATAGAAGAATGTTTGATAATAGTAGGCAGAATTAATATATTATTACAAATAATACTATCATACAGGTTAGAGAATTTATATATAAACTTTATTATTAATTAATTGATTATCTAAGTGATATAGTTAATTAACTAATTAATTAGGTTCTAACCTTTTCCCCTGTTCGCTTGATCTTCCGCCCATCTCGGCGACATAGCGAATCTTAGATTGGGGTGGGGGTATCTTGTTATTAAAAACTAGTTCACACCATGGCGGTACTAATATTAACAGTCCACTGTCTCTCGGGTTAGGTTGTTTATATTTTTCTCTCTTTATCATCTTTTCGGCGTTGCGGCCAATTTGGATTTTTATTGGCTGCTTGATGAAGTATATTTAAGGTCTGTATGCTTAGCGTGTCGGTTATATTTGATAATCTATTTAAGTTGTCCCCTGATCGTTTGAATATCACTTCATCACCGCAATTTGCTTGATATGCGGGTTGCTTCTGTCCAAGTCAGACACGCTTCTTAATGGCGGAGACTTGTATGACTAAAGGTACTAATTAACTTCCCATAGTAAATATACGGAAACACGATTCTATTTAAAAATTCAATAACTTTAAATTTCTAGATACTGACGATTCAGTTTATAATTCACACTTAAAGATCAAATCCTTCCAACTCCGTAATTAGATAATCAAGCGCTCATTTTAGAATTTAGCGGTCCTGAGTCCTGTCTGCAACAAAACTGAAACTACGTAAGTAGAACATTATCTCTATATTTTAGTCATGGTCAATCATGGTCCCTAAACCGGTATATCCTCTTGATCATGTACATCCATTTCAAGTCTGGTTCTCATTTCTTCGTATCATTAGTACACATGATTGACTTGACAGACTCCTACATAGTTACGGCGATTGCACAAATAAACAGTGCACAAAGATGTGCTTGTCAAAGGTTCTACTAGTGGATATGAAAACATTGAAGTCCGTGTATACCAACATGAGCAATGGTGCGTTTCGCACAACATTTATGTATTTGATCTTTATTTCAGAAAATCAGAATAAAAGGAAATATTAAATATATCTGCTTAACGAAAATATACTTTATTTGCTATCACCATTTATCTCTTCAGTTTAAGATTGAACTAAATTATCATCTTGGTCATGCTATGCATTACATGAATCAAAGGTCAAAGGTGAAAGGTCAATAAAAAGTAAGGTAAGCATTATCCAACGTGAATACAAAATATGAAGTTCTAAAAAAATACACTGAATGAAGTTAGTGGAAAACATAATTACGAGGGGTCATCAACATAGGCACGTAGAGACCCAAGCACGTGATTCAGTCTGAAGAATAATAATTCAAACATCTCTAGGAAATATCAAATTGGTGACTATAATTACTCTATAAATTATAAACTGTCAAACAGTTACAGATGTGGTCGTTTAGATACTGACCAATGTAAAAAATTTCCCAACCACCATACTGTAGTCTAATCCATATCATCTACCCACACACCCTTTCATGGCAACATTTATCATATATGACAGCATGTTTACTGTCCTGCTGAAAATCATTCTGAGGAAGGCAAGAGGTATTTATTTTTCTTGTTATCCATACGTAGAATCACAATAAAGTTAACTGTACATGCATTAGTGAAACCACTGTAAAACCGTTGTTCTGACCCATTTTACTAATTCAACTCCAGTAATGAACCAATGGAATCATCATTCCGTTCAATGTAACCAATGTAATCATCATTCCGTTCAATGTAACCAATGGAATCATCATTCCGTTCAAAATACCCCAACTTTATATTTCTAAATACTCGTAATTAAACTTATATCTCTCAGTTTAAATCCATTCTTGATGCAGGCTTGTGTGTGAAGAAACCCATATCAGCCGCCGCTTTTTTAAATAACTTGTATGCTTTTCCAATTCACACTTTTAAGAATCAGGTGCTACGGAGAGTTTTAAGTGGTCATGCGTCAGATCTGTAGAAAGATTGAAATTGCACCAACAGAACATTGTTTCTAATTCTTTCAGTTACAGATGTGATAAGCTTTCTCTGACTTCCGGTTTACCAGCCCGACATATGCTATTACAGCGATTAGGTACGAAGGTGTGAATACCAAGCATGGGCTTAGAAACATACATAACGTAAATTACCATGTCAGCTGATCAATAATACGCGTCCATCAACGTACTCTTCTTTGGATCTACGCTGTTCATTCCGGAAATATGCCGGTAAACACCTGATCATATTTTATGAAAACCATTAGACGATCATTATCTACATTACCTGTATGAAGTGATAATATGGAGAATACATACTTGTATGTATGTCAGTATACATGCATGCACAATGTTTACAGATTATGCTTAAAGGCATATACGCTTGCACGGGTGATACGACAGGTGTTTCTAAACCACAAAAGCAAAAATATAGGACTATGAAAATACAACAGCCCATACATACACAACTTCCGACACATTTATACATGTACGAGTTAGATCCAGTAGGTGTATCCACAGTTATGAACAAACACTGAGTATTTATATTGACTGTTACGTTGTTAGCGGTGAGTTCAAGTCCCCCAACCCGGGAATCCTAGTGTCTATTAGGTAAAAAAAAAAAAAAGATCATACCTGTCCTCGATAATTGTTTGAAATTCTTGTGTAACCAAAAATCATGTACCAGTTTCGAGAAAACACCGAATGTCTTTACACAAATTAGGAACGGAAACTGGGATACATGCAAACAATATGATAAAATTGAAAGATATTGCATGCTATGTGACAGCAACGTTATTGAAGATGGATATCATTTTATTTTACTACACTCACTAATTTAGGTGTGAACCTAATTAACAAGTTCTTCCGGTGCAAATCCTCCATGTTCATTCAGTTGTTACCTAGTAAGTCTACATGGCTTAATTTAAGATTGCTTTTATTAGACATCTTCTCCTTTCTAACATTTGCTGATCACCTTTTATGAATTTCCATTTAAAGTTATACTTATAAAATTTGATAACATGGCAATATTTGTAGTATGCATTCTTAGCACGTAGCGTCAGGCCCGACCCTAAGGCAAAGCGAACGAAGCAACCACCTTGGGCCCCCCGCTTTCAGGAAATCAACTCCGCATTGCAATTTGTTTGCTTGGGGCCCCGCACTCATCGCTTGCTGCATTGGGCACCGCGTACTGCCTTGGGTTCCGCACATCCTAGGGCCGGGCCTGCATACAATTTTCTGTGGACAAACTACACAACGGAACTGAATTGAATACAAGGCAGGGCATGTATGCCTGAAAGTTACACATCACATCCACTCTCTCATCTAGTGCATAGAAGTATCGGCATAGATCATACATAAATCAGCTGTTCTTTCCTGGACCCTATGATACTACTTTATTTGTCCCCTCACGCGATTGCATCAGGTCAATTACCTAAGGGAAGGTATTCGTTTCATTCCAACTTGACGCATTAAAATCGATATGAACTTACAGTCAGCTCTATTGCTAAATGTATCAGGTGCCAAATAGTCGAGCATTTGAGAGAAAGTTGAATATATATAGCTATATCTATCTATTGTATGCATGTATGTAGTTTTGTGATCGTTGTCCTCATTTTTATTAACCAGCATTTAGCAGCAATCTTAAGAGGTTAGTGTTAGGACTGGCTGGCCTGGTGTAAGGATAATGTGTCTGGGTGGGGACATCATGCTACATGTCTGCGGCATAATTGCCTCAGTGCTAGACATCACTATAAAGTGCCACATTGCAGACATCGTAGCAGTATGACTGAAAATAGTTAAAGCTACATTAAAAATCCAAATCACACACACACACACACACACACACACACACACACACACACACACAGACAGACAGGCTCATAACAATCATGCATTGACATACCCCCCCCAAAAAAAAAAAACTTTTAAAGACTCTAAATTGGACTTAGATCAAAGACGTTGTTCTATAAAAGATCAAATTGTTATTTAAATCTTGTGATTTTTGAAAGATCTGGGAGAATAGAGCATTGGCAGTGGATAGACAATCTCTCAAAATAGAAATGAACTTGCCTGAAGATGGCAAACTTTTAGTAGTGGCCCGTTAAATGAGATCGTTTGGAACAGCCTACTAAAGACAGAAGCCATACTTAGTATGCGAGGGCCATTTTATTTACTGTTTGACAGATTCCGTGGCCATGTGCACAGAAACATGGTTTAGAGTCCATTTATTTCATACCGGGAACTTGTGTTCTTTTGCTCTGGCTCATTGTATGCGGTATTTTATCCAGTCAGGTGAGGATTTGTTTATAGAAATAAGTAATGCACAATGGTACGTTTTTTTTCTCCAAACAACAACTAGTGTATAACTTCCGTATTATAGCCTGCCAGTTTCATAATAATGAAAATCGCTACGATATGAAGAACGTTTGGTAATTGCAATCAGTCTTACTCAATTTAATTGCCTTTTTTAAATTAAACTTCATTAACTGTATTTTAATAAAATTCCACCTAAATGGAAGTATATGGTGATGCAAAACATGCAAGGGTATCGTATGGTACATTCGACAACTACCTTGTATGGCATTTTTTTTAAAAACGTCTAGCAGATCGAAAATTCAGAATCTCAGCACTGTAAGCTCTGTCTTGGCTACCACTCTTGGAGACAAAACGTCTTCGAACAAAATCACAGCATGCAGGCAGTTGTATAACAATTCAACATTCATTGGCCCGTTTGGACAACGTGGTCGTGCTCCTTTTACTTTGAAAGTATACAACTCTGTGATTTTGATTCTCTAACAAGTACAAAAGGTCACAAAAGTTATAAAATAGTGCAGTCTTTTTGTATTTACAAATTTAAATATTTATCAGTGAACATTGAATTTAAAACTTTTTTTAATTGGTTTAATATATATACGTGAACTTCATCACATGTCAAATAGCAAAGGCGACTATTCTGCAGTATGCGACACATAATCTTGACATTGGAAATGGTGTCACACTGAATTTCCAAATCGGACAATCCTCGGCGTTTTCTGTAACGTCGAAAAAAAACATCCGATGTGATTCATAGTAATTGAGAACTATATTCTGAACTACTTTCGTTCACATGGAAAAGTATGGCGGCGGAAGGAGACAACGTCACACTTGGAACTAGAGGTGCGTGGTATTTCCGGTGTATGGGTGTACCGCAATAATTTTTTTCCGGTAGTAGGCCTTACGTACCCATCTGATGAAAATCAGATCTCCACTGTTATACACGAAGGTCTGACAGCGAGCGCTTAAGAGTCATGTACTGGTAATATTTGTTAATACCATAATCGCTCATTTTATGAATCAATCAGACGGAGTCGTATATCTTCGCGTTTGGAGACTGAACATTATGGATGAAGAGCATGATCGTGTACCGAACGATTGATTCACTTTCAGATTTTTGAAAACTATTTGCTAATTAAAAGGCCACCAGAACATGGCCCTTAAGCGGCAGTCGTCAGATCTTCACGTAGGACAGCGGATATCTGATCTTAATCAGGTTGGCCTACATGCCGATGTGATTTTACACAATACCAGTACGTCAGTAGTTTCCGTCAGTAAGTAACGTACGGAAATTCCCGAGGAGTCATGTTACGACTTAAAGAATTTTAAGATCGTGCTTTTATTATTCATTATAAAATAGCTCTACAAAATAAATCGCTTTTTAAAAAATATTTGTATAAATCGCTTTTTGCAAAATATTTGTATATGTTACGTATTAATAATGATTTATTACAAATATAATTTTACTACATACCCATTTAATATTTAATGGCAGATCTGGCTTATGAAAGAGATATTTAAATCTGTCATTTCGTATCTCACACTTAAAATTCCGCATCGTACGCACAGCCTGGAACTACTTTTACAACTTGAAATATTCAACAGTAGTCCACTTATAAAACATCCGGAATGATTTATTGCTATACCTTTGAAAGTATTAAAAATTCCAACACACATTTGTAATTTTAAGATATTTGGCTAAAAAGGACACTTTTTGTCGCTTTGGATAATCGAAGAGTACTGTAAGCAGCAATGAGCAGTTTATGTGCATTTCACGGTATGTAGACCGGTAATTAGAGCTGGTTGAAGTGGACAACAAACAATATATTGGACAGACTGTTTGAGAGTGAGTTCTCAGATTAAGCTGGTGTACACAAAAAACGAGAGAGAGAGAGAGATAGAGATAGAGAGATGCTCCACGTTCGGAGAAAACTTGACCCGTGTTTAATTAAACACTTAAAATGGTGCATAACGTATTACTTGGATGCAAACTGGTGGTTTGTACCTTGAACCAGTTTCAGTAGCTATAACACAGCTATATGCAGATAATTAGGTAACAGTAACTACGTATACAACATTTGATATTCAGACGAATTTGCAAATTGCCACAAGAGCTGAAATTTTGCTCACCGACGTTCAAGACAGATTTACGAAATCTATAAGGCGCCGTAGCGGACAAAAACTGGTCCAACGAGAAAGTTGCAATTGAAATTTTGATGTCGTACGTCGAGAAATCCAATGTCACGTGTTTGATCAAATTGCAAGTCCTTAAAGTTCCATTTTCTGTATCGAAATTTTCGATTTTATATGTTGAATTATAAAGTGTTGGTTTAAAGTTTTATTTCCTTTGTTGACGTTTTACAGTGTATATATTGAATTACACAGCGGTGGTTGAAATTTCAGTATCATATGTCGAGAATCCCTAATTCACACGTTGTATGCAACTGTTTGTGATGAAAGTTCCATTTCATATGGCGAGTATATGGATTTCATCTGTTAAATTTCACCGCAACGAGAAACAGCCTCCTTGTTTAGAAATAACTCGGTCCGCTCACGAGAGCGACATCTAGCGAAGAAATTCATAGTAATTCTCGACCTGTGAATGGTACGTTTCAAACTGTAAATGCATGAAATGTAATGGTGCATCATGATTGAATACACGAATTATGTATCTTAATACTCTTGACTATTTTGAATTGTTAAAGTCGACATTGTGTAATGTTACTTTTAACACCAACACATCATTTGACATTATATAAATAACAATTCTGACAAACACGATAAAAGTCCAACCACCGCGGAGTAATTCAACAGATGCAATCTAAAAACTCAACATACGAACTGGAACTTTCAGCCCAATCAGAGTGATTCAACATGTTAAATTGAAATTCTCGACATATGACATTAAAATTTCAACAACCGCCTTGTGATTCAGAAGATACAATCTATAAACCCGACACTGGACATAGAATTTTCAACCAGCGTTGTTCAACAGATGAAATCTAAATTTTCAACACATGAAGTGGAACTTCCAACATAAACTCTTTGAACCAGTACGTACATTAGGAATTCTCGACATATAGCGTTGAAATGTCAACTAACGCCGTGTAATTCAAGCCACACAATCTAAAACATCGACATCGAAAATATAACTTTCAACCACTATTATTTATTTCAACAAATAAAGTCTTAAATCTCGACCTAGAAAATGGAACTTTAAGGACAAGAATTTTGATACAACACGTGAAATTGGAAATTTTGGACACAAGACATTAAAACATCAACGGCAACGTTCTGATTAGACCAGCTTTTGTCCGCTATTGTCGCCTCATACTATGTGAGAAGGAAAACATGTTTTGAACCATGCACACCGTTCCCAGCTGATGTACTAACGACACAGAGAAGACATATTCCACAATGTAAACTATTTAAAGCACAAAATCACTCAAAAATCATTACAGCGTCAGAGCTTCAAAACTTAAGTCTACTGATATATATATATATATATATATATATATATATATATATATATATATATATATATATATATATATATACCCAAGCTTCAGTGTAGGATATTTCAATTTGTCTATTAATATTACTATATCAAATTTCTAGTAAACAACATTACATTACATTAACATGTAATGAAATTTAAAAAAAAAATAATTAGAACTTACAAACAGACAATTAAATTAAATCAAATAAAATAAAACCACATATACATAACGTTTTAAATACATGCTTAAATTATCACCTTTTAGTTCAATGCATCAATAATGTCTTGTAAGGAAAATGTACAAATAGACAGTTTGAAAGTACTGTAAATTAAATTCTAAATATAATTTAATTATTAAAGTACTGTTATTCTGTGCGATTGGCCATGACGTTTTCTTGAAAAGTAGAGTGTGTATTCACTAAGTATGGTGTATTCACTAACTATAGGGTATGAAGAAAGGACCACATACTAGTCTTAAACCTAAGTTCCATTAGAGAAGAAAGGAAAAATCCAATTGCCTATGACCGCAGTTTAAACTGATTCATATAGCCCATACAACATTTTTAAAACATTCAAAGCTATGGAGTAAATCACCATCTCTGCAATGCAGACATACTGATTAAAGAAATGTTCAGTACATATCTAGGCCTAGCCCTGGTTATGTACGTCACATGAGGGATTTTTCAGAGGTTGTACAATGTTTTCATAACACGCCAAATGCCTATTTCATATCTTGAAAGCATAAATTAGAAAGGCTGAAAAGAATGTGACTAAAAAGTGATATGCAAGAAATACAAAACCACATAAGTGTTTTATTCCGAGACGAGGAAAGAATTCGTTTCATACGGCGTAAGAACACAAGTCTCGGCCTGTCGGCATCGACATCTTCCTACGCCGCATCAAAATCGTTCTTTACGCCCACTTGAAACAAGCCACATATGTAGTTTCATCTATATATTTATGCTCTTTTAATCACATATTTGACACGTGTCACGTATACCAACGCAGTCACCAAATGGAATATTGTATAAAATATTCAAGCCAAATCCAACTGTGGCAAAAATTTAGGATTAACCCCCCACACACACACACACACACGCACACACTTTCATGTTTTAGTTATCTTCTACCGTATGGGAGTGTGTTAAATATATGTATCTTTTGTAAGGGTGCGAATCATCCTACGATTTTCAGGAGCTCAACTTTTTCCTGTCTGAATTATACGTAAATTAAAAGATGTTCTCGTTTTTGAGTAAGTGTATTTCATCTTTCACTGTGTTGTCCCTATTATACCAATAGTGTAGCTAGTGGATTGTTGGCGTCACTATCAACACTTTCTATCGTTACCAATAGACTCTCGAATGTCTTTAACAGTATCAGCTAAGCTTAATCATCCCACTTTAGTTACATCTTTTAGACTGCAACTTATACAACATTCAATTTCAATCGGGTCACGTTTTTTTTATACTTCCGGTTCAGTACCCACGAATTAGTCCTAGTCTATTTTACAGCATTTTATTTCTCTCTCTGTCCTTATCCTGTTAATACAATATTTAGATTTAGGCATTTTAAGTATTGATTTGACGTTTTTTGTTTATTTTTAGAATTCGAGCATTATGGTATGGTTGTCTGTGTGTATTTTGGCGACAGTGCACAGTGAGTAATGAGCCATTGATGATGATCCGGTAGTTAAATCTGCTACCCAATGCATATTGCTTTGTCTAAAGTCCTGCTTTAAAAAAAATGCCGCATAACGTATGACAAGAACTTCACCGTCAGTTCAACTTCGAAAGTACATTAGAATAAGTTATGATTTATTATTATTTGGACACCATAGGAATTTCAATACTGAGAAATAAAAATGTCGAGAATATACAGTAAAATTAATTGCGACCTGATTCAAATTGACGTGTATTCCTACAACTATTTCCTATGTTATTTCACTACCAGGTGGATATGACAGAGCCATGTTATTTCACGACCAGATATATATGACAGAGCCATGTTATTCCACGATCAGATGGATATGACAGAGCCATGTTATTTCACGACTAGATGAATATGACAGAGCGATGTTCCGATCGTGAACTTTCTGTAGTTTGATTCATTATTTGTTTTGACTTTTTGTTTTTATATATCCATGTAATATTTCTAAACCAAACTGCAGAGCCTTTGAAAAGCACATATTGCGACGTATTGTTCTTTATTTCTGATAGTACAGCCCAATATCAAAATGCCAGCACTATCTTACCGACATAACATAGTTAATTCAAAACGATTTTTGAGCTCTCCTCTACTTGTTTATTTAATCGAATGTAGGTTCGTTTCCCACGACAAAAGGAAGTTAAAAATCTGAACATTGTTCTTCTGTGAAGCATTGTTTTTAATGACCACTAGCATGCATGCGGACATACAGACAAACACAGCCAACAATACGTATAGACATATAGATGTCCATCCATCCATTCCTTCTTCCTATTATCTATGTCATACATAATTCCATGCATGCATACATACATACATACATACATAATACATACATGCATGCATACATACATGCATTACAAACATGCATACATACATGCATACATACATACATGCATACATACATGCATACAAACATGCATACATACATACATACATACATACATACATACATACATACATACATACATACATACATCATTTCCTGACTATCACTAGATTCTAGTGCAATACTTTGCTAGGCTACACAAAGAAAATCAGAGGTATGTTAGGATACTAAATATGAACTAAATAGCAAATCAGACAATCCTTTGAGAAACTCCGTTTCTTTGAAGTTTATGAGTCGTTAGAGCAATAATATTAAGATATGGCGGCATTGCTTCATTTAAGCAAATATTGCAAATAGATTTACGAGACACGTTCGATGTACTTCACAAATGTATATAAATTTGTACTGAATTTTTTTAAAACTATGCAACAAACACTGATACATAGAAAGTAAAACAAAATGAGAGTTTAAAAGCTTTTATCCACGGTTGACAATCTTTCTATGAAGGATATACACATAAAAAGACAAACAATGTTGGGTATAAGATTTGTCTTGGTGAAGGGTGCAAATAATGATACCTTTTCTTTCAGTATATTATAAATACCCCAGATATTGTGATTGTTTGGTCATCTTTTCATTTGTCCCTTCTTTCTTTCTTCGACTCTTTTCTGCCTCTTGCTTCCTTGTTTTTTGTCCACTTTCTTCTTTTCGATTTCAAATGCAAGTCTGTTTCTCGATTGTTGAAATCGAGCCATTATCATATACCGTTTCTTTGTGGATAATAACAAGATACAAACTAAAATCAAAATCTTTTGATCCATTATCCGCTCCCCCATATTTTAATTAAAATTGAATACCTCCTCCCTCGATCGTAATTCCAGTTTTAAAGGCTTCTACCTGATCATGACATTACCGGAGATGAGTTCGTGCTCAGAAGTGGCCGCATGCTGTAAATTGTTCATCGGAAGCAATATTCAAATGGAATGCTAATTTTAGAGTTGATAAAGCGTGATAATCTCTGTCAGTCTTGAAATCAGTGGAGAAGTCAACTAAAATTGAGAAACAGGCCAATGTTTCACCAAAAGAATGTACATTTTTCCCTGAACAGAGATTTGAAACTATATTGCTTGTTATAATTCTGACAATTTCGGGGTTTTCTGCAGGGGTACAAATATAAGAAAGGATGAAAAATAACTAATTAATCCTTCTAACTGCAGTTTCTACTCGCAGACCCTTTGGAGTAAGTCGCATAATGATAAACTTAATGAATATGGAATAAATACCTGTAGGTCACTATTCTTATCTCTATACATTTGTGACATTCTGTTTCTTTGTGGTAATATCAGTACTGCATCATTAGACAGAATGTTTATATTGTACATGGCTCCATGCCAGTCCTTAATTGTATTAAATGACTACATTCCAATTCCATTGTCTTGTTTGGGAATGGTCTATATATTGTTACGACTCAATGGTAATAACCTAAGTACGGAAAAGAGCAAAACCAACAAGCATTGTACAATTCAGCAAATGATATATTTCCATGGGATACAAAGTGAAAATTATACATAAAGAAAGAATGCACAGTATTGCGAATTAAATCTCAAATAGTCCAAAATGTTCTTTCACCAGTCCTAATGAATAAAGTTCTATTTAAATTCCAGTGGTGTGCGAAAAAAGATCCAACACTGAATGTGTTGATGTACCTGTAGTGGCCTGTGACGTGGAGATCTGCCAACAATCTTGCGATAACTCACAATAATTTAGTCCAAGATGTTCTTGTTTAAATCCACTATTATTCCAAGTTAATGTTCCAAAGAATATTACTATTGATGTACTGTATTTCCAGAGAGGAATATTTTGAATAAATAGTTCTACTCGAATGAAATACTGAACACAACAAGAAAACTGATTTTGCCTCCGATGTTAAATGCAAGAATGAGTAATTTATCAAGTAAACAAGATTATATAAAAACTAAAACACAAAAGTAAAATCACGATGAGGGTCAAAAGTTCATTTCTAGAAATTCGAAGTTGTCAACAGGATAAAATTTATTACTAAAATTATAATAAAGAATATTGTAAACATCAGGTAGCCCAGGTTTTCATAGCGGAATTCCAGTATTCTAGACTCAGATCCAAATAAACATGTTTATTTCCATTGATAATAATCCTAAATACTTAAACCACACTCATGGATGCAATTTTAGTCATGTATTCTTTGTTTACAAAATGAAACTTACTGGTCAGGTACAAAATGAACTTAATTTTGAGGAAGATCAAGTCCAAAAAATACAATTATACATAACACATAATCATTAAGAAAAGCCAACAAATAATACAGAGTAAATGTACATAACAATATGGTTTATAAAAAAGGTAGATAGTAGCTTCTCCCTTTAGAGTCTTAGATGGTCATACGAGTCTAGTATTCAAATTCGTCATCATCTTCCTTCCCTTGGATTAAGAACGCTGTAGCACTTATATTTAATTTCATTTATTGTTCATTTCAGACATATGTCTGATGTATTTTTTTATGTTATCTTTTGAAATGAAAGTAACTTAAGCGTTGATACCATTGTTAGTCCCCGTAATTCTGTAATAGTTATGTTTCGAAAACCATTTCTCTCGGTATTTTTCCTTTTCTTTTTTGAAGAGAAGTTTTGAATTATAAAAGAGAAAGCAGCATTAATATGGATACTGTCATTAGCCCGAAACAAAATATCTATATTTCCTTTAGAAGACGTGCACCTGTTAAAATATACCCCAACAAACAAGGCAACACAAATGGGTCAGTTATAGCCCAGGAAACTGGAGTAAAGTGACTTGCCATTGGCATATCATGGCATCTGATCTGGGCTGATTCAGTGTTAGGGATTCTAACACACACTCTTTTGGTCACGAGTCCAGCACTCTAAAAACCGAGTCATCGCTGTTGCCCCAAATTAAAACAAAGGCAAGATTAAGAAATAGCCCTCGTATTATTTTGATCCTCTTAGGATGACTCTCCTATCTTCGCACCTAAAATGTTATGCGGTCTTGATCTGCCCACGACTTCTTTCTTTTCACTTCATCCGACATCTCATTTGTAGGCAGGATATTCGACTTTATTAAAAATAGACTATACTGTTAGTTGATAGAACCTTTGCGATGAAATCTCTGATTGGCTAGACCTAGCTTATGCTGATCGTCTTAATATGCTTCTTGACTGCATGGGTGACCTTTGAAAGCTAATCCAAGAGTTGGTCAATACATTCTAACACCCATTAATTTTTCAAACAGCAAATAAATAGTAACATTGTAGAACGCACGGCAACGCTGTCTCAAGATGTTAACACCGTATTCGCCCTATCACAAACAATATAATGTTGTTTCCATAGCAACCATGTTTTAGTCTGAAATCTGATGAAACTTGGTAGAAGTGAACTTATATAACGTGACTGTGATTTATCATGTTTGTATCAAAGTCAGCTCTGTAGCAAATGATTTCTATAGCAAGTAGGTAAAGAATATCATCTTTCCTCAACTGTACAATAAATAAATAAATAAATAAATAAATAAATAGATAAATAAATAAATAAATAAATAGGGTAAAATTTACAACAGCAATGCACGTGTCTCCTTACCGATTGATTAATACCATCCACTGATAATTTTGACACCAATCTTCTTCTAAAACTATTTCTTGTTATTCTTGAAAATATAGTTTAAAAATCACCAAATCTGAGAAAATCGTCGTATTTTTGTTCAATGATAAGAAAGATTCATTTTGATACTGTTCAAGACATAATGCCTGTACTGTAGTCCCTAATACCCATCCAATATTCAGTGAATATTCATTATTGACAAGAAAAATATAGGAAACAGAATATCCGAGGAAGGAAGTTTATGCTGTTTAGCGAAACTGAGACCATAAAGATTTTCCGCCTACCATATGTACTCGCTTACAATATATTCTCGAATCTGCCGTCTCATCATGCGCTGACAGATCAAGGTCTACGTTGTTTGTTCTACTGATTGATATTGACAAACCGCATAGACCCAGATCGGCCGACGTATTATGGACGGCATATATGGGTTTATGCAGTTTGCAGTTGGATCGATATATGCGAGTATGTACGATAATCAAATATATACAGTATTAATTTTTGTACCGCGGAAACATAAACGCACGTAAGTGTATACTTGGACCAAATGCTCGTACTTTATCACAGATGTTGGATGCGATATTCTTAAGTAACACTGTCGATGCAGAGGTTGAACAAATCAAGCGTCATTTCGCCATATTTTAAACGCATTTTTTCTAGCCGAGTTAGTTCTTAACCATCGGAGAGAGAATTCGGTTAATTTTTACTAGAAAGCATATTTCTGCATGTATTGATTGATTTTCATATACTGCAGTGTTTAATTACATAAATAGAAACATACATTCTTGCAATGTAAAATCTATAATGCAAGAAACAGCCGTGATATTTATTTCAGTTATTTTCCTTGGCAATTTTCCATGCAAAAATACATCAAACTATTGTCATTAGTCACTGTTGCATAACAATCTTACTACATTCTATGCCAATAATCCCACTAGCAATAAATGTAGGTTATAAAGTGCAAACAATACATCACAGTATGACATAAAATCAATACCTGAATGCCAAGATAATACTTTGATGAAGGCGTCGCTTCGTGTGTTAATAATATAGAAAAGAAATGACATTGGTGGCAGTAGCCATTATCATTGTACTGCAGTTTTTTTGTAGAATTTAGACACCCGTCAGAACTTAAAGTAGACCGTATAAAAAACAAATCGGAACTACACATAGCTGTCTAGCTGTGATAGGGTTTAAAACAAGCATGCAAATAAAATAAAATAAAATAAAATAAAATAAAATAATTTTGATACACATTGAAAACTGACAGATCCTCTAGCG
Source organism: Sinohyriopsis cumingii (assembly GCA_028554795.2). Taxonomy (NCBI): domain Eukaryota; kingdom Metazoa; phylum Mollusca; class Bivalvia; order Unionida; family Unionidae; genus Sinohyriopsis; species Sinohyriopsis cumingii. Next base: position 478,974 of record JAPYKE020000039.1, read on the forward strand.
TACGGTCTATACAGATTTATAATATGAGTCCAACTGAAAACTGCACAGACGCAGATCTGCCATCGAATAATGTACCGGCAGATCTGGTTCTGTGCAATTTGTTAGCAGTAATCAGTAGGACAAACATTTAAGACCCAGATCTACATTCACATTATGCTACGACAGATTAGGATTTTTATTGTTTGCAGTTTGACTTATAAGCAACTACGACGGTTGTTAATTGTACAACTATAGATGGCAAAACAAAAGCATGTCACAGGAATCTAGTGCATGCAAAACGTCTAAACGCCATGCAATAGTAAAATAGAATTAATATGGTGCCCACAATGAAGCGTATCACGTGATCTAGTTTGTCCCCAAAGCCACACACCCTCCCCCCCCCCCCCCCCCCCGAAAAAAAAACAACAATCAACTACTGATAACCGATCTCGGAGCGTAGCAAAAAAAAAAAAAAAAAAAGATGCAGTAGGAAATGTGGATGTGGGTATGGGAGGTGGAATGGTGACTCAGATGACTTGACACATTAAACATGTCCCTGGTAGTGTGATGACAATAATGGCTTTGTTTGTTTTTCTGGATTATTTTTCGTAGTTGACCAGGTGTAATACTAATCTTTTATGATGAGCGTCATGCGAGGCAGCTGCTAGTAACCATGTTTAGATGTCTTTGGCATGACTTGGCTGGTGTTCTAACCCTCTACCTCCCGCATCCAAGACGGATGCTTCAACAACTTAAGCAACCGGAGCGGTGCTGGATCCTGACATGACACACTAAACATGTCTCTTTTATTGTGAGGACAATACTGGCATGGAATTGAATTGATAAATGCTGTGAAGATGCTTGATCTTGATGTGACACATTAAACATATCGCTTTAGTGTGAGGACGATAATCTTAGGAAAATGAATTGATATATGTCGTTGAGGTGCTTGTTCCTGATATGCCACATTAAACCTGGTCACGACATGACACATGAAACATGTCTCTTTTAATTTGAGGACAATAATGATACTGGATTGAATTGATAAATGCTGTCAGGATGAATTGTCACGACATAACACATTAAACATGTCTCGTTTAGTATGATGACAATAATGACACTGAATTGAATTGATATATGCTGTCAAGATGCATGATCCCGATGTGACACATTCAACATATCTCTTTTAGTTTGAGGACAATAAAGGCACAAAATTGAATCGATATATGTTGTCAAGATGCATGGTCACAACATGACACATTAAACATGTCTCTTTTAGTGTAATGACAGTAATGACACTTAATTGAATTGATATATACTGTTAATATGCTTGACCCCGATGTGACACATTCAACATGTCTCTTTTATTGTGAGGACAATAATGACATTGAATTGAATTGATATATGCTGTTAAGTGCTTGATCCCAATTTGACACATTCCACATATCTCTTTTGGTGTGAGGACAATAATGGCACAACAATTGAATTGATATATGCTGTCAAGATGAATGTTCACGACATGACACATTAAACATGTCTCTTTAATGTGAGGACAATAAGGGCACTGAACTGAATTGCTGTTAAGATGCTTGATCCCGATTTGATACATTCAACGTGTCTCTTTTAGTGCGAGAACAATAATGGCACTGTTTCGCATACTGTACTTGGACGGTCAGAAAAGAGGTCATCTAAAGACTACTAACAAGGTGAAGCTGAAAGTCGCTAAACGACATTAAAATTGGCACCGTGATGTCACTGAAAACAATTATTTGTCTTTTGTATAATAAAATAATGAAAAAGTTACTGTTGCATGCAAAACATGTACATTGTTGCGGATCAGGAGCCCCATCATATGAAGACGAAGGCAGATTAGCCTGTTGGGAATCGCATCCGGCATTCTCTTCATCTGTGATATAGGCGTAAATCTGTCGCTAAGATTAAAAACTGTCTTTGAAATCCGTATACCTAGACACTGTTAATACTAGCTTGGATTTTTCATGCAGATGGCTTACAGTTTCCCCCAAATCAACCGATTTTGGTTAATTTTATAGTAATTTTTGTGATTGAATGCTTTATCAATGCTGTACAATTGTACATGGAAAATTTTTTTTTTACTTTTAGGAAACAGTCATAGTTGTCTGATTATTCTTGTAAGTCGCTGCTAAACCGTCTTCGAATTGGATTTAAAAACAGTTTCAATGTCGTCGCGATTATATCAACACCTATGATTTTAGTTTTATCTACATTCTTTAAAGTTTATCAAATATATTGAATTGTTTTACAGTGTACTGATTTTACAGCTTTTTTGTTAGATAACGTGAATCAAAGGTATCACTCTTTGTTTCGTAATCTAATTGACTACACTTCCGTGGCATTCCATAGCCGCCCAGTCAGAAATTTCAGATGCAAATCATTTTGCTGCTGTTGTCCTTTTGGATGTACTTTCTATTACCCCTCTGGTTTTGTGATTAACACAAAATACAATGCTGCACATGTTTTAACTCCTCCACGCTCTAATAAGCTGGGATTTTGTTTCACGTTACAAACTTAAGATCTATAAAAAAAAAAAAAAATAAATGATTTCATACTCTATATTTCTGATCTTTTTGTCTTTCTTCTTTTTCTAATGGCGGTGTCCTTTCTGGAAGGGGATGATGCTATGCAACAACTTTTGTCTTGTGATGACGACGACGTGTACCTTGGTACATACCTAATATAAGTCAGTTTGCCATTTATATCCTATTTGCCTCGCATGAGTAGGTATGTGCAACGCATACAATGAGATCATTCTGCAGTTTGTCTCTATTAAGAACGCCACGCTTGTAAGTACAGGTAAAATGGTTCTTCGTTGCCCTTTGTTCATTGACTATTGATGTCATCATTCATCTACAGAGAAGTCAATGTTATTATATATTTCACTAATTATTATTCAGATATCTGAAAAAATTTTTGCTGTATTTTAACGTTTGCTATAAATGTTGGCAAAATGCCCTTCAGCAAGGTGTGACTTTACAGACACTTCTTGATTTTCTTTTGTCTGTGATACAATTGATGCATTTTAAAACCTGTTAAGTTATTATGTAGTGATGAACGACTTTCAAATTCTTATGTACACACTTTGGAGTAGACAATAACATGTAGTACACAATCTCAAGCCCTCAGATCATGCCATCATCATCATCATGATGTTTCTTATACAGCAACCCCTCTCTAGTAGACAATACAATATCGTCCGTACATTTAAACATAGCTTCTGTTCGTCATATATTGGATTACATATCAACTCATCTTTACGAGTTTTATCTAATTGCAATATTCGAAACTCATCTTGAGAACAGCATACAGAATGATTAACACATCGTTGAAGAATTTCACAATCCAGTCAGATGCGATAGGCCCAGTCATGGTTTGGTGTAATGGTTAATGAAACGAAGAAATTAATGTTTAGAATACGGTTGCACTCTTAGATAAAACTAATGATGGTTTATGGTTAGAACGTCTTGTACAGCAATGTAATTATGTGGTGTTCCTAGTCTACATAGCTCCATCAGCAGCAGCGAGTTTCTAGGATTCATTAAATAATACCACTGAGCGTGGCATCAGGTTTTCTAAAAAAAAAACATTTTATTCGGGGATATCTAAATGAGGGTTTACTAAACGTTAATTTAAGAACTCTCAGAAATAAAATAAGAGTGAAGAGTTTAGAAAACACAATAATGGACCCTACGAGGATCACTGACGTCTTTTCTACTTTACGTGGCCCTATAATATCTAGCACAAATAACGTGGCGCTCCTCTTGAACCATGTGTAATTGACCGTCGAACTACAGTTCTAATAATTAAAAATGGTTTTGATTTTTGTTCAAACTACGAAAGAAAAGTCTGGATATATAACATAGAGGACTTTAACAATTTAAATGAGATTATCTTAAATTGTGACAAAGTAATTCAAAGTTGTTATAGCATTAATGATGTCGGAGTTAGATTTTCCTTCTAGTTTACAAGTTTTCTTAAAAAGATGCGTCCCCTCAAACATTCCAGTTATACGCCCGAACGAATATTTTGGTATGACAGTAAATTGCACAGAACCACAGGAAAGAGAGATCTAATAAAGAAGGAATATAGAAGGAATCACAATTTCCACATATGGTCATAATTTATAAAGTCCTGAAATTAGGTAAACAACCAAACATGATTACATACATGCATACATACATACATACATACATACATACATACATACATACATACATACATGCATGCATGCATGCACGCACGTACACCCAAGCACGCACGCACACACACACACACACACACACACACACACACACACACACACACACACACACACATATATATATATATATATATATATATATATATATATATATATATATATATATATATATATATATATATATATATATATATATATATATATATATATATATATATATATATATATATATATATATATATGATATTGATTATAATCTGATAGTGTCACAATACTTTTTGCTAATGTTAATTCATTAGCTTACTCCTCATCTAATACAATTCACATGGAATATGCGCTGAACTCTGATCTTAAAACGATAGACCAAAGGTCCAAATCTTGGAGCGCAACAAAATAAATAAATATCACTTTTGTGCGTTAATTACTTTAAATGTATGTTTCTGTTATACCACATACAACTAAATAAAAATCGTTAAATAAAGTATAATGCATTCTACTGGAGTTAGCATGACTTTGGAACGCAGTATTCCATTCAGTGTTTACAAACACATCATTCCATTCAGAACGTGATTTCGGAACACTAAACATCAATCACTGCTTACTTTAGCACTTGATATAGCTAGGTCAATCAGTACGAAACAACTTAAAACCCCTCATCTCTCCTTTATATGTCATTGCATAGTATGTCTGTATGAAGGTATAGTAGTGTGTGACATAGTTTGTATGAGAGTGTATCTATTTCATCCCCCATTTTACATCCTATCAACCCTAGCGTAATAGTGTAATAGTATGTATGTATGTATGTATGTATGTATGTATCTGCGCGTGCATGCGTGCGTGCGTGTGTGTGTGTATGTATGTCTGTATGTATGTATGTTTATCAAGACTCCTACACTTTACGTTGGATGTTTGTCAGGTATGACTCCTCTATAAATACTTCTACCTTTGTGTGATAGCATTGCATGCTTATCCGAGGTTACAGAGTTGTATAAACATTCCTACCAATTTCATTAAATGGTGGGGAGTGTGTTGACTTGTATATCAAAGTATTTTTAACATTACATTTTCCATACGGCTCTATATATTTTTCAACATGTGGCTGGCGATGGCGAGCCAAAGGGAAGTCCTGTGTTAACTTGGGAACTCGTACAAGTGACTCCGCTATATGGCGATTTACTATCCAATTTTGGATATTATCTCTACGCCGAACAATACTTAGGTCACCTCTGGATATTAAAAACAACAAATTAGTTCCAAACAAATATCCACATTACTTTGTTAATATCATGACATACTGAAGCCAGTCTAATACATCTACATCTAATGCATTCATTGGAAGCAAAATTAAAACTAAGTTAACGGTTTCTTTTATTGCATTCAAAAAAGGGGACTTGTGAAGTTCGACCGTTTTCGTGTTAAACCAAGGGATAATTTTAACATAGGATATCCGGTTTGGTTCTCAATCGTCATATTTTGAGGTCAACTCCGAATATTTTACTCTGTATTCCCCCGTAGAGGTCAGCACCTTCTAACACTGTTACTATTTGCCCTCAATATTAAACTTCAGGACAATTTTAACATACAATTTCTCGTTTGGCTCTCAAGTGGTTCATAATTGAAATCTATGGGCTAATGTTAGTTCCCATTTCTTTCTCAAACGAGGCTCATACAACTCCTTTCCCTTTACGAGTTTTGAATTTCGTGGAATCGTATTTTTCCCTAATAGCTGACGAATTTCCTTCACATATTCAGACTAATTTGCGTGTAACTGCCTGCCAATACAATAGGACAGAAGTCAAAAGGACAAAACCAGATATCAAGAGAAGGTCTTCAGAGGTGTCCTCAAATAACGCGTATAAATCTTTAAATAACTGGTATCAGTCCTCAAGTGTATCAGTCCTCAAATAATGCGTATCAATATCCGGATTTAACAGTGTATGTCTTGACAAATGTTCGTCAGCCGGAGATGTGCCTGCAATAAAAATCATAACAGAGTTGTGTTGTCCAGTAAAGCCGATCTACCTCGAATAAAATCAAACAGATCGATCTCAGTCTCTACTCTCCTACCAAGTCATATCGTCTGAATCTAAAATGGACAAACAGTTTGAAATTAACAAATATTGTTCATGTAACCCAACCCAACCCAACCCCCATCCTTGTAAAGGGTATGGGCTGATTGGCGGATTGCATTTTCTTTTTAAGATGTCCGCTTTATTCGGTTCTGGTTATCTAGGAGATGACCGCCCTCGGTGTTATTGCCTGGATCGAATAAACTTATAGGCAGAATAAATAGAGATCTGAGCAGATATATAGAACAGAACGACTCAGTTACATAAACAATGGTGATAATACAATACATTAGGAAGATACACTTACCTTCGGAATAAATCGTTCACTGAATCTCAAAACACAAATATATTTATAAAATTAGCCGATCTGTTTTACTGATAGGATTATTTCGTCATACGATCGAGACAACAATCGAAGTCGTTGCCTTGTACATTTGCATAACCTGCTTATATCTGGTCCACTCCAATTTCACTGCAGCTATTATCTGTCCTTTCGCCTTTCCTTTCCCTTTTCTCTCCAACCTTCCTACCGTTGCGCCTCCCTTCGGCCCTCAAACTTTGTGTGGGTATGTGGATATGTAAGCATGTAGATACACAGATACATGAATATGTCAGTGCGTAGGTACATCTAAGGATACGTTTTGGAATAAGTCTGAAGAGCTATTTTCCCCTTTGAAAACAAACAGAGAACAACCTATATTTTATGTTGGTTATCCTACTGGGGAGAGATCATTACTCCTCTCTCGTTCTCAGATCTTACTATCGGTATTGAAACAGATACTAAAGGCTATTAGTCGGCCCAAGCATGGCAGACCAAAACAAACCTAGTTTCATAAGATTAATGTACTTCCTAATGGATAATTCATCACTTCACATTAACATACGAAATTTAGAAATTCCGCTCTCGTTTCAATTCCACAAATGAATTAATAAAATTCACTACCTGTCTTTACGTTATGTTCAGCGAGTACACAGATTCAAATCTTTAGCATACATGAAATCACACTGCATGGCTTAACAACGTTAAATTTCAGGCAATATGTACTCAAGTCTTTATCATACTTGAAATTACCTGAGATGGGTGAATTCACACGGATTCTCGTAACTCATATCAACTAAAGTAATACAGGAAATTCTTAGAACCTAATTCCTATAAAAACAAGACGACTAATTCAAACAATTCGACAACCGTATATAAAAAAGATTATTGTACGTACGTATATATATATATATATATATATATATATATATATATATATATATATATATATATATATATATATATATATATATATATATATATATATATATATATATATATATATATATATATATATGTATATATATATGTATATATATATATATGTATATATATATATATATATATATATATATATATATATATATATATATATATATATATATATATATATATATATATATATATATATATATATATATATATATATATATATATATATATATATATATATAAACTCAACACAGTTATACTCACATGAAGAAGATTAATCCACGAATTTAAACTAATAAATTCACGAAAATTTTATCAAATAATTCTAGCAAAACATTATATTGATATCAACGAACCTCATGAATGCGACGCAAATAAATTTTGTGCTTTCAAGCGTTGTTCGTTTATACCGCCAAAATTGTGTCCGTCGACCTTCCAGACATCCGGCCCCTTGGACAAATGTTTTACGAGAGAATTTCTTCCAAACTGACACTCGGAGTCCCCTGTACCTTTACTCTTGCAACAAAGCTTAGACTGATTAGATTTTTCTATGGGGTTATTATTTATAACCAGGAAACTTCCTGTGGGAAACACGCCTCTTATTTAGCGTAACCAATCAGGATGAAATGTATTTACCACCTTTTCCTCTAAGCGCCAAAATTGGGGTCAACTTGCCCTAGGTCTTCGAATAACTGTTTCTGGAATTTTTCAGGTTTGACAGTGCTACTATGAAATCGAAGTTAGCCGTGTCCCTATTAGTCCGTCTCGCGTTTAAGTAAACGAATGCTTAATTTAAAAATCTTTACCTCTACCGACCAGATATTAGGAATCACCGCATTTTAGCGATTTAACAAGCGTCTGTCCCCATAAATCTAAGTAGTTTTTTTTCTGGCCCAAACTAATGTGCTTTTCGTAGATCGACATAAATTTGCCACCTAACAGTTCACATACAAATTATTTTAAAATGTGTTATCTGCAATATAGCACAATTGCCCTCTCATAAGCTAAGAATATGCATGTGTTAAACTGTGAACAATCTGCATGATTTAAAACAATGTTATTCATCATATACATGGCCAAGGGCGCCCACAGAATTATTGGGGGGGGGGGGGGGGCAAACATGTTGTGATCAAAGTTTTATGTTTAGTGGTGAAAATCCCACCTGGGGAGGGGGGGGGGAGTGCTTGCCCCTATGTTCGGGCACCCATATCCATGATATCACAATTCAGCTTGATGCTCTCATTATTATAACTTTGCCTTTTTTTTTTTGATATTCGACAAAAATGTGAAGGATTCTTTCACACAAAGGAACTGACAAAAAGTTAAATTGAGCAAACACAGTTCAGCTTGAGCTGAACCTGTGTTTTCGTTGAAATATTCGAAGTTAATGGCCAATAAAAACCTGCGGTTGACCTTCCTCTACCGTTATTAATCTGCGTGCATCATAAGACGTGAAGTGTTAGCGATTTTGCAACATAATTTGTCATGAGATTCTATTTAATACAGCTAGATATGAGTTGAAGTCCAATATGTACACCAAGAAAATCTAAATAACTGAATAATGTTTACTTATATGATAGTGGATGATTAATAATTATTGCGTTTCGCAAAATTTTACAGATTTGAAAGCTATATACCTAGATTTCCTTGCAACCATTTCAGTCGTAGTCACCAAAAAGTAGAAAGCAATGAAAATAAATAGCTTTTTAGCTAAGAGAGAGAGAGAGAGAGAGAGAAGTAGCACCATCTTCAGGTTACTCCCACCCCCACCCTCAGTTAAGTCTTTCTTTTAACCTAACCAAACCTCTCCGCTTCCTACTGAAATGTTTGGAATACAAGACAACGTTGGCTATATCATAAAATATCCATAGTCTCTCGTTACTTCGGCGCAAAACCGTGAGATGGTAATATATACTGTCACTTTTGACATTTTTATGGCTGATGGGTTTAACACACAACCACCTGTTACATCATTCATAGCTACAACTAGGTTGTATATTTTTTAAGAAAAAGAAAATGATTAGTATTGATAATTGTAAACTACTTCATGTAATATGGGTAAAGATTTGGGAAGAGGATGATCGCCCATGCTAGTGTCACTAGTTTTACGGAATGACGAATTGACTCGTCTCGCGTGTGGATTGCTGTAATTTATCAAACATTTCTTGTTTGACATACATTTTCCACCGTATGGGCCCAGTTTCAGGCTTGATAGAAGATGAAAGAATTAACAACGAGACAATTTATCAGAAGTAAACTGAGTTGAGAATGACATTAGAAATTTATTTTTGTTGTTATATCAATATGTTCTTATCTTTGTACGTGCGCGTGTGCGTTCTCTCCTATGCCACAGAGGGAATTATGTATATATACTTATCTTAGCTTTAAACATTAATTTTTATTTTAAATCAGGTATTTCGACTCGTTCACCAGTCCATCATTATCATTGTGGTTATGTTTTGCTGGAGGAGGTGGGTAGGTTGTGGACATATCTTGGAACACAGTAATGATATAGGTACCATCTGAAGTTGAATCCATTATAGAATGTCTGAATTTTGATTTGCGATTGCAACTAATCTTATTCTGTTTCAGGCTTGACCTCTCAACTAAATCCATTCCTGAATCAGGACGTCTTCAGACGATGAAAACTTTACCGAAGGTCTTCTCGTATTGGCACATATTGATGTATACACTTACTTATGTACTTACTTTTTACTTACTTACCTTCCTACCTGCTTACGTACTTACTTGTCTTCCCGTCTTTATTATAATTAAGGGGGACACAACAGTCTTTTATTTTCTCCCGCTGAGGTGTTCCTCTTACGGCTTCAACGGCTTCTGCACTATCTGCACCCTGTTTTACTGCATGCTTTTTGTATGTGATGCCTTTTGAGAGAGAGAGAGAGAGAACAAGCAAAGAAATTACCGACCTTTTTCAACCTTCACGGACTTCTAGTGAAAACATGATACAGGGGATGCATCTTTCATAGAAAATGTAACAGGTGTAGCGCAACAGGTCACGTACCCAGACAGTGTACACAAAAAAAGGAAGAAACTGCAACATCCAAAAGCATTATCCAATGAAAATAAAAACAAAACACCTATCTCTCACATCTCAAAGAAAACCAGAATGGCGTCGAAAACTACCAGTGTGATAAAACCAAAACACAAGTGGAAGGAAAGAATATGCCCCCCACCACGAAAACCAAATGAAAGGACGAAAGTTACTCAGTCCGAAATATTTAAAAATGATGTACCTAATTCGCTAATAAATTATTCAAATAAGAAACTTTTATGAAAAACATGATTTGAACGAACTATAAAATCGAAAGAAAACAAGAGATGGGCAGAGAAAAAGAATGGTAGACGATATAGATAAAAGGAGCACCCTTCCTCCAAAATAACACACAAAACAGAAACCACTTGAGATAAGAAAGAAAGGGTAACCCTACTCCTATGACATAAACAGCTAGGAAGCCAAAATAGCATGCAATGCAAATTGTGAAACAGGAAATGATGAAATGATGAAAAGATTGTTCTTTATATAGCAGAATCAGGAAGGGAAGAAAAGAACTACTAAATTATTGAACAGTATTAGGAATGGTTAGAGTAAAGTCTATTTTAAAATATTCTGAAAAACCCATATGTTACCTGGCATCTTTAAGTCATTCTTTTTCCTTATATCAAAGTATAAAATTGCCACAAATTCTTCGAATGATTTTTTAATTAATTAACCTTGAAAGAAAAAAATATTTTTAAAAGAAAAACAAATATATCAAATTAATTCAAATTGTGATAAGGTTTAGCTAAACTTTAACACTGAGTTAACCACATTTATGTACAATATGGTCGTAAAAAAAGAATATACAAATTGTTTTAGAAAAAAAAATTGTGCAGGGTATTGTTATATAATAAAAGACTGATGGTTTGGAAGCTTGTTTTTTATGTTGTATATCAATGTCGTTATTTTAAAAAATCTATTGAGTCTGGTGCCTCAATATCCTTCTACTTTATTAATATCTACGAATTATTGCATAGCAAACACTACAATATCAACTAGTTTGATTGCTGGATGTCGGACTTGATCAAGCCATGTTACTCAATTAAGTTTAATACATGTCACTTCAGGAAAGTTATCTGATAAAGTTCGAGTACAAGCCACATCCTGTCTATTTTTGTGCACACAAGCGATATTGGCAATATGAATTATATCAAATACGTTTATTCTTGCCAGGTACAAACTACCAATAAACTGATTTTATTGAGATTATATCCACACTTATGCTGCTTTTTCACTATTTTATATTGCAGTGTGTACAAAGAGACAAGGAATCGCACAAACACATGATGTATCAGAATTTATATAAAAAAAAACCACCACATGTATCAGAATACATAAAACAACATATGAATCAGAATACATAAAACACCATATGAATCAGAATAAATAAAACACCATATGAATCAGAATAAATAAAACACCATATGAATCAGAACAAATAATACAACATATGAATCAGAATACATAAAGCACAAAAAGAATCAGAATAAGTAAAACACCATATGAAAGAGAATAAATGAAACACCATATGAATCAGAATACATAAAACACCATACGAATCAAAATACATAAAACAACATATAAATCAGAATAAATTAAACACTATCTGAATCAGAATAAAAAAAAACAAATGGTATATCAGAATAAATAAAACATCCATATGAATCAAAATAAATAAAACACCATATGGATCAGAATGAATAAAACACCATATATGAATCAGAACAAATAAAACACCATATGAATCAGAATAAATAAAACACAAAAAGAATCAGAATAAATAAAACACAAAAAATCAGAATAAATAAAACACCATATGAAAGAGAATAAATGAAACACCATATGAATCAGAATACATAAAACACCATGCGAATCAAAATACATAAAACAACATATAAATCAGAATAAATTAAACACTATCTGAATCAGAATAAATAAAACAAATGGTATATCAGAATAAATAAAACATCCATATGAATCAAAATAAATAAAACACCATATGGATCAGAATGAATTAAACACCATATATGAATCAGAACAAATAAAACACCATATGAATCAGAATAAATAAAACACAAAAAGAATCAGAATAAAAAAAACACAAAAAGAATCAGAATAAATAAAACACAAAAAGAATCAGAATAAATAAAACACCATATGAAAGAGAATAAATGAAACACCATACGAATCAGAATAAATAAAACACCATATGAATCAGAATAAATAAAACACCATAAGAATCACAATAAGTAAAACACCATATGAATCACATTAAATAAAACACCATATGAAAGAGAATAAATGAAACACCTTATGAATCAGAATAAAAAAAAATCACCATATGAATCAGAATAAGTAAAGCATCATATGGATCAGAATAAATAAAACACCATATATGAATCAGAATAAATAAAACACCATATGAATCAGAATAAGTAAAACACCATATGAATCAGAATACATAAAACACCATATTAATCAGAATAAATAAAACACCATATGAATCAGAATAAATAAAACACCATATGAATCAGAACAAATAATACAACATATTAATCAGAATACATAAAAGACCATATTAATCAGAATAAATAAAACACCATATGAATCAGAACAAATAATACAACATATGAATCAGAATAAATAAAGCACAAAAAGAATCAGAATAAGTAAAACACCATATGAAAGAGAATAAATGAAACACCATATGAATCAGAATACATAAAACACCATATAAATCAGAATAAATAAAACAAATGGTATATCAGAATAAATAAAACATCCATATGAATCAAAATAAATAAAACACCATATGAATCAGAATGAATAAAACACCATATATGAATCAGAACAAATAAAACACCATATGAATCAGAATAAATAAAACACAAAAAGAATCAGAATAAATAAAACACAAAAAGAATCAGAATAAATAAAACATCATATGAAAGAGAATAAATGAAACACCATATGAATCAGAATAAATAAAACACCATATGAATCAGAATAAATAAAACACCATAAGAATCACAATAAGTAAAACACCATATGAATCACAATAAATAAAACACCATATGAAAGAGAACAAATGAAACACCTTATAAACCAGAATAAATAAAACACCATATGAATCAGAATAAATAAAACACCACATGTATCAGAATAAATAAAACACTATATGAATCAGAATAAGTAAAACACCATATGGATCAGAATAAATAAAACACCAAATATGAATCAAAATAAATAAAACACAAAAAGAATCAGAATAAATAAAACACCATATGAAAGAGAATAAATGAAACACCTTATGAATCAGAATTAAAAAAAACACCATATGAATCAGAATAAGTAAAGCATCATATGGATCAGAATAAATAAAACACCATATGAATCAGAATAAGTAAAACACCATATGAATCAGAATACATAAAACACCATATGAATCAGAATAAGTAAAACATCATATCAATCAGAATAAGTAAACACCATATGAATCAGAATACATAAAACACCATATGAATCAGAATAAATAAAACACCATATGAAAGAGAATAAATGAAACACCATATGAATCAGAATAAGTAAAACATCATATGAATCAGAATAAGTAAAACAACATATGGATCAGAATAAATAAAACACCATATATGAATCAGAATAAATAAAACACCATATGAAAGAGAATAAATGAAATACCTTATGAATCAGAATAAATAAAACACCATATGAATCAGATTAAATAAAACACCATATGAATCAGATTAAATAAAACACCACATGTATCAGAAGAAAAAAACCATATGAATCAGAATAATAAAACACCACATATATCAGAATAAATTTAACACCACTTGTATCAGAATAAATAAAATACGCATGAATCAGAATAAATAAAACACCATATGAATCAGAATAAATACAACCTCCTGATGTATCAGAATAAATAAAAACTACATGTATCAGAAAAATAAAACACAACATGTTTCAGAATAAATTAAAATGATGAATTAGAATAAATAGAACACCTGATACATCAGAATAAGTACACCTGATACATCAGAAGAAATAAAACAGCTGATGTTGCAGATTAAATAAAACAGCTGATGTTGCAGATTAAATAAAACACGACCTGTTCTTAATGTCTTAAGCTCATTAATTAAGGAGACTAGTGGCGTGTCAGGTAGGTTCAAATTTTACTGTGTACAACAGAGGGCGGTAATAAGCTAGTAGTGCCTTATTGATCAGTCTAGTGCAAATGCTAAATTCTTATTCGTTCCTGTCAGTTATACGTAACATATCAATTTGATTGACTCTTGTTTATTCTCGTTTATTTGTGGATTCTTATTATTTTTTAATTCTCCGATCTGTCTCTTTTCTTCTACATTAGCTCATTAATGGAAATACAGGTTAAAATAATAAAAATAATAATTCAGGAACAATACATAAACCTTAAAGTATGTAGCAATAGTTAACACTCTCTGTCTGGATGTTGTCTGTCCGTTTGTCTGTCACACACATACACACCAATCTTTTCCCCCTGTTGAGCTATGTCTTACTTGTGATAGAGAACAACAAATTGTTTCATATGTATGCCACCTAAATTTATTGTAGAATTAATCCTGCTTTAATCCTAATGCATGATTCTTTTCACACACACACACACACACACACACAAATGCAGAGATGTCTCTACTGTCCCCTTATACGTAGCTCATGATCTGATAGGAAGCGATCACTTTCTTGCGCAGTAGCTACCATGTTAGACCCTCTGTACCTGGAAATAGTAGATCTACGCTCTGCCTATAGCGACACGCATGCTTTCAGAAAGGTCATACTGATGTAACTAAGGCAATTTTCAGTTCAAACCTTTGTGACTGAAAACTTCAACTCGAAATCATCGTAAAAGATCTGTCAAATCATTTACGTCCGACGTGAACCTTTCACCTGTGAATATCCCGCAAACACTTATATTGGAAACTCAGCTATAAAATTCTAACCCTTTCATGGTATCGCTTGAGGAACCTTTTATACACAAAACAATTATATTAAAATCAATCCCTAGTATAAAATATGACTTGTACGAACATAAGTGTTTAGTGTTTGTACACATCTCCCCAAAGTTTGTATAAATACAAACTTATCAAACTCAGCACGGGGTACGCTGACCATTTTATTCATGATTCAACTATATATATATATATATATATATATATATATATATATATATATATATATATATATATATATATATATATATATATATATATATATATATATATATATATATATATATATATATATATATATATATATATATATATATATATATATATATATATATATATATATATATATATATATTTTTTTTTTTTTTCATACCTCAAAACTATTTAAGATAATTTTGGTTCAGTCAGTATACCATCGCATTCACATAAGAGAACGCTTTCAAGCGGTAAACTAATTTTCTGATAATTCTTTGTCAATGGCAGTTCGAATTCAATGTGTGTGTGTGTGTGTGTGTGTGTGTGTGTGTGTGTGTGTGTATGTTATAGCCAGCACACATAAGCATATCATTTGTCCAACGTAATCCGTCCCAAACATACCCAGATTGTATATTAGTTCCAAACGAATCCAATATCACACACTTCCAGCTGCATAACTTTCGACATTCAGCTTGGTGTTACTTCTAAAAGACCACACATTATAGAACCTACACACCGCTCCGGTGGCCCAGTAGTTAGAGCGTCCGCCTCGGATGCGGGAGGTCGTGGGTTCGATCCCCGGCCGAGTCATACCAAAGACTTACAAAAATGGTACTAACAGCTGCCTCGCTTGGCGCTCAACATTAAAGAGGTTAGTGTTAGGACTGGTCGGCCCTGTGTCTGGATAATGTGACTGGGTGGGACATCATGCTACATGTCTGCGGCATGCTAGACATCACTATAAACTGCCACATTGCAGACATCGTAGCGATATGACTGAAAAATTGTTAAAGCTACGTTAAAAATTCAAATCACATCACATCACACATTTTAGAACCGGTCAGTTCACATAATACGCCAGTAGATCTAGGACTATGCTTTTCGCAGTTTAGTGTGTGCCACAAACGGATAGATACAGTACTTAACACTAATTGCTGATTTCACCCTCTGTTTGTTAGAAGACAACTTTGTTTTGTGTTACATGTATCTTGTTATAGTATTCATTCTGCTGAATATCCTTGTGTCATATGCTCGTCTGCGTCGGCATCGAGTTTACCTTTTATGTTGCTGCTTTTGCTGCATTCATTTACTGACATTTTCTAGATGCAAGCAAACTGTTAGATCAAGTCCATATCTTTATGTCTAAGTCAATGTAACAAAATGTGAAAGCATGTCTAAGTCAATGTCACAAAATGTGAAAGCATGCGTAAGTCAATGTATTAAAATGTTGAAGTCTCTATCATTGTAACTAAATTCTAAGAAGGCCTCTGTCAGTGTAATAAAATGGTATACCAGGTCTATTGAACTGTAATAAAATGTTAAAACAGGTCTCAATCTTTTTAACAAGATGTTAAAGGATGGTCTCTATCACTATAACAAAATGTCAAAGCATGGTTTCCGTCAGTGTAACAAAATGTTAAAGCAGGTTTCCTTCGCTAGAACAAAATATCAAAGCAGGTATCAATTTAATTAAATGTTAAGCAAATTTCTGTAAATGTAACAAACTGTTATAGACCATTTCACGGTTAGTATACCCCCTTGCGTAAAAAGACTGTCATTGCAATTTATCTCGCTTGAAGAATAATGAAAATCTGTTCATTTTTTTTACAGCCTTAATCATGCATTTAATGGAGGTTGAAAGACAACGAGGAAAAAATTCTAACTTCTTAAGGTTATTTTATTATTGATTTAGACTGTTGCATTTCTATTAAGGTTCATTATATTTTTCATGAAATAACTGGAGTTATATCTAGGAAGGATACATTATTTTTTTTCTTCAAAATGCACAAATGTCATCCACGCTTGAACAGACAGGCACACGTTCGAATCTCCTTGATGATTATTTTAATTTTGTTTCCTTGAACGGTTGGACTTTTGTTAGAGTATACACTTTGGAGAAATATCAATATTAGACACACTATGCATGTATAGGACATTCGTGGCTCTCACATATCTGCCTGTCTGTATGTCTGTCTGTCTGTCTTATTTCATCTGGAGAGTGGATATGTATATGATTGAATGAATTGTGTTCACATACGTGCATTACATAAACATACTTCTGATTAAAAATGAGTATATATTGGTGCTAAGATAGAAACAGTGACTGATAGATAAAGACAATAAATATGAATATTTGCGAGTATCCATTTATTACTGACTTGAAGAGCAGGTTCTTACAAACAGTCTCTTTTTCAAATCATCCTGTCTACAATTTTACATCCGGTCACGTGGATCAATATTGATTTAAAAGGTGAATCAAAGTAATAGGACGGAATCTGTGAAATAATTGAATCTTTTAAACTTACAAATTTGATGCTCGGAAAGTTAAACAGAATTAAACTAAGTTTAAGAAGTCTGTTCCAGATGAATTTGTTTGTGGCAATCAGATATGTTGTCTAAAGACCCCAGCAAATTTGAGAGTTATTACAACGTGTCAGCATAAGGAAAGAAACTTAATGCTGAAAGTTATTTAGTCTGATAAATTAACCCCCCAAATCTGTGTTGATGCTGATGGACGATATGTGGGTCTGATGTGACCTGTTCATTAAAATATGCAATTTTGCTGCATGCAAATCTTTCCGGAACAACCTTGTGTACACTTTAAACACATGCCGGTAATTGGTAGCAGCCACATCAAGCGCGAAATTCAAAATGGCCATATGACAGATGGTAGTGCTATTCCACGTGGCTTTACAGGTCACCAAACATATTATATGCTCCGGAAATATAATGTACATGTCACCCAAAGAATTCTACAGCCGACGGTAGCTGCACAGCCACGATAAATACCGGTGAGTGTATAAAAATGTACACCGATGTGTGCAGTCAAATTTGAATGCAGATAATTGCAGTTTTTAATGAATAGGTGATATCAGCCCCTCACTCGAAAATCAACATCATCACGGATGAAGGGCTGATTTATCTGCCTAAAAGTTATTGCATGCACCGTTCAAAAGTCAAAAAGAAAATGTAACAAAAAAAAGTAATTGAGCATGTTAATTAATTTGAATATTGTACGATGCTTACACTCAAATATGAATAAATATTCCATCTACATTAATTACACTCCTTTATCTGTATGATATTTAATGTAATTATTGCTTTGTTAAGTTCCTCTGAATACAATAATATACCATGTTCCATTAAAAAAAATAATTCTGGTTTACAATATTCAGCATTACAGATCAGTTTACGTATCGAACTCGTGTAATAATTTTATTATCGAACTAGTGTTATAACTTTCTTAACTCTTGTTATATTGCGGAGTGCAACGCAGGGAGTATGCGAAGCAGGGAACCAGACTTACAAAATGTCTGCAGAAATTTGGAAGACGGATGGGATAAATGATTAAACGTAAAATGGGGAGAAATATTCAAACTGGATTAGAACGATATCTGTCTGGAAGTGATGATGGATATTCATTCTAAACACTTTTATACTAGTTAAGGCAAGTCCTGGAAAACTCATGTCATAAAAAAACCTAGCGATTTTATTACTGCTCAGAACACGATATATGCTCAGGAGCTCACGCCAAATTCATTTTTAACGGGACGAGGTCGGACGGAGTTTCAAACGTGTAGTGGTCAGCTATTAGGTTTTACGAATGTAGGCCTAAACATGTTTAGAGGTGAAATGGGGGTGGGGGGTGGGGTGGGGATTCATCCCCTTTTCCCCATATGTGCGGGTGCCCATGTATATGCATCACGTTCTGTCTTGGAATGACCAGCGATTTCCAAGACATAGGAAACGACAATCAAATTTACCAGCACATGATGCAACAGCAGATCTCGGTCTACTCTGTTCACATAGATTGCGTGTTATACAGAGCAAATACGGCATACATAGATTGCGTGTTATACAGAGCAAATACGGCATACATAGATTGCGTGTTATACAGAGCAAATACGGCATACATAGATTGCGTGTTATACAGAGCAAATACGGCATTTATTCAATGTATATACTGCCAAGTTCACTAGTTATGCCTATTGTTATGAATAACGCTTGTAAATTTTATCTCATGGATACATCACACGCAGCGATATCGTCTCCTAAAAGTAACCAGCAACTCGATTTCGGATATATGAACATGTCACATTGGATATATACTTTGCTATTATACTTACGTAGTCGGCCAACTTGTTTTTTTAGTAGTCAATAAAATGCGTAATCTTTCACGATGAGATTGTTCTTCACATAACATGGCTGATTGTAGGGGTATTCACATGTGATACTGATATGTATTACAGTAAACATTTTAACCTCACTTCCGTATTCACTTGCCACCACAATTCATTGTCGTTAGAAGCTTTAATTGTTAGCTTTCAAACTGACGAAATGTAGCTCAAATATTCCATCTTCAACCCGTTTTTACAAAGTTTGGTGCAGTTGACATCATAGTTTATTAACTTGAAAACGATCATGCTGTTTTATTATTTAAATGTGTATGAAAAAGAAAGTGTAAACTTTCTTAGACAAGGTCCATATTGCAAACTTTTGTTCAAAAAATGCGCTAATCTTGTATTTTCTTTACCGGAAGTAGAATGACTCTTGTCAACCGACGTATTCTCAGGATGAAAGTTGAATAGTTTAACGTTACGCAATCACCTGATGCCCATTATTAACATTACAGTTTTGTTATTATATCTCTCTTTCTTTGAAATGGTTTGGTAATTATATTGTTAAGCACAGACCTCAACCACTATCGTCCACTGAAGACACAGTTGCTCATAGACAAACTCATGGAAGATTCATCTTTCTATACTTTTGAGTTCCAGCCATTTGTTCCATTCTGACACCAAGAAAGAATGCTTCGCAGCAAGCTAAGACAGAAAACAGAAAATGTCACTTAGACATTTTAAATACCTCTACCTTTTCATGCCAATACATAAGCCTTTAAAAGGATTCGTGTGATCTTCGTATGTTTTGCAAGGTCTTTTGGAGCGATTGCTTCAGACAAACACTTCTTTTATTAATGACGCTGGGTCTGAATGAGCTGTTGATAATGAAATAATAAACCACTTGAACTCATTCATTTTTCTCGTGTGTGTTTATAAGTGTTCACAAACAATTTACTTTCATATGTTCGACACTGGGTCATCTCTTCAACTGACTGACACGCACCTAAGATGACGTAACACACACGCTGTAACTTTAATAACAATAGATACCGTAATTTTTTGATACCGTTGGGTTAAAAGATAGCAAAAAATGGTTTTTGTTCAAAGGAAACATGTAAACAATTCGGTGTTTATCGAATTTTGCTTCTTAGCTCTCTCATAATTTCTTTCCACAGTCAACGAATTTCACGAGGCACAGAATTTCATCATATATGTGATCTCTTAACTAGTGAAAGCAGTGATTGCCCATACCTGTTATGCTCTTTAGTCCATAAGCGACAAAATGTCGGTCAGTTGAAAGTGGATGGAAGTTTATATAGTTGTTAGACAGTTTGCGTTTAAATCTGGATACAAGTTGATTTCGGATGGAAAAACAATGATTTAAAGTAATCTTCTTCAGAGTATCTGGAAAACATTTAGTGTCTGCCTTATAAATCATTTATTATTATCGCCCCTTGTGTGAAACGGTAGGTTCTCCGGGTATGTTGTACAAATCCGACAGCTTTTGGAACTTGTTCCTTTTTAATTCGTATAATCCGAATTCACTTTCGTTATTTACGACATAGATTAACATCGTCGTTCAATGTTTGAACAGTTTGAAATGATCTTTATGTTGAGTGAAATCGACTAACCGCAGTCCAGACAATTTGTGTGAATGTTTGAAATTAATCGACCTTGCATTTACAACTACCCAGTCGATCAGAATAAAAGTTTTGTATTTTTCCCTTGACCTTTTCTTTTAACGAAGAGAAACATGTACCAGATATTACAAATTATAGAGACCCAAGCTACCACTTGTCTTAAACATCATTTATTGTTCAACGTACCTGTATACAATATAGGACCTTCATGTCTACATTTATATGCAAATTTAATTTATATGTTTATATCTTTCTAAAATATACTTTTAAAAAATTAAAATTCTATTAAAAAAAACGTATCAACAATTTTTCATTTCAAACATATTTTCAGATAAAGTTATTTTGCAATAGAAATAATTGTTTTGTATTGAAACGTTGCATTTACTAAATAAGATATGGCATATTTAGATTTGTAGTGCGCCAAGAATCTGGGCCAAAAACTGCTCCTCGCCAAACACCAACACTTTATATTTTCTGAGAGTTGTTACACTCCTTGTTTACCATAGAGGTGAAATATGTGTGCAGTGCGAGAGTTTGACTTAATCTGGAGAGAAACAAATTTACCTGATAGGCCTTACAGTTACTTTTTCCTTGGTCAGTTCCCACCAATGTAGACCCTGTCTAATTTCAGAATAATTTTTCATGTCTCTGGAACCGCTCCGGTGGCCTAGTGGTTGGAGCGTCTGCCTCGGATGTGGGAGGTCGTGGGTTCGATCCCCGACTGAGTCATACCAAAGACTTACAAAAATGGTACTAACAAATGCCTCGCTTGGCGCTCAGCATTAAGAGGTTAGTGTTAGGACTGGTTGGCCTGGTGTCTGCGGCACGATACCCCAGTGCTAGAAATCACTATAAACTGCCAGACGGCAGACATCATAGCGATATGACAGAAAAATTGTTAAGGCTACGTTAAAAATTCAAATATCACACACAGACACACATATATACACACACACACACACACACACACACATGTCTCTGGTGTTTTTCCCAGGCTTGGATGTAGGCATTCTCAGCACTGATTGAAAGGAACTTTTTCATTCGTTACATTTTGCGTGTATATCTTATACAGTACACGGAAAGTAATCAAGCATTAACGTTGTCCTTGTGGTGATATATATGACCCATGGTTATGTTTCTTAGTTTACAGTTCTGCACACACAACCCAAAACAAAAATTACCTAACAACATATGACAAGAAATTAACTGCACGGTTGTCTAGAAATATACTTTTGTTTAACACTTGATTTATTTGAATCGGCGGTACACACTGGAAAGTCCAGTACTAAAAATCAAATGCAAATAATATATAGGAAATACATGTGTGTACTTATTCCGGATATCAAAGGCGGATATCGTTAAGTGTTTCGCTCTTTTCAATATAGCCTTTGCCTCTCGTTACCCTACTTTTAAGGTTATCAAGAGATTAAAAGTAAGTACTGACAAAGGCTTTGAGATGATGATGATGATTATGATGACGACCACGAATGCAATAGAGACGATGACGATCCCAGGTCTCAAGTATTGAATTGCCATCTCTGTGAAATGTTATCAAAATAAGACACTGTTTCGTTATTTGATTGCACAGATCTGGCAGCTGATAATCTAAGAGAGACTTTAATCGTCTCAGATGCCCAACAAAAGCTATAGCATAAAAGTATAGAATGTTTACAAACCAACCAAACTATAACAATATGTGCTCCGTGATTTCCTACAATATAAAGCACTTCCAGAGAATGCTAAAAGTTAGATCTTTATTTATCTGGTTCTTCTCAATTGCTAAGCATACTTATTAAAAACGTAATATTTTTATTTGGATGCGTATGTTTAAGGTTCTTGCAGAACCATCTGAAAATGCGAGCTTTTCTTAAGATGCTTCCCGTAAGTATCCTTTTTATAGAGGCTTATGGATATATCATGCAATTTGTAACTGTGATGTCTCTATCTCGTATCGTAAGCTAGAACTGAGCTTTGACTGAATTAGGTTTTCTAGTTGTTTTATCGAAAACATAATGGCTATGATATCATCCAAGTATAACAGGTATGCAGACTTCTTCTCCAGAATGTAGAATTTTGATCAAACGTGGAAGGTCGGTTTCTGAGAATATGCCCTACTAACATTGTAACGGGGTCATCTACTTCGTAACTGCAAGGCTTCCATAGCAACATGTATAAATTGTATGTATTACTTCTTCTATAAAATGGCGGAGGAAATTTAAGATGTAACTTAAATAATGTTCCCCAAATGAACGTTTCTCACAGTCTCCATTTAGGCTTTTAATCCATTCCTTTATATGTTTTTTGTTTGTTTGTTTTTGAAAAGCACATCTTCATGGTGGCTGCTGGGACTTACGACAAATCCCTTAAATTCAATAAAAGTATCTCCGTTGCCATCACGATGTATTTTTCGTTAAAATTACAGATCTTCGTTACTGCTTGATACTTTGATTATGTTCATGATCCAAAGATGTGATAACATCTATATTGCTCGAAGCTTGGAAACCGTCACGGATTTCATGTAGGAATGACTTGATAGGTGGCTCTTGACATGTTCAAGCAAACGAGCCTTAAGTAATATCATTTTCACATATTTGCTCGTGTGGTTTGTATTTTTCTTAGTTTTTACCACATATTAGTCTGTGACATTCATCCTAATATGGCAACATGCTCTACAGCATTCTCATCATGCGATACCTATAGCTCATCAATTCATTCTAGCAAACTACATGCTTTCACGCCATTTTCCCCATTACACACTATAATATTTAAGTTATGTACATTGTATGCAGAAATGTGTGAGTTTTGATGTTTGGCCTTTACTAAAACTTTCCTCAATCAATCCATTTCTTTTGATGGCGGTTGATTAATGAGCCCACACATTTCACTGAAAACTCTTCTAAATATGTAAAATGTAAAAAGGAGTAAGCGTTTCATCATTGCCGGGCATGAATATATTAGATACAATTGCCCCTTCGTACATGAATATATTGGATACAATTGCCTATTCGAACATGAATATGATGGATATAGGGGCCCCTTCGTACATGAATATATTGGATACCATTGCCCTTTCGTACATGAATATATTGGATACAATTGCCTCTTCGTACATGAATATATTAGATACACTGCCTCTTCGTACATGCATATGCTGGATACAATTGCCCTTTCGTACATGAACATATTGGATATCATTGCCTTTTCGTACATGAATATATTTGTGAAGTATCGAATTTTGAATTACAGAAAATTTTAAAGTTGAACGCATTTAGCAATTAAAGTCCTATCGCAGTTAAGCCAGAAAGGTCTTTGTGAATGGTCACTTCAAACTTTCTTCGTTCTTCTTCCCCCATGTCAGTGTAAACTTCAAGGAAACATTATTTCGACCCAGTGAAATTGACCGGGGTATCTTAACACGGTCCTTAGAAAGTAAACATTTGAGATACCAACCCTAACCGCTTGGTAGGAACCTATGTCCGCTTATCACATTTTCAACGGAAAATTGTCACGCAATGTCGTACACAGATTCTGAGCTGTCTAAATCTGATGAAAGAAATTATTTCTTTGGGAAAGATTAGGGACCACCGCCTACGATTGGGTTGAATAAATTAGGGCGTACACTTGAGAGCAATCTGACTTTAAAGAGACGATCCTAGTCGAATTCTTTAGTCTGAAAATTTCATAGAAGAGGACAATTAGTTGGCTCCGTAGAAGCCTAAGATTAGTGCTTTCCTAGTGAAACAAGAAAAGGGACCAGTTGGTCGTCGTGTAAAAAGAAAGACATGTCTTGTGCTAGGACGCACAAGTCCTGAAGAAACAGCGACGAGGTACACAATTTTAGTTTGACGTAATATTCTATTATTTGACTGCTTGTTTATGCAAATGTGTTTGCTGTGACTAGGTTTCCATATTATGTATCGTTTATTCAATTCATGGAAATGTGTTGATGTTAGAGTTGTTATGCAATTTATCTTATTCAGTTTCATGGAAATATGTTGATGCTAGAGTTATTATGCAATATAATTTATTCCATTTCATGGAAAGTGTCAATGACAGAATTGTTATGCAATTTACCTTTTAATTTTACATTTATTAGTTCATTGGTAGAATTGATTGCATGCGATCCAAACGTTCATATGTGTAGGATTTCATATGGATATATGAAATAACTTCTTTTGTTGTTAGGACGATACAGATCATCGTGAGTTAACGATAATTACCTAATTATATTTGATTTTGTAAAGCTTGGATAATCTTGTAGTTAAGGAATGCCATGAGTTAACACTTCTTTTGAATTTCTTGCAATAGTAATCGAACATGTAGTAGCATATGTAAAATAATACGGTAAAATTTGGTAGATGTTCACGTGCTAATTTAAGTCTCTCCGCTGGGAAGTGAGGTCAATGTCCTACCGTACTAAGTCAGAATTTACGCGGTGTGTGGATAGCCACATGCTCTGAATAACTTTAAGGGAATTGTATGTACATTTAAATAATAGGTATACAGTATTATGGGGTAAATTTGTCCATTAATGAACAGCTTTCTGAGAGAAGGACGAGACAGTCCGAAGACAGGAGTACGGGGAAAAGAAAGAAAGAAGGAGGAGGTCAGAATATAGGGACCAGCAAGTTCATGAAGGGGCAGAACCTTGAGTTTAGGAAGGATGAACTAGTAGACGTTGATATACGGTCAAAGTGAATGAAGGTGATGCAATCGATCGTGGGCATTGCGCTCTTTTCACCTCTCGCTATGATGATGTCATAAATCCAAATTGGACACACCTGTTAAATCCTACTTATATAATCTAACTTGAATTGGAATTGCCGGTATTAATTTGTTCTGATTAAATTTGTTATTTTCTTGTCAAAAGGGTGCTCGTATTGTTTATTTCTTCTCAGTATTCTCGCTCAGTTCTCTGTTTAAATTCCATTCTTCTTGTACTCCCGCCGGGCTATAATATCGAGGGAGGTCATCCTCTGGATAACGCCAGCAAAACCCCATTAACCACTCCTCTTTGTAAGAGGGCGACGTTACAATATTGTATACCATTGATCTTTTTATAGGACACTCAACTACAGAAAAAAAAATGTCTATTGTTTTCACGGCATATTTGGATCATCGTCCGATGCGAAAGCAATCTTAAGGGATATAACACACCCATACGGACAGGATAACTTGAAATTGAAAAATATGTATAAAATAACACTGATCTTATTATCTTGATATCTTGCCAATGTAAACAGATCAGAACTATTAACGTTACACCATAAGAACCTCCATGGATAACAACAGCAAAAATTCAATATGCAAACTTCGGAGTGCCTAAAGAAAATCAAAGCAATCTAAGCTACACCTATATTAGACAAAATTTCGTGCCCTGCGGAACAAAACAGTCTGTAAGAGTTAAGAAACCAAACAGCTACATACTGACAAATTAGTACAAAAGCTGAAATATGACATTAAATCTACCGATTAGCAGGATTTCATGATATGTTTAGCAAACCAGTAAACTCCGGCAAGGATAAGTAAAGATTTTTATCACTTGTGGTATAAATGACTCACCAAGAAATTAAAAGGTAATGGCATCACACAAGACATTTTAAAACAGCTTTTTAGATAACCTAAATATAGAAGAAAACAAATGATACTTCCGGGCGTGTTTTTAGCGTGTAGGTGTGCTACAGCATGTGTACCTAAAACATCCGTTTTAGGACCCTTACTTTTTCTCATATACATAAATGATAGCGAATATGATATAAATTCCGATATAATTCTATTTGTAGATGATACAAGTCTCTTTCGAATCGTAGATAACCCTTTCGTAACTGCTCATAACCTCAACTCCGATTTAGAAAATAATCTCACAATGGGCAAATCATTGGCTTGAAACTTTTTAACCCTTCTAAAACTGAATCCCTGACAATTTGTACGAATACTTAAGAGCCATTCCATCCGCCACTATATATGATTATCTACAGAACTGAGAAGTTTGCTCTCACAAACATATTGGATTATTTCTCTCACACCAGTGTTCAAGGCACAAACCCAAAGACAATATTATAAAAAGGCATGGCCAAGAACTGATTAATGCACAGACTAAAAATATTTCAACTTGAAAAGAAATCTTCATAACTTATCCATACGTCTTCTATACAACCTATTCCGGAATATCGTGGTGTGGTTTGGGACAACTGTAAGTTACATTAAAAAATGAACTCAACAAAATACAAAATAATGCATCCAGAATCATGACTAGTGCAACAGTATCAGTATCTATTGAAGATTTATGTCGAGAAATGTAATGTAAAAATTTTGAATCTAGACAACAATAAACACAAAGGTATACTTTGATATAAAATGGCAACCGGTGCAAGTCCTCCATATGGCACAGTTCTTATTCCACCAGCAACAAATATTTTCCTCTATAACTTACGTAATGTAAAATTTCAAAGCAGTAAAAGCTAGAACAAGTGTTTAAAGGCCGGATTGGGGTGGGATGGGAGGGTCAGGACCCCCAGGCTAAAATGCAAATCTGTACACATAGAAGTACTGGCACTTGTCACTTGGAATTTGACCATCGTTTTATTATTGCGTACGTTTATTGTGTATGATGCACACTTTGAGTAAACAAACACATTGACTTTTGCTTTGGTGCCCTTTCGACATGTTTCAACCTCACCCCCACCCAAACACTTGACCTGTTGACCTTGTGTTTGTTACAACCTTGCTTCTCCTTTTGGAAACTGTAGACTGGCATAAGTAGTGAAGGGGGATACTCTACGGACAATGGGAATTAGCATTACAGAACCCCTTGGGACAATCTACGGACAATGGAAATTTAACATGGCGAAAAATCGTGGGACAATCTACGGACAAGGGGAATTTAACATGGGAATAAATCGTGGGACAATCTACGGACAAGGGGAATTTAACATGGGAATAAATCGTGGGACAATCTACGGACAAGGGGAATTTAACATGGGATTTTTTTAAAAAAAATTTTTTTAAAAAGGGGTAGGCAATTCAAAAGACTATCTCTTTTCGAGAAATATGGCTGGCCCTGAAAAGGGCCTTTGGGTTTTCTTCTTCTTCTGCTTCTAATTTCTTCTTTTCCTCCACCAACTTCTTATTTTCTCACCTACACTCTTTTTCTTCTTTTTTTTCTCCTCCTCTTCTTTCTTCTCTTCCTCCTCTTCTTCTTTCTTCCTCTTCTCATTTTCTTCTTCTTTTTCAATTTTTTCATTCCATGCTCTCATCCTTGTCCTTTCTTCTTCATCCTCCTTCTCCTCCTTTATTTCCTTCATTACAGCACTTATCATATCCTTTGCTTTTCTTAAATTATTAATTTCCATTTTTACTCTATGCGGACTATAAGAATAGTGATCTTCAATTAGTCGTACGAGCATTTGTTCTATCATTCCCAAATTGTCAAGGACGTCTTGCAATGATTGAAATTTATCCAGGTGGTTTGAAGCCATCTTCTATGAAGAATGGTTTGAACGACGAATACTGTGGGTTCTTATACGAAAAGCGCGAACGTGAAGGAAAACATCCCCCTAAAACATAAAATGGATCTTACCTAGATCATGGCCCAACATCGCGCGTACGTGAAGGAAAA
Organism: Sinohyriopsis cumingii; assembly: GCA_028554795.2. Classification (NCBI taxonomy): domain Eukaryota; kingdom Metazoa; phylum Mollusca; class Bivalvia; order Unionida; family Unionidae; genus Sinohyriopsis; species Sinohyriopsis cumingii. The sequence goes on from JAPYKE020000039.1 coordinate 508,155, forward strand.
CATCCCCCTACTTTCTCATTTTATATAATATAACCCTAACTATACTCTCCACATTTGCTAAGAAACCCATAATCTACTATTCACACTAACATACCTGAGCTCTTACAAACACAAACACACTAACACACAAACGCATACCCTCACACTATCTTAAAAAAGAGTTAGTGTTTATATACACACTACTCTACCTACACACATTGGCAAATCTATCGTTATTTCTTTTCTAGAGTATTGGGTAGCCCTGAAAAGGGCTGTTTTTTTTGGAACTTCATGGGCACCTGGTTAATGGTGGCACCTTCCAGGCCTGGCGCCACATACACATCTTATCCCCCAATTACTTTTTACCTTTTGGGGGGAGAGAGCAGAGGCAGGATATGTCGCTTCAGAATCCCAATTTTCACTCTCTGGGATTCTGAAATTTTTTCTTCTCTCCTTTTCCTCCTCCTCTTCTTTGTATCTTCTCTCCTCCTCTTTATATCTTCTTTCCTCTTCTTCTTTATATCTTCTCTCCTCCTCTTCTTTGTTTCTTCTTTCCTCCTCTCTTATCCTTCCCTCCTCGACAATGGCTTCAGCGGCCAGTTCATTTAATATGCGCCTGGCATATTCCAGATGCACATGAAGTTCCAACAGTTTCTCCAGTCTCGTGTTCATTTTTGGTGTTGATCAATCAACAAGGGTAGCTGGACTGCCGAACGAGTTTCATTTTATACTGAAAGCGCGTACGTGAAGGAAAACATCCCCTAAAAACATAAAATTCATCTTACCTAGATCATGACAAAAAAACAACAACAACGCGCGGACCTAAAAGAAACACTCACTCACGTTTTTATGCTACCCATCACTTCAATAGACTATCCACATACGCAAGGCAATCCAATCTAACCCCAAATATACACCTCAAACAGCCAAAAAACTAACATCATTTTAATCTACTATACACATCAATCTATTTTTTCACTTACAAACACAATTACACAAACACACAAACTCATACCCTCACATTCTTTAAGAAAGAGTTAGTGTTTATTTTCACACTACTCTACCTACACACACACACACACATTGGCAAATTAATAGTTATTTCTTTTCTAGAGTATTGGGTAGCCCTGAAAAGGGCTGTTTTTTTGTTTTGCTATGGCATTCTTTTTTTAGTTTCTAAGAATGCGATGTCCTCTGAGGATAGACTTTCTGGCGATAGGTCTGCTTCTTCGGAAAGAGAAGAAGAACTCTTTGGTGTCGATACGGCAATCGACAAAGCCTCTGTCAGCTTCAGGTTGCTGCTGCTGCTGTTGTTGCTGTTGTTGCTGCTGTTGCTGCTGTCTCTGAAGTCTGTACTTCTCTGTCCATTCTTCTTTTTCCCTGTTCATTTCTTCTCTGAAGAGCTCTTCTATCAGGTCTTCAGTGATTTTTAACATTCTCACATTCTCTATTTCTTCTGGCTTCGGTATCAGACTGTGTCTGACCCTATGCAAATTCACGTAGGCTTCGTTGAGCTTAGCTAGTTTGGAGCACATCTTCGTAGGAGGATGAGTCGACAATGGATGGTTAGACTGGGAACAAACCGGTTCTTAAAGTTAAAGCGCGGACGTGAAGGAAAACATCCCACACACGGTTTTTTCGAGCCGCAACGTTCATGAGAGGGATAGTAAGAAATGAAAGAGCATCAATCCAACATTCTTATAGCTAAACAAAAGACAAAGGCATTTTTTTCAAAACACAACATTTTTTTATTCAAAAATCACTTAACACTAACTAACAACAACTCTAACAATAATCCAACATGATAACATTTAACAATTTTTTCAAATCACAAACATTTTTTTCTTCAAATACTAACTACTTTAAACAAGGCTGACAACGTTGTGAATGAAATTGTGATTTCCACTGTTGGAAATCATTAGGCCATTGATGGACACTACGTTTCCTAGCTTGAGACAAAAGATAAGCATAATGGTCACAAAACCATCGATCTACTTTCACATCGTTTCTAGCAGAAGAACGAGGATCAAAATGAGTCACTAAATGTTCTAAGGAATAGCCCAGGCTGCGATGATGCAGAAAATACACACAATATTGTCCACACACCAAGGAATCTGTGCCTTGTAATTTCACGTTATTGAATCGGGTGGTTTGAGCATTTCTTCTCATAAAGTCGATGATATCGTCTTCCAAAGGGGGCAATCCGTACGAATCGAAATATTCCACACAGCCTTCTTGAGGAAAGTAGACGGCTACCCAGTGGGTTCCTGGGAGATGACTTTCGTCCGTGTTGATCACGTAAGCTTGATGGTCTTTAGGTTTGCGATGAGGGAGTTCATCTTTAGCACAGACGACGGGATTCCAAGAAGACGTATACGAACTGTGGTTCAAAAGGTAATAAAGTTCCCAGGTATCCATTTGTGTTTGTTTTCTTCTTCACAGGTAATAATAAGTCGTCAATTCGATCCTGACTTTTTGCTTGAAAATGTCTGACGAATAAACGGTTATTCGTTCTGTTTCCTCACTCTGATTCAGGAGAGCTTCGATACGATGGATCTCTTGAGTGGTTAATGCTGGACAAGAATGTTCACGCAAGTCTTTATACCACTGGTGCAACACGTCTTTGTTCGAGATGAGATTCCAAGCTTCGTCCAGATACTCGTCCAATTTTTCTTCTTGACTCAACATCAGGCATTTATCGTGTTGAATTTGACTGGGATGATCGTTTTGACATCCATAGCAATTTTTCTTGATCAATTCCGTTATTTTGTCGACCAAGTGTTTGGCAAAACAGGAGACTAAATGGGCTTCTTGTTCTGGCCATCTCGACTTCATCATGACAATTTCTTCGTCTTGGGATTCTCCTTCCACGGTCTCCTTACATTCCATCTCCAAAGTTTCTTCACTAGGTAAAGAGGGACAACAGTCTTCCATGGCTTCTAATAATCTAGAATGACTTCTCTCAAACTGTTGATTTCTATGGTATTATCGAATTCTGCATACAGGATGACGTTCACCGTTACATCAGGGTCTCGGTTTGCAAACTGAATTTCCACACGAATCTGGCCGGATTTTATAGGGTGAAAATGTCCCTCGTCGCTGCCTTGGTCTGGAGTGAAATCGAAAGCCCACAAAGCGTAGCCTCCTGCATAATCTTCGTACGTAATACCGTGACTGGTGTTGGTTCCTAACTGGCCGGTGGCTTCGTACAGGGACAAGTACGATCTCAAGTAATTCTTATTCTCAAAGTCAGGCTCAAAGGGTCGGGTACACAAGGTCTTGCCATCGCGACTGACTTCGATTTTGGACACGCCAAAGTGTTGAAAGTAGAAAGGATTTTTTTCGGCAGCTCCGTTGAAGGCTGTATTCTCGACCATACCAACGATCAAACGTTTGGGTAACTGTCCTTGAAACAGATGATCTTCGATCATGGATCGCTGTCCCTTGGGAATGGTGAAGGTTTTCACTTCCACGCGTCGTATGGGATACTTGGCGGTCGTTCTACTCAACGTCTGACTGATGTCGTTTCCCACTTTAGGTAACACTTCCACACGGCGTACGTAGAGTCTGGCTTCTAGGATTTTGGTTTTGTACTCGTCAGCATTACCCAATAAATGGAAAGCGGTACTGCTCCGATTCAGTCTCAGGCGAACATTCACTCCGTTTAGCAAATATTTCTCTTGCAACCACATGTCCAAATGCAAACGGTCCATCAGTTCTAAACTCTGTCCATCTTTGATTCTGTCTCTTCGTTCTATAAATCCCGCATTGTTTTTTTTGGCTGATGGATCAGTATCGAATGTTTCAAACTCACCTGTTTCGTCAGCTTCCCATACTACACAGGAATTGAGATGAGTGTTCTTGGCATCTATTCCGTACGTCAAGAGATTTTCCAGGTAGGCACGATAAGGGTAAGTATCCATGCTGCTACTGACCAGTTTGTTATTCAAGTACAAGTCCACTCCACTGAACAAGGAATGCATGAAATTGTTGACGGGAGCTACTGCTTCAGTGTCTATAGGACCTCCAGTCTTATCTAGAATTTTGACTTTCAGGTACAAGTAACTGCTATTCAGATCGATGTAATCTTCGGGTTGTCCTTTGATGTCAAACTCGATGGGAGCAGAATCGGCCAATGAGGAGACGGGGTGAAATTCCACCCATTGGGATTCTTGCATGGTCATCATGGTGGGGGGCATGGCAAACAGATCCAGTTCCGTCTTGGAACAGGCGCAAGATTCTCGGTGCATCATTTTTTGTCTCTTTTCTCAATAATCGAAAACGTCTAAGTCTCGTACGGTTCTTCTTTTCTTGGCCTTTCTCGCTTGAAGTCTGGTGAAGGGGTGTTTTCTTCTTCGTCTCTTTCTGCCTTGTCCTTGCTGAATGCTTGACTCGGTATCGTGCAGGGCATTTATAGGTGTGTCTCGTCGGCCCAAAATGTCTTTACCCGTTTGCAGCAAGACATTTTTGCCTGCCCTCATGAAGGCTTCTTTAGGGTTTTGTTTGTCGATGATGACATTTTGGAGAAATTCTTTGCCTTGCGTCAGTGCCGCATCTTTCAAGGCGTGCAATCCGCGTGTCACCATCGGTTTCAACACCGGGGCCACCGAACGAAAGGCCGATTTTAACATGTCTCCTAAACCGTGTCCTCGCTGTCGAGCCACCCCTCGGTACACTGGATACATGACTTACTTACGAATCGTGAGAGAACCGTTTTCGAAAATGGAGTTTCACCGTGACTTTTCCTTTGGTGAATGGAATATTTTGTCCCAAATCTCCTTTTATAGTAATGTTGACCGTGTCCAAATACGACTTGCTGACCGGCAAATAGTGAGGATGGACAAATTCGCGGTGGACGTGGTAAGTGTTTCCACCTTCCTCGTCAGCGTTTGCGGCAGAATCCACTTTGAAAGGAATGACACGCAGTAACGGTACGGAGGTGTGTCCCACCACGTTGTATTCCACCAGATCGGAGTACACGAACATCAAATTTAGTCCTTGGTTCAGTTCTACCGGGGTACGAAAATACTTGGCAAAAGTATCGTTGTCAGAAATGACTAGTAATTCGCCTTTTTGTTGTTCTACTTTCTTCTTCATCTCCATGTCCCCGCCCAACATGTCAAACAATTCAGGACAAAATAAGAAAGACATGATTTTGGGCCCCTCAGGAAATTTTATCAGGAAGCGACGAGCTGTTTTGTGGTACTCCAGGGTGACACTTTTTTTGACACTTTCCAAAGCTTTCAGAAACACACCATTAAACCTGGTGGCTATGGTGCTGACCAAATGTTGACCACTAAAATAATAGCCTGGGGGAATGAACAAGTGATAGGTGGTCCACTTTGGATTTTGTGTGTTACGGGTTTTCTTGTCATATTTGCCATGGGTATCCAAGTACTGTTGCATTTGTTCGTCATGAACTTCCACATCAAATTTATTTTGATTGGGAAGGACATTGAGGACTTGGGTCGGGTGAATCATTTCTACTAAAGCCACTTCCCAATGGGCTTCGTGATCTAAGGGGATGGCTTGAGGTAATTTGGCCGTGTAACAGCACAACGTGTTGTTGGGAAACACCTCCATGGAACTGTCACTGGGTAAGGTTAAGTAAAATTGGTTTTGGTGACTCATAATTCCAGAGTTCTGTGGCTGTCCGAGGGAATATTAGTGGATGTCAGAGGTGTGTCTCCGCCCAAAATGGGGTTCTGATTGTGGTTGGACTGGTGACTGGCACTGGCACTGGACACAACGTTCCCGTTCGAGGAGAATTTCAGGGAGGGATTGGGAAGTAGGTAACCGATGCAACTGCTCAATAAAATGGTCCACAATTGTTTGTCTCCTTGTTGCAAACTCAAATTGGCGATGGCTGCCCCGATGACACAATACACCACGAAGATTTGGCAGAAAAAGACGATTTGCGTTTTAGGCACACGTTCTCCACACCACACCCACAAGGGTTGTTTTTGTAAATCTTGCACAGAAGAACTAGGGGAAGAAGGACTGGTCGACGTAGCTGCGTCTGCTGCTGTGTGAAAGGGCATGATGGTCACTTCTTCTTTTTATAGTCGATGACTTGCGAAGCGTCGATCCAAGAATCGAAACTGGGTGGATATCCTTTCCAACGTACTTTGACTTCTTTGACACGTCGTTTGCCCACTTTACGGGTTCTGCGTTCCAGAATGCTTTCGATGTCGTACACGTCGTCTTCTTTTTTGGTGACACGTTGTAACTCGGGCAAATAAAACGTTCCTTTGAGTACTTCTCCGTTCATGTCTTCCAATTTATAGACGGCAGGATGACGGCCATGCACTCGTCCAGTGACGCGAAACAATTCGGTCGTCCAGTTAGGTAAGTAACCTTTGTCGAAAGTGCGTTTGGTTTTGCCAATGCGCACCCAATCTCCTACGGTCAACTCTCCACTTTTCTTGGGGACAGCCCTCGTCGGGGACGTACCAAACAGGCGCTCAAACACCAGCACTTCGTTCTCGGGAGTCACGTCTTGCGGGGCACGTCCGATGCTTCGATGGTAAGATTGGTTGTACGCTTGCACCAGGTGAGGTAAGATGTCGATGTACTTCAGAGTGTGGTGATGCGTAAAATATTTCCACATACGTTCTTTCAAAGTGCGTTGAAAACGTTCCACGATGCTGGCTTTGGTTTCGGGATTCTCGGTGGTAAAAAAATGAATGTCACGTTTCTTTAATTCTTTTTGGAAAGCTTGGTTCAGAAATTCGGTGCCTTTGTCCGTTTGCCATCGAAGAGGGTGACGGCCGCTTTGTTTCAATACCCGTTGCAGGGCTCGCACTAACTCGCTGCTGGATTTGGAAGTCAAAGGCACGACCCAGGCAAATTTGGAAAAGACGTCGATGACACAAAACAAATATTTGTAGCCACGATTGTAGCTGGCTAAATGAGAGACATCGGCTAAATCGGCTTGCCATTGATGATCGATGCCTTCCACTCGGGTGCGACTTCTGGCAAACTTGCGTCGAATGGGTTTGTGTAAAGTGTAGGTAGCTTGTTCTTGTAACCATCGTTGCACTTGAGGTAAACGGAGACTTTTCAGTCGCGTTTTGGCAGCACGATACAATTTTTGAACTCCTGCGTAACCTGCAGGATGGGAGGGATCGTAGTAAATGCTGGCTAAGACTTTTTCCATTTTTTATTTTGTGTTGGTGTGTTAATAAGGCACCCACTCTTGGAAGAGGCTACTCTTTTTCTCTTGGGGTATTTTCTTGGATTGCAAGGCTTTGCGTGTGCGGCCAGCAATAGGTGTCGAAGAGGAGGATGTCTGAGCGGGGGATATCGGTTCTTGTTTCACTTCTGTCTTCACTTCTGTCTTCACTTTCTTTTTCTCTTGTGAGGAAGAAGGGGTCGCCATCATCTTTTTAATCCATCCAATTCTGGAGGTAGGTGGTGTTGTTAACTTGCGTACTTTTTCTGGTGGAGTTTGAAACCCTTCTTCTTCTTCTTTTCCTTTTTCTGTCTTGGTCACGGGTACTGGTGGTACTGGTACTGGTACTGGTACTGGTGATGGTGCTGGACTTTTCATCAAGGTCTTAAAATCTTTCAGAGTGGGTAAAGCTGTTTCGTCTAAAGCTTTCTGGTGAAAGAGTTGCAGTCTTTGCAAGAGTTGACCGTACTTTTGCGATTTTTCTGTTTCGGACAAATCTTGGCGATCCAGCAAGGATTGCAATTCGTGTTGCAACTGGGACATTTCGCTCAAATTGGGATTGGGAGGTAAATGCGGGGTGGGTTGTTCTTGCCACCGATGGTATTCCATCCATCGTTTGTAAGGCACTAAAGCTAGTTTTCGTCCTTCCATGGGGTTGTCAGGGGTGAATTCTGAGATCTTGGGACTTCCGAAGGCCTTTTTATCTTGCTCCCATCAGTCCTCCCAACATGGTTCCCAAGACTCCTTTCAGTATGGGGCCTAACAAGAGAGGTAAAATGCCTCCACGTTGGACCAACATCTTCTTTTTTTGACGAATGGGAATTTTCTTTTGAACCATTTTCCGAAGAACGTGACGATGTTTGCCTAAGCATTGTTTCTGGTGTTTGGACAATGGGATCGTGCCTTTCAAAACGTTCAAACAACATTCGCACACGGTATCGATGACCTCTTTGGAGGCCGTTTGAATGAGTTTTTTTCGTAGGGGTGGAGAAGCTTTGGACAGGACAGATAACAGGTCCCCATGTTTGGCTAAACGTGGTGGTAGTCCTTTTCTTTTCTTTCCTTGGGGTTTTCTGGAGGGTGACATCTTTGAGTCTTTAGGAGCACCTAAAAACACTGATACCCTACTCGGTCACAGGCCTTTTTTATACTGGAACGCGTCGCCACTGATTGTCTTTACGTTTTATCAGTTTGAGGACAGGCATGACACGTCGTGCAGGGGTACGTAACGGACTAAATCGAGCCAGTTCTTGCTTGGACAAATCCAGTAAACTTTGTAACATGCCCGATCTTTCTTGAACTTTGATTTTGGGAGAAGGTACTTTGTGAGCAGCAGCCACTGCCGCTAAATGGGAAGGTCCTGCCACTGGGGAAGTTCTTTTGGGGGTCATCAACGGAGAAGTTCTTGGTGTAATCAACGTCTCCAAGTACTCTTCAGTTCCTGGTGACATCAACGGAGAAGTGGACAAACGTGAGGCTGCCGGAGACGTTGTGGCAGGTCGTGGCTTGCGAGTGTAAGGTTGCGTCCTGGCCGAAGTGCCTCTCTTGCGACTAGTTTTCTTCTGTGGACTTTTCTTTTTCTGGGGACATTTTCTCTGTTTCATTTTCTTGGGGCTTCTTTTCTTTTTCCGGGGTGATGGTGGTGGTGTCTGGTAAGAGGAGGGTCCCGCCACTGGAGAAGTTCTTCTTGGGGACTTGGTCTTTTTCTTTTTCTTCTTGGGGCTTCGTTGGACTTTTGTCTTGGGGATAACTTTGGGGGCATTAGGATCCCATCTTAAGAGTGAGCGAATGATGACCCCTCCTAGAGTACCGCTCCCTCCAGGTTTCAAAATGATTTGTTTTTTGGTTTGAGTGTCGATGCGGGGATCGGCCAGTTGGACCAAAGCGACTTTGTTTCGATCGAAAAAGCGTTGGGTTTGATGAGGAATCTGAATGATTCCTTGGAGTAATTGACGTGCCGTCACCGTGAACCATCGTAAGACTTCTTTGAGACTAGCTTCTAAGACACGGGCTCGTGTTTGTGGATCTTTTTCTCGACTGATGCCATACAAGGCACGAATCAATTTGACGGGAAGATGAGACTGAAGGGACGTCATGTTCACACTGTGTGAGACAGACGAAAAAGGGTCTGAGGTTTTTATAGATTTTTTTCATGGGGAGTGAAATGAAGTCGAGGACGGAGACGTGTACAGGACAGGCCCTCCGTCTTGGCACCAGTGGTGAAACAAGTGGGTACGAAATCGCAAATCCTCGGGGGTCGTAGGTTTCAAATCGACGAGTAAATAGGCGTGTGGAGTTTGAGTGGCATCGTCGTACGCCTGAGTTAGCCAAGGCGTTCCTAACTGTTTGGCTAAGACTTGCACTTGCGATTTATCTCGAGGGCTTTTAAACAAGACCACGTAATGCGCATTGAGACTGATGGTGCGATGGGCTTTACTTTGTTGAAACAAATTTTGGGTGATGTAAACGACACTGGCATTACGGTGATGCCCTTTGCGCGTGAACCACAATTTAATTTCTTCTTCGTCTTCTCCTAACATGTCGTCGAAAATGACCAAATGGGTTAGACGGGAGTCAGAGACGATGCCATCGTCTTCTTTAGGAATGCCTTCCACAAACACGATGGAATCGCCTTGACTTTCTCGCAAGAGGTTGTACGCCGATTGCCACTCTTTGTAACACCACACGATCCGTTGAGGGGGCCGATCGATCAAATGATGTTTATGTTCGATCAAACGTTTGACGAATTCGGTTTTGCCTGAACCGCTAGGTCCAGCAATGAGCATGTTAAAGGGATGGCGAAGATACAAAGCCTCCCAACTGGCACGATCTAAGTGTTCGTCGATGACTTTGACAGTAGAGGAAGAGGGAGCAGAGACAGCAGAGGTAGCCATGGTATGAGAAATGTCACTTGTGACACGAAAAAACAAACAAGACAAGAGTTTATATACTTTTTCAGAACACGTTTATTGAATGTTTTTTTCAAATATGAACACGAAAGACAAAAATACATACAACCCAAATAGTGATGTACAGGAATATAAAACACAGCAAAGCGATCAAAGTGGAATATAAACAAGTGTCTGTACAACATGTTTTGGTTAACCAAGATGTCCTAGGGACAGTGTGTAATGTTCTTACAGTCTCTACATGAGGTATTGTCACACAAGTGTCCTCCCGGAATGACCTTTCAGGCATGTCCATGACAGTCCTGTCCTGAAGCGAGTGGTTGTTCTCGGTGACGGGTTCTTCTGGCACCGTCACTAACACGGGTTGAAAAGTAACTTTTTTCCTTGAACAACTCTTGTGCATACTGGGCCACTTCTTGGGTCCAAGCCTCAAAACCCCCCTTTTTCCAATCACGAACATCTGTCCAATGAGGGTGTAAGTCACAAGCTACACACACATCGTCATACACGTCTTGGGTCGCTAAAAGTTGACGAATCTTTTTTTCCTGTTGAGGTCGAGAAGTATCCAGATGAAACCGCAAGGCTTTGAGCAAAAGGAGTTTTTCGTGACCATTTAAGGCCATGGAGGTGGTAAGTACTGATCGTAAAGAGTCCACAAAGAATCGGCTGGTAAACGAAATCCCAGAAAACAAGTCACTAAGACACACACCACTTGTCGTCCCAAATTGAACGGATACAATTCTTGTAATAATCGACGGTAATGATCCACGGTTTGAATATGGTCATTGAGTTCCTTCCACGGAATCTGTTGAATGATATGTGACATAATCCGTGGCATGGCAACTTGATTTTATAGTGTCTTTGTTTCGGAAGCAATAAAGGTAATTTCTAACCAAACACGTTCGTTCTCCAGTAGGGAATTTAAATGTTACACACTGTAACTGAAACGTCAGAGTTTGTCTAGATGTTTCGTCTTTTTCTAAGCAGATTCCATGTAACAAATGTTGGTAATCCTTTAACTCGTCTTCCTCAATACGTTGCAGTAAGTGAATCTCCAAGTAACCAAAATTACGAACGTCTAGCCCATCATCATTCATATACTGAAAGTATTCAACAAGGTCTGACCAGTGAAAAAATTTCTGACGAATCAGTCCTCTTATACCATTCAGGTACCAGTGGTTAAAGATCTGGTGACGTAACGGATGCAATTGTTCTTTACGTTTCACTTGTATTTTCACCAGCTCTCGGTAAATCCTTTCTCTCAACTCCTCAGGCAAGCCCAAAATGTACTCTTGTAAAGTATCCATAATTATATACACTGTTTTTGGAATCGTTGGGTGGCGACCAATAGCCTCGTTTAACTTTGTGTCTAATGTAATATCCACTCATAATCAGTCTTCTTGTACTTTGGAACATAGCATAATTTAAAAACGGACGAATCACTTTGAGTTTGCGTTTCACTTGTATTTTGATCAGTTCTCGGTAAATGCGTTCTCTCAACTCCACAGGCAAAGCACGAATGTTCTCTAGCAAAGTATCCATGAATAGGTCATACTAATTCCTCTTTGGTCTGACACAAGAAATGTACTCTTTGCACAAACATGGTTTCACTTCAGTGTCGAATTTAAATCGTTGAGTCACTAATCTACACATTACAATTCGTTCAGAAGTTTCCTCTTTCACCAAGTTGACATTGTGTTCAAGATGTTGGTAATTCGTTAACTCTTCCTCTGGAATTCGATGCAGTACGTTTACAATGATGTAACTACAATCGTCCATACCAAACCAATCCTCTTTAAAACTAGAGGATCGTTGATCAATGTCTGTCCGATGGAACACTTTCAATTGAATCAATCCTTGTATAGCCTTCAGGTACCAGTGGTTCAAACACCGGTGACGTAACGGATGCAATTGTTCTTTACGTTTCACTTGTATTTTGACCAGTTCTCGATAAATGCGTTCTCTCAACTCCACAGGCAAAGCACGAATGTTCTCTTGTAAAGTATCCATGAACAGATGATTATGGTAAAAAGTTACTTCAATGTCTCGGTCCCACTAAGGGTAAGTAATGACAATTCGGTGACCATCGAGCATGTTCAACGTAGGCCGAATCTTGCGGTTCCCAGTGGTGAAGTGACACACCGCAACTGAAGCACTTGACTTTATCTCCTTCGCCCAAGTAGAAAAATCCGGCTCTGGCTAATTCTTCGGGGGTCGGTCCTCCCAGATACTTTGGCCATTTTCCTTTGAACGATTGAAGACGATTTTCAAAGTCGCAGTATTCCGACGAACGCACAGGAAACGAATATTCGTTTTTCACAGGTTCGTTTCGATGAGGGTTGAGTGAAATGGGCAGGAGTTTGCTCAGGGCTGGATGACATCCGTAGGGAGGTAAACGTGAAGGTCGACATTCCCCTTTAAAACGAAACCCAGTAAAATGTCCAAGAGGACGAGCAGCATCGCTTTCGCATCCCACAGGTTTGACACGCACAGCATCACTTTCCATGACAGGGGCAGTGAGAACAAAGTTCCCATGATGCTTTACGGCATCGCTCAGGTCACAATGTACAGCATCGGTCCCATCGCAAGGCTCACAATCGCACTCGTCTGCAAACTCCGTTACGCAATTACAATGGTAACCACATGGACAATCGCAGTTTCCTTCCGGACATTTTCCGTCGCAATGTCTGGGTCTTATCCATCCAGTATTAGTCACACTAGAGAAAGATACAGCTTTTTTACAATCCCCAAACTGGAACGATGTCTCTTTCAAAGTATTCATCTTGTTCGCTCGGTCTTGCTAGTCACAATGAACTATCGATCTTGCCTAGGGTTCCTTTTTTATATACAGACCAATACCGACGTGACCGTACGGTAAGGTGAAATGATTGGGAAGTCGCACTCGCTTCTGGTACACGATTTGATAGACTTTTTCCAGGGGTCGACTGACGATGTGGTGAGTGGGTAAACGTACAATCTTGTTCGGTTGGTGAGTGGTCACTTTAAAGTTTCCATCCTCTCCCGATTGCAAGGCTTCTTTCAATACCCCAAAGTTGACCACTCGACTGGTACGATAATTCAGAGTCAGTCCTTTCACTTTGCACGTCGTGTGCACTTCTCCTTGTTTGTCCCGGTATTCGTAGCCGTAATTTTTGGGGCCGCCACTGACGAAACTTAGAATCTTGTCGTCGGGATGCTCGTCTGTCCAGGCTCCTAAACGGTCTCCTTCGATGTCAGGGTGATGTTGAATCGGGTGATGGATGTAAATGCAACTGTCCGTGTCAAAGTACAGGACGCGTTCTTCTAACAGTTCTAAAGCTTCGTACAATTTTAAGCGAGCATGGGCTGTCACGTAAGCCGCAATGATGACGTTTCCAAAAGGGTCGTCTTGCACAAAGTCCAGATCTTCTTCGTAATTGACCAAGATCAAATTCTCTCGAACGACGTCCACGTGTTTCATGTATTTGGTTTTGTCGTGAATCATCTGGAAGTAGCGGGAAGGTTCTGTCAAATATTCCGTCTTGGGTAAACACGGGCGTTGTGCCATTTTGCCCCACAAGCAATTTAACATCACTTTGGCAAACGATCGCCTGCCTTCGTTTTTCTCGATGTGGTCTAAAGTGATACCTTCTTGTTCGTAATATTTCTCTTTGAATTGTATTTGGTCTTCGGGAGTGTGACACCAGGAAGGATAGCCGCTGGCTTCTTGTTTCAGTTTCAAAAAGGCATCCACGTAGTCGGCGAAAATGCCTTTCTGCGTGGGGTCACCCTTGTGGTATTGTTGTGTCTTAGGAAAGTGGCAAATTTCGTACACTTCTAACAGTTGGTATCCCATGTTCAGAGCTTTGAACAATTCCACGCTGACCCAGGTTCCCGTCAAGGCACGTTCTTCCTGGCTGTGCTGACAAGGTTGGTCTTGGTTGCACGTTTCGGCACAAGTACGGCACAAGGGAAACATCAGTTTGCCTTGACAATGGTGAGGTAAGACGGGGTGGTATAGGTTCGTGGGAGGTAAAACTTTGCACTTGATCAAGCCTTCGTATTGTCGAATGTTTTTCAGGTCGATGTGTTCCGTCAGCAATTGCGGGTGCCCTACAGGAAAGCGACAATATTTGCACACGTAGGGATACAGCGAACACACGTCCAAGTATTTGATTTCTTCTCCGTTCTCTTCGTCGGCTTGGTACAGCAAACAGGTGGCATTGGTCCTTCCTCCGTACAAACTATCCCTTGGGTTCAGCGGGTCCATGAACTGGTAACTTTCCACGAGGCGTTTAAACTCGGGATCGGTTTTCAAACGGCGATCGTATTCGTGTTCCCACATTTCCACCACTTGGTATCCTTGCTGTTCTAACTTTAGGCGTCGCTGACAAGTGTCCTGGTACAAGTCTTCCATGGTTCGTTGTAAAAACTGATTTTTAGTGCTACGATCAGGGTAACAGACGGGACATCCGTGAAATAAGCAACCGTTAAATTCGTACACGATCTTGGGGTTTTCTAAGTCCCAGCCATCGACCGAATACGTTCCGATGGTCTTTTCGCCCCCTCCGTTGCGGGCATGCTGAATCCATTTGTCTTCCTTGTCGCACAAGTAATGTAACCAGCGTAGGGCTTTGACCGAGTATTGACGTTTGACAAAGTGGGTCGTTTGAGGACTGATGACAGCCACGGTGTTTTCAGGCATGAATCGTTGTCGATACACTAAGGAACACGCTTTGGCAATGGTGCAAGCTTCTTTCAAAGGATCCACCCCTCCGTGTTCCATGAACAGTTCTCGAAATTTTCCACAGCAACGCCGTAAAATGTCCACGTCGGAACGACAATACTTTAGCATTTCTTCCTGAAAGTCGAAAGGGTCCGAGGCGTGAGCCTGGTACCAAGCGTAAAAAGCTTCTCGTTGTTCGGTACGCATGTTGTCGGGGTCGTAATAGTGAGCCTCAGGCAAATGGGGTAGAACGGCGTGTTGATTGGCTTCCGTATTGAAAAAGTGTGGAAAGTACCCTTTAGCCATTTCTGTCATTCCAAACGTTTTAGGCATTCGACTCAAAGGCATGGCCAAGTAACTCATCGAATCTTTAAACTGCACTTGTCCCACTTGCATGAAAATGATTTTGGCTCCGTTCAAAGTCACTTTAGGACGCTCGGTGCCTTGTTCTGTATAGTACCTCAAAAGAAACTGTCCATCGTATCCGGAGAAATTGTGAGCCATCACCGTGGCATGACGATGACAATCTCCGTAACGTTCGATGTCCTCTTGGCTCCACGTCTTGTCGACGGGGTCTAAGACCCATTGGGCAAAATCGGCTAGCGTGTTGGGTCCCCGAAAGATTTTTTCACGCCCTCCGGGAATCTTGCTGCAGTGAGGGCAATGACTGAAGATAGGTTCTTGAATGCACTTCTCGCACGCTCGATGAGCCACGCAGAAATTAGGAATGTGAATGCCGGTTTCTTGCATGCATTCGAAATCGAAAAAGATGAAATTGCCTTTCTTCTTGTGACCGTCCTCTTTCTCTGGTGGGGGCTGGTATTTTTGCACGTAACATTGGTGTTCCAAGTCCACGATGTGGTGACAAATGTGACATTTTTTCTTTCCTGAACATACGTGTGCCTTGGTATTATTGATACGTATGACTTGTTCACACGTAGGGCACAATCTCAGGAGTTGACAAGCACATTTCTTCTGTGAACCTTGCGTTTTCAGATGTTGTTGGTAACAGGTAGGGCTGACAAACGTACGCAGACAAGTGGAACAAGGCACTGGTTCTTCGCTCAGACAGGGTGAAGAGGCCAAACATCCTGAGCATTTCGATCCACAATGCTTGTGTTGCTCTCGATTATTATAACCATGGTCACATTTCTCACAGTAATAACCGTATCCCAGGAATCCGGTGATACTGGTAATGGTATCAAAATGGTCATCGTGATGATAAACGTGAATGTATTTTCCGTCCTTAAAATCTTGCCCTCGAAACAACAGAGACCCGCGCACTTCTTGAGGGTACACTTTCAAGGTGTATCGTGGAGCTAGGGCATCTTGCAATTTTTGCATCTCAGGAATGCCACAGGGTGTGTCTTTGGACAGTCCGGCTTGTCGTAACAGGAGTTCTGCTTCGTTTCGTTGTTTGGCTCGGTCGGAACGTTGAATAGTGTCCCAGGTTCTTTTCCATTCTACCGTGTCGTTCTTGTTGGCATAGGTTCGTCCCACCACGATGGCACGGGCTAAACACATCTGGTCATGAGGGTTCTTAATTCGGACGAGACTTGTTTTGGTGTTGCGAAGGTCGTCCACCAATAACATCTTTTTGCGCCCTGTCCCTTGAGGAGGAGAGACGTGGGTCATGTCCAGTGTGGCTTTACCATCGGTGATGTCAAACTGATCATTAGATTGTTGTACGTGTTGAATCTTGTCCATGACTTTGGAAGCAGTTAATTCTGCAGGGGTGCTAAACTCGATCCAAACAGGGGATTTCAAACCGTCGTGTTGTATGGAAAGTCTCAAGCGATCGTCTTCTTTGGGTTGACATTGTCGCTTGAGTGCAGTGAGCAAAGAATCCCACACCTCGGTGATGAACACTTCTGCTTTCTCTAACGGCACTTCAGCCTTGAAATCTTTAAACTTCACCGTGTATTTGTAAGCCGTAGTTCTAAATTTTCTAGAGGAGCGCTTTTCCGTCTCTCGAATGGAATAGTAATTTTCAGGGTTAACTAAGGGTGATGAACTTGGTTTAGAGGGTTCGGATTCTGGTTCACTCATGTCCTCTTCAAAATCACTGGCATGAATTTGTGCCAAGATTTCAGCCCTGGTACGAGGCGATAGATCACGTTTCTGCCTCTTACTTTCTTCTTCTTTCTTCTCGAATGAATGGGATCGTTTCATCTTGAAAGCAAAAAGTCAAATGACTCAAGTTCAAAGACCATAAACTACTTTATAGTCATAGCAGACCAGCGTATATAAAAGGGTGTGTGTCTTGTCCTTTCACTATTCATTTCACTCTCAAGCCGAGCACAACGATGGAAGAGACTGACCAGATGGAACGTTTCGTCAGAGCTTTGCGAGGGGTCATTAGAAAATTCTCTTCAGACCAGCCTACGGACTATTCTCCTTCCTTTAGAGATAAAAGTCAAGATACTTGCTATATCTGTCAGAAGAAAGGGCATTGGTCTTCAGAGTGTCCAGACCGTCAAAAAAGAAAAAAAACAGGGGATAAAAAAGACAAAAGTCAAGATACCTGTTATTATTGTAAAGAAAAAGGACATTGGTCTCCAGATTGCCCAAAAAAGAAACAAGAGGAGTCAGAAGAAAAGAGGAATTCTTCAGAAGAAGAGAGGGATTCTTCAGAGGAAGAGAGGGATTCTTCTGAGGAAGAAAGAAGACAGGTGAAGAAAAAGAAACAGGAGAAAAAAAGAAGAAGGGAAGAAAGCGAGGAGGAAGAAGAGGAAAAGAGTGTGACGGTGAAGAAATTAAAAAAACAGAGAGACTAAACAAGGAGAAAAGAAGAAATTAATGAACTTTTTTATTAAAGTGTTGTGTTATAAATTGTGAATTGGATTGTAAAAAATGGAGAAAAGAATAAATGAATGATATAAGGTAAGTGTCTTTGAGTTGTGATTTTAAAATAAGAAGCTACACTCACGCACTCATACACAGACACGTACTAAAAAGGTAACATGGGTGAGTTTTTTTGAGTTATTGGCAAATTGAAATTGTATTTCTTTTCGAGAAATGTGGGTGGCCCTGAAAAGGGCCTTTTTTAATTAAGGTGTAGGGGTGAGTTTAAGCAATCAATTTTAACTGCCTTAAGCCTTTGCCACGGCCAAGGCCTACTTCTGGACTGCGTAATGTTGATGATGATAATGATTGGGTTGAAATCACTAAGGGTGGTACGGTAGGCTTAGTCACAGGGTTGACATGTTTGGCTCGGGAAGGTCGTATTCTCTTCGGTCGTGATAAAGAAGTCTGATACATTTGTTTCAGACTTCTTAACTCCGCTAAAATGTCCAACAGTACCGTGACCGTTTGATTTTCACCCTCTTGTTTCTTTGCTGCTACTTCTTCTTGCTGTTGTTGCTGTTGTTTTTTTCTTACCTCTTCTTCTTGTTGCTGTTGCTGTAGGAGAAAAGCCTGTTCCGCTTCCTTTTGTCGTTGTATAAATTTCTCCAATTCTTCTTTCTGTCTCTGTCTAAAATTATCCACTTGCGGTAATGAAGAAAGTAACGAAGGTTCCGGAACAAATTCTTGCGAGGAGAGAAAATCCACAAAATCCCAATTCACCTCTTCTGAAAGTAAGTCCGGGTTCCCTTGGGCAGTCTCCCCTGCTGGTGCACCCCACTGGATCGTTTTCTGAGTTTCCGTCATGTTGAATCACTGTCGCATAGATTGACTGCACACAAGCGCTAGCGAATCTATATTGACTACGTGACGTCACAGACTGCTCTCTTCGGATTGGATGCGAGCTGACTGAATTCTGTAACGCGTGTTCGGATTGGTAAATGAACTCAATCCGTTTCAATCCTTCCTCCGCCTATAAATAAGCGCCGTTCACTGCATTGATTCACCTGTTCTCGTCGCTTCAAGATGTGGACTACAGTTGAGTCATCCACCCTTGTGTCTTCCATGATGTTTCGGACAGACTTGCTCATGTATGTCCGATCGAAGTGGACCGTTGTCCACAGGACAAACACCAGCCTGTGGATACGTAGGATCTACGTCGAAAGACAAGGATGCCTGAAAAGAGTGCTGATGTACGGACCAACAGTAAGACGCAGCCTAAGGACAAGAAGAAGACCAATGCGGTGCCATTTATGTTAATGAATACATTAACATAAAACCCAAAGGCCCTTTTCAGGGCCAGCCATATTTCTCGAAAAGAGATAGTCTTTTGAATTGCCTACCCCTTTTTAAAAAAATTTTTTTAAAAAAAATCCCATGTTAAATTCCCCTTGTCCGTAGATTGTCCCACGATTTATTCCCATGTTAAATTCCCCTTGTCCGTAGATTGTCCCACGATTTATTCCCATGTTAAATTCCCCTTGTCCGTAGATTGTCCCACGATTTTTCGCCATGTTAAATTTCCATTGTCCGTAGATTGTCCCAAGGGGTTCTGTAATGCTAATTCCCATTGTCCGTAGAGTATCCCCCTTCACTACTGGCATATATTAACTATTGAAACTCGTTAAAACGACTTCATTATCAACTTAAAAAGCACATGACAATCGCGACACTCATGTTTCAAGACACTTTTCTTGGGCTATAAGAAAATCTAACATTCTTAATGCTTAACTTAAGACAATATACTCTTCACTTTATCAAAATGTATTTAAAAAATGTATTGAATCACCTCGCAGATGTGGATTTGGGTTTATTGCCAATAACAACGCATGTAACTGTTCCAATCACGTAGTATATTAGCTACAAATACCTTTTTGTATGGTGATTCAACGATTTCTTATGAATCAAACATTCGTATGTTTGACGGCGTTCATAACAAGATTTACTTAAGCACACGTATTATTAACACGCGTATAATTGTTCGGGCAATGAATAGGTGCATTTAGCCATTCCTTTCTCCCAAAATGATTGGCCATTCTGCAAGAACTAGCCATACAAAAAATTTCGTTTTCTTCCTTTCTTTTGTTCTTTTCTTTCATCTTTATTGTGTACACCGTATCCTACACATTATAAGTACGTTCCCCCTCCCCTTTATGATCTTCATTTTATATTTCATCTTTTACCAACCCCATTCGTGTTTATCTTTGTGGTTTAAATACATTGACTAAATGCCAATACTTAACTAAGAGACTCTTCACAGTGACTATTCAACAATGTAAAGATTTTGTCGGTAAAGCTCCGCCAAATATTCACATATATTTACACATATATTTACACATATATTTACACGTTTTTTGTATCGTAAAAGTAGAAGAACACCATACATCATTGGCTTTTGTTCTGATTATTTAACTTTTGTACTTGACATATTGTTTGTGAAGTATAATATGTTGGAACTAATCTGATGCATTATAAAAAGGAAAGTATTGAACAAAGGAAATGGCTACGGTCAGCTACTAAAAGAATGAATAAAAGTTATAAAACACCTTTTCTTACGCTGTTATTCATATCTAACATTTTAGGAACTACTATGTCATACAGTTAGTTCTTTTCAGTTGATATAAATAATGTTGACCTAAATTATGTCATACAGTTTGATACAAATAAGGTTGACCTATACTATGTCATACAGTTTGATATAAATATAATGTTGACCTAAATTATGTCATGCAGTTTGATATAAATAATGTTGACCTATACTACGTCATACAGTTTGATATAAATAATGTTGACCTATAATATGTCATACAGTTTGGTATAAATAATGTTGACCTACAATATGTCATACAGTTTGGTATAAATAATGTTGACCTATACTATGACCTACAGTTTGATATAAATAATGTTGACCTACCATTACATATGGCCTCAACTATGAACAGTAAAAAATAATAATAAAGAAATGAAGAAAACTGGAAAATGTGCATTGCTTTCAATGATTTATTCATGAAAGCATACAGACTAATTTTGACAAGACTTATCACTAAACAAAGAATTCTTGTTATTCTGGCTCCAGCTGTCAAGGAATGATGAAATTACATATTTTATCACCTCAGTGTTCATTTCTAAGAAGCCATGGTAGAGCAGTTGTTAGCCTGTCGTACTCGAGACCGGCGGCACAACGCGGGTTCGAATTTTCCATCGAATCAGCCAGGTCGGCTACGTAATCCTTCCTTTTGCAAGGAACTTCCCTTCATTGCCATTGCACTAAAAAGCCAACATGTGTCGCTGTGCCGTAAAACAGCAAATCAATGCAAATCATTCTTGAAATGAAGGGTGACTATAAATACAAATCTAATGTTTGTGTTAAGTTGTATCACTTAAGTCTAAAATCATTAAAAAAGTTTCCGGTGCGATTTGTTTTTATAAACAAACGGATTGTACTGCTTCGTTGCCTCGTCAACTGTTATAAAATTCTTTGCATGCGATCAATCTTGCTCGGCTGTAACATTACCATCCATCTTATTATTAAAGTTGTCTGAGCAAGAAAGCTGCAAACCAGTCCATTCACCAGAACTATTCAGGCATGAATACATTTTTTCCACAAACCTGTGAAAGCAGTCTGACGTCAATGCATTAATTGATTTACTTCCATTAGACAAGGCAAGAGTCAACGAACGACCCACCTGATTTGGCTCACTTCCGAGCCACTTTCCATTAATACACACAATGATGCTTATAAGTTTAGTTAAACACCTCTTTTAATCTTAATATGCCGTCCTATTTCTACTTGCATTAGATGTAAGCATTGTTACCATATAAATCCATCAAATTCTCTCCAAGATTTCGTGCAATCCTTCTAACTATAGCCGTGTATATCAAGTGTAACCTAAAAGGCAAAATAATTAATACTGAAATTGAAGTTACTTGGACATGCGAACGATGCTTCCTATCTACAACAACAACAACAAGAGCAATAATAATAATAATAATAATAATAATAATAATAATAATAAAAACAAGTATATTGTTTCAGTGTATCTTTAGCAGCTTTGAAAATTATTTATTCAACAAATTCCTAATAAAATCCAATCTTTTAATTTTTATTTTAAATATATCATAGCATATTTATTCATATAAAATTCAAACAGATTGCGATATAGTTTTCAGGGTATTTCAAAAATATAAAGTTTACTCTCAATATTAGAATGGCCTAGGTTAACAAGGGTCCAGAGTTCGACCATTCGAGAGACACATGCGAGAAATAGTCCTAGTCCATGCATATCCTCTTTTTCCGTGACCCCGGGTAGCAAGGCACTCGTCTTTACAGATTTCTCACATATCTGATATCTGTTCGAATGAGTTCAAGTATCAGTTCGACAAGCTTAGGTGTGTGAGGAAGCTTGCCAGCAGCGTCCCGTTCGTACGTGGTTCTTCCCGTGGTCTTTCAGGGTTAGACCCAAGACAATCAAATCAATCTCTAATTTTGCATGTCTTGCTTTCATTGCAGCCGCAGTGGCCCTTGTTGGATCAAGGGCTAAGGCTTTAAATCCGTAGGTGTTCGATGTCGTCCATCGAATCAGCCTAGCTCAGCTACGGCGATGTACTCTTTGGCAACACGACATAACCTTCAAAGTGTTGCTGTGCCGTCAAATTCCGAAAACAAAACGAAACCCGATTTCATTAACGGTCTTAGCGTTGTGAAAAACTCAACACCCAGGTTCGCATGTCAGTTATTTATGTACTCAAACGAAATAATTGTATTAAAACGAGGCGTGGAAGCAAGACGGTTATGTTTGGTCTTTAAGGTGTGATACTGACGTGAAAGGAGACTTTATAAATGTTACAGAGGGACAAGATTGAGATGATTACGTAGATGATTACGTACTCAAGATGGATGAGAAGTTGTATGAAAACAGTGACGAGTTTTAATTAAATTTTCTCCGTCTCTAAGTACATGTCTTACTAGGTGCCAAAGTCTTTCATTATAATATGATAATTTGATGACTATACGATGCGCTAGGCCCAGGGGTCGGCAACCTACGGCACACCTGCTATGGAAAATAGGTTGCCGACCTCTGCATTAGGTCAGTAACACTCATCAGAATAAGATACAGGGTGGCCGCCGACTGAACACAAGTATACCGGGGACACTCCTGTGCGCACTCGGAAAAAATTGTAAACGTCAAGGAAAATGGACGAATGGCCACACTGTACAATAAATATTGCAACTTTCAAGTAACTAGCATAGTGTGAGTGAAAATAAATAAAGGTTTTCTATTCTAACAGTAATATCAAAATTATCAGAGAAGCCAAAATGCAATAATTATATAAATATGAAACCTCTGATTGATGGATAGGATTGAAGTTCTTGGTCCACAATGATTGTCAATCGGATGAATTAACTTGGCCTTACTTGTTACTATTGATTGCCTATGCGTCATCCTCCATATATCAGTTCGTTTGACGCTGATGTGACCTGATTCCGTCATAACTTGTTTTGGTCATGATTGTTTATGAGCGGTTGTTTCTGCTGACTAGGAAAGTTTCGTCGTAACACAATTGAAATCGATCACGTTTCCATTCATTAGATTTCTCGCAATCTGAAACAATTCTGGAAGAAGTCCATCAGAAACGCACAGCAATAAAAACAGATCAATTAATGTTTAGCATGCGCAAGTAAAACGTACTAAATATAGAATCCGTACTGTTAGTTACCATGCTGAGAAAAAAAGGGACAGTGCAGATGCTAAATCCATATGTATTATTGGAATGGATCAATATTATTTCCTTCATAGGCTGGAGGACGTTAAAGGTTAATCAATGCCCTTGAACAGGGAACAGTGTGTTTTGAATGTTTTGCTTAACAATTGTTCAGTTTTTTGCTGGTAATCATTGCTGATGCCTTTCATGTCACGTCTAATCGTTATATCCTCATCTAGTGCCCTACAATTGACCAATCACCAGAACAGAGATAACCAAAACTCTCTCATTAGCACGGTTAATTCTGTAAAACTAAAAAAAAAATGAGTGCTATATGATTTTAATATTGTATTGTTTGTATGTTGGTTGGTTGGTTTTAAGGACACTTTTAACATATTACTGGCTATATCGTGTTTTTGAAAAAGTGGGAACTTTGTGCTTTGCTCATAGACATACACAGACAACTAAACCGGAATGGCATGGGCGGGTATCAATTCCATGTCTCTTGTATTATTAGGTCGACGCTCCAATAACTGAACTTAGAGTGCTTCATTCTAAGATGAGGACCCATTTCGTCCTTTAAGTACACTCACATAAAACACGATACCTTGACATTGGTGAAGCTATATTATGCTTCTCTATGTAATACTGGCAGAGCAGACAACACATGGAAATGCCTTCCTCCAATCTCCCACAATATATTACATCGATTATAGACACTTTCCCAGAATTTTAATGACTTGAAATCATTTGTTTACTGTCTGAAATAATTTCTTGCCGTTTTTCTTTGCCAGCCTTCGACCAGTTTCCTAAATTTCGTTTGAAATGATCACAACTGTAAAATTCGTATCACTAGGTCATCGCAACTTTGCCTGCAATAACGTCATGACGTTATCTATGACGTCATCAAGTGTTATTATAAATGTGTGTGTGTGTGTGTGTGATTTGTATTTTTAATGCAGTAGTGAATTTATTCAACGAGTATCATAAATTTAATATTAAATCATTACCCATTTGAGATTCCTTTTATCACATAGTTTTTAGTTCAGTGGAAATTATTTAGATAGAAAGAACAGCGAATAATTTCGTTCATTCTGACAGACGGTGCACCTTTCATTTGTTGTGCAGAAAATACAGTCCCAAACAAAGTTGAACTAGTAAAAGTAGATTGTACATTTTTACAAACTATAAATCAAAGAAAAATCTTCCATCCCAATAAACAGAACATTTTATAACGACAAAATCATTTTTCAAAACAGAATGATCAATGCGATGTGATGCCACATAGATACCGTAAACAGTAGGGCTAGAGTACATGTTTACCCTAAAATGTCACTTGCAGAACTAAACGTTATATTGTTGCGATTTTTATGTGAAATAGGATTACTGGATACAGAAATTCCCAGATTTACTGCAATGCATTTGTGACCGGATATTTGACTGGAACAATAGACTGTACAGAAGACATAAACAAATTTCTTTTTGAGTCGGATTTGCATCCCATATATACAGCGTAAAGATGCTGTGGTTGGATAAAGTTTTGTCAGTTAGGAGACCCATATATGACCAAATTCTTCTGTGAACAGAGGTGAGTTTATTTACTTCTGTAAGTTAACAATTAAACCACGCTTGTATATACGGTGATTCTATATATATGTTACAGATATACCGCTCCCTCTCTAGACCCCGCCTTCAAATAAGCAACACCCTTAGTTTTACTTCTTATTGTTGTTCTTGTCTTGTAGTTTTACGTCATGTTTCTCATTTTGATATTGTTATACATAAAATAACAAACCCCTGTGGGTGTAACATATCCATATTCAGAAGCGGAGGTATTTTTTCATCAATTTCCTTTCGCGAGTCGAGTTCAAACATGGCCGCCAAAAACGCTCATTCAAAACCAAACATTCAAGAAGGCGGGGTTAAAATATTTTCCCACGATCCCAGCCAATCAGTAAAGAGGATACTGCACAATAATTTCATGGTCTTATTTGGACCAATCAGAATCACATAAAGTGATATTTTAACATGTGATAATATCAAAAATATGAAACTGCACATACAATAGGAAAACTATACCTACTATGTGATAAATAGTTCTATGTCATATCTAACAATTTTGACTTCATTTCATCTTTTTAATGTTGATCGCGAATACAAGAAAGATGATCCACATTCTGTAATCGGAGAACGGGGAGTGGCTGCTGTGAAGGTAGCAATGGACGAAGAATGCGATACACAGTGGAACATATTTCTAATATCATAGGCATTAATACATCAGTTGTTTTCAATATATCGTAGAATCATTTTGAAGCTCAGAAGGTTTATCCAAGATGCGCCCCACGCTCATTTAAGCTTGATTAAAAACATACTCGGGTTGAAATATGGAAATTCCAACCCAACAAATACGATACGAGTGACGGACCAGAGGATGTTGAATGAGAGTATCCAATGTGTTGAAACATGGATTTCCCTTCAGGAACCGGACTCAAGAGAAAATAATAAAGAATCTAGTAGAGACCCCAAATCGCTCGACGTAGTCCGATTTGTCAGAAGACTTTTGTATGCATTCTTTTGTCGATGCAAAAGACCTGGAGGATGACAAAGACATAACATGGAATTGATGGTATTGACTGAGAAAGATGAAATTTGATTAATAAAAATGTCACGAAAAGGGTGTTTACCAGTTAGCATTATTACAGGTGACAAGTTAGTATCAGTAGCCACAGTCTGACTATACACCCTTGGAGATGCTTCGGGCCAATACAAGCTGACTGATATCCAGACTTATAACAAAGCCAATACAGAATCGCCCATTTAATAATATTATGGACCGGTCGAGTTCCAAGCGAGAAGAGGAACTTAAATGTAGGGGGTATAATATTAAAACAGCTATGATACGGGTTCGGTTTTGGTCCGATTGGAGTAAAATGCCAAACCCAAGGACACAGCACAGTAGCTGAACCAGGCTGGCCGATGATAGTTTTCAAACCCGCACCCTTTCGGATGTGAGTCTTGCACACTAACAACTGCCGTGGCGGCTCTAATATGATACAGGTATATCTACCTAAACAACACAGTAGTCATGTGACAAAGTTTACTTCATATTTTGTGTATCTCCAAATCGAGCGTAACGATGAATTTACATTGGTTATTCACAAAACAGCATGTATTTGGAACAAACACCATCTATTTATAGTCTGTATTTTTATTTAAGGCATATAGTATTAATGAGAAGCTCAGTGGAAGAATCGCAAAGTAAGTTTGTATCTATAACTTTAGGGTATAGCTCAGATTTGTTACCCAGAGCCGAACACATTCAGCGCACTTTAATCTTACTCTATCATTCCCATGACAAAGCTAGGGCGCCACGTTATTTATGTTTTATCCGAAATAAAGTTTTAAAAATTTGAGTATTGAACTGTGTGAAGCTATTAAACACAAATTGCTTTTGCGCATCCTAATGCGCAGCATACAATGACTTTTCATAATACATCACGACACGTATTAGGTCTTTCAACCATAACGGTATGTGTTCAATGGCGCGCCATGATACTCCATGAACCAGGATCAAAAATGTGTGGCCATCGGTACAACCCAGGCGGATGAAAACCCATTATAACATTTTGCTCATTATTGATCCCTAGAGATGGAAAATGTGTGATAGCAGCGCATAACTGTTTGCCATCTTTGTGTTATTGCCACATCTTCACACATACCCCCTAATTTGCCATTATAAATTTGTGCCGCAGGGTCTTTGTATCAATCTCCTGTACAACCATCACTGGTTGAGTAAAGGTATTGAAATTAAGAGCTAAGCAGTTTATATATAGGCACTTGCGAGTGTAATAAACAGGAGTAAATTATCTTTACTGGTTTGCCATTTGCAGCTTCTGTTGTCTACATTGTTTTGATACAATATTTGCTAGCACTCTCTTTAATAATTCAGATATTTGTTTGCAGTGTAATTTGTATTCCCTGTTGCCACTCTCATCTAATTTTTGATACCTTTACTGCGTAAAGAAGGTACTAGAAAGAATAACCATGGAAACTGTGTGTCTTTGCTTATTGTGACCTCAGTAGTTTGGTCAACATGAATAAATCCTAGCGGATTGTTAGAACACTACTGAACAGAGCAATATCCATCCATGAAGATCTGATGCTCCTCGTGGTGTTCCCATGAAAGCATTGTCATCTGAACATATTATGCTGGCAAGTACCTAGCTTAGTTCACTATGTCATAAACAAAACACCAAGGGATCATAGATCGTGCAGCAATGAGGTATAACTGCACAGGTCTTCTACCAGGTCAGTTAGCTTCCTCCAGAAATGAGAATCCTGCCTGCTTCTTGTCATTCCGTTTCATCTCAACCCAGTGGATAAGCAACAGCCAGGTCAATTTCATCATAACTTCATATATACTCTTTTGTACTTGAAATGCAAGATTGTACATCTTGCTTTGAAGAACCCCTGAGCATTTTGCAATGATGCTTGGTTCAATACAAAGTACCGAAGACCAGCATCTTATAATAGCTTTTCAAGAATTGACAAGGCATTTCAGATGGTGTGAAATGCGCACATTCGAAATATGATGTTGGCATGGCTGTCTTTGTGCTTCCTGGCAAGTGTTGATGCTTTGGAAGCACAAAGAAGTGCCTCTCTAATGATTTCTGATTGGTTCACGATTATGATTCCGTTTTCAATTCTCTCCTTATGACTGATCTCAACAAAATAATGTTTCATTTATGATCTTGTTGATGTTTGTTGAATTCGGTTTCCAAAGTGCAACATCTCTTTTTCAAAGTCTGGTTTTCTCCAGCAACACCATACAACGTGACACTATCAGGTACAATTAGCAATTTCCTTTGTGGTCTGGAAAGATATGACAGCCAAAGCTCAATTTTCTGTTTCTATGGATATGGTTATGGGTTGATTCTTTTAGTCACCAGACCCTTCTAAAGGTCTATCAGGGTAGTCACCCGGATAACCTTTCAATCAGGAGTGATAACAGTTTTAATATGCTGAAAACAGTAAGCATAGACTCAGTTTCTATTTTATTGTAGCGATATTGAATGCTCTCTGTCTCTGTATTTTCTTCAGATTTTTGTATTGAACCCTTGTGAAGTAATTATAGCATCGTGTCACTGTTATCCGCCTTTGCAGCCATTATGCCCCCTACCGGTAACTGCTTTAATCTTTGCATAAGCATTGCTGATTGCACACTTGCAAAGTCTTTCACCAACTCTTAGCTGTGTGGCCTTGTTTATTTTTTATATGTTGTTATTTCCATGTGGCATCAACAATTTCCATACAACATGCATTCTTTGAATCCATCCTAGACTCACATAAGGATCTCCTGGTTTGCATTTAAATGGTAGAGCCACTGGGTCCAGCTTCATCACTGAGACTTACTTTTGTTTTTAGTTTCAGGGTTTCTAAAATCTCTCTTTCTGGTAAATAGTCTGGTCCATTTCCTCTGGTCTTCAGCTGATGAGATCTCTTTGTCTCTCAGATTTTTTAGCAGTGTCTAGAATTGAGGCATGATTTCTGATCTGGGCAGCCTCTAATACAGTTTACCTTGATTCGTTGCTTTGTGGCCAGGCTAAGTGGTCCTTTATTTTTACCTTTGTTGAAACTTCGCGATTTATCCATTGGTTGTGAGAACTGTTTTCTTTTGGTTAAACACTAATGAAACTGGAAGTTTCTGATACTCTAGCAACGTACGCCTACACCTTCTTCACCACCAACAAGTTACATCAAAGCAAAAAAGATGCTAACAGCTCCGGTGGCCTAGTGGTTAGAGCGTCCGCCTCGGATGCGGAAGGTCGTGGGTTCGATCCCCGACCGAGTCATTCCAAAGACTTACAAAAATGGTACTAACAGCTGCCTCGCTTGGCGCTCAGCATTGAGAGGTTAGTGTTAGGACTGGTCGGCCTGGTGTCAGGATAATGTGACTGGGTGGGATATCATGCTACGTGTCTGCGGCATGAAGCCCCAGTGCTAGACATCACTATAAACTGTCACACTGCAGACATCGTAGCGATATGACTGAAAAATTGTTAAAGCTACGTTAAAAATCCATATCACACACACACACACACACACACACACACACACACACACAAGATGCAATTACTATACACGTACAATATATGCAGATTATCATTATAGTAAAGTTGATTTGTAGTAGACTAGAAACACCTGTTCAGAACATCAAGATTACCTTTCGTCATTTTAAGAATAAGAAGACAAAATATAAGAGATAATTTATAAGATAAGCTTTCTCGTGTGAGCATTTGGATACAAGTTTTACAGTGTTAGTTGGCTAGTGATGCGTTTTTTCATTGAAAAGAAAACGGGAGTAAGGGTATATTTTCCTATCACGAACAGCACCCTGAAAATTGAAAAACTCTAAACCTAACCTGATAATTACTTCAATATTCAAATGCAGTAAGAACGTCCTATAAAAGGAATCGATATATTTATGTTAACCTTTTGCTTAGTGTCTAAGGTAAAATCCATGCGTATGGAGAATTAATTTCAGATAAGGTGAAGAAGAGGTTGCCAATGTTAACTAGCATCCCTTAATAAGGTTATACTACCCACATTTTTCAAAAATCAACTTTGTTTTCGTTTTCTCGGTTTTGTTCGAAATATCGAAAACATTTGAAACGAATCTCATGTTCAATCAAATAAGGCTGAAAATCGCATGTAAAGACAGCCAAACGTGGATGTACATAGGTGTTTCCTGGTCTAAAAATAGAGCTTGATTACGCTAATATGATCACGTGACAAATCTCACTGATAATCTACGGCGTGAGATTGGATGTTGATGCTTTCATATTAATTTATGTGACAATAAAAGACTTTTTACTGGTGTCACGTATGGCATTAAATACGCCTAATACATAGTCATGTGTTCGCCCATAAGAACCAGATTTAATGTGCACTTTTAGAGCAGTGGATAAGGCAAGTAGTTTGTTCTGTAATAGGATCATGTATCTCAAACTGCTGCTGATTGAGAACCGCACGTAGCAGCAGCTCTCACCCTCTCAATCGTAAAATAAAATAATAAAGGGACGAGCCCTCTATCTGTTTATTTAGATGGTACACCAACATACTCATCCCAAATTAACACACAGTGCATGTTTAATGTTAATAAGTGAAACCTTAGAGGAATTGTACATTTTGTCATGAATAAGACAGACGGGTCCACAAAGATGGACAAAGTAAATCCCATATACCGCCAACATATAGATGGACAAAGTAAATCCCATATACCGCCAACATATAAATGGACAAAGTAAATCCCATATACCGCCAACATATAGATGGACAAAGTAAATCCCATATACCGCCAACATATAGATGGACAATGTAAATCCCATATACCGCCAACAAATAGATGGACAAAGTAAATCCCATATACCGCCAACATATAGATGGACAAAGTAAATCCCATATACCGCAAACATATAGATGGACAAAGTAAATCCCATATACCGCCAACATATAGATGGACAAAGTAAATCCTATATACCGCCAACATAATGGCATGATATTATAAACATAAATATTTCGAATAGGTCGTAATTCTCTCCTCTTTTTCAAAAATGAAAGAATTATCATGGGTTAATCGAAATACACTTTGCAAGAACCAATTATGGCTCAATATTCTTAGATTGAAATAACGAAAAAAACAAAACAAACAAACAAAACCCCCCACAAAAAACCAACAAAAAACAACAACAAAACAAACAGTAATCTGCAGGTTCAAATTGGTTTAGAGATATTTTTCTCCTTTTGTGTTCAATTCTGGACTGCCCATTTATTTTGTTGTTGTTGGGGAGGAGGATATTTTAACACCAAAACTAAATTTCCAGCTTTGGAGTAGCTTTTAAAACATTTTTGCTTCAATGTGTGGAAAAAAGAACATATTATATCCAGTTATATTAGTTGAAAACAATTTAAATATTTTGAGGTAATAGATAAAACAATATTTCTGTTTAAAAATAAATCCAAGGTAACCGACCTCAGCCTAAATAACTGGTTTGTTCCTTAGCAGACAATATTTTGTTCTCAATAGTACAAGTGTAGAAAAATTTAAAAGACATTTCTTTTATTTATATTTTTTAAAATTGCCATTATTGATTTTTTTAAAAAAATATTAAAACAAGTTTCTTACTGGTTAATATCAAAGATGCTTGGTTGTTATGGAGGTGTGCAAAACAACATCAGCTAAAATGTGTCACATATGAACATTTCTTAACAGTTTGACAACATTAAATGAAGTGGTTTTGAAGATGAGAACATTTGTTCTCACCATGTTGTCATGGAGACCAAGACACAGAATGCACAGTAAAGAAATGTTGAACAAAGCAACTGAATTTAGGTATAACAGCAACAATTCTATGAATTAAGCAATATTAATGATATAAGAAACATTGTTTGTATATTTGGATAGCAAACAAATAAAAGTCAAAAGGATGAAAATATATATTTTCATCATCTCTCTCCAAGTTAATTTACAGTAACGATAACTTTATTCATTATATGTAATGCGTATCCATTCCTCCACCAATAATGTAAACTATCACTGGGATTTAAATTTGCTGCATGCATCGACTGGAAATAGTGGTGCCATCTATATCCAAGAACAAACTTAAAGACCTAATAATGTTTCCTACCTTAAATATTCTCAGCATGTTTTTTTTATGTTTTCTAATTTCATGGTGTTTGTTTTTGTAATCATATCATTATATATGTTTTTTTATCTTATAGGTGTTGTCCAATGTTGTAAAGCGCTTAGAGCTTCTAAGGATTAGACGCTATACAAAGTCCTCATTATTATTATTATTTTTATTATTGTTGTTGTTGTTATTATTATTATTATTATTATTATTCTAGAGCATTACGAATCCAGCTTTAGTATAATGATTTTGAGACGCCCGTCGTTCTCTGATATCAACTGATTTGAAGCCATTTTCCATATAGGTTGGAAGCGTCTATCTAGCTCAATTGTGTATTTTGTCCTTTCGTCTATTTGTTATTTCTCCGTCTTATTGATCATAATGATCCCTTATGTACATGCATATTTTCCACAAAATAGATTTCTTCTTCTCGGATGTGCGTCTTCGGTAATCTTAATGTTTACATGGAATCATGAGCTTTTACGTTAACAGCCGCAGTTGTTCGAATATGCAAATATTATTCCTTCGAGCTATTTACTGAAATGAAAACTGAAGTCGTTTTCCAAATCAGGAAATTTTATACAGATTATTAATGCCATTCCAAATATTTGGCATATGCTTTTGGGGGCAGAAAGTTGTGCTTTTTTACAAGCACAACACTTCTTTTGATTTTCCTGGAATTTTATATTTTTCATATCATGCAGTTGTGCTCCTTTAATTGGGGTACCCTGGCTTAGCCAATACAGATTTTATAGAAAAATCGGCATGAAGACCCTACAGAAGAATTGTATAAGTCTAGCTACTTTTGAATCCGATGGTAGTATTTGAAATTTTGGTGATAGCACTGTTGCGGGGTACAAAATTTGCAAACAATAACATCCAACACAAAAGTTCATTCCCAAGTAATTTAACCTTCATACAAGCCATGGTTCAAGACTACTGAACTTTACACATAACATATTGGTCTTTGTACACCAGGGCGATAGCTTATCAAAAGTATTATTTCAGGGGCCAAAATCTACAGGATAGAGACAAAGTCTGGCTTCATTATTGTGCATTGTTGCTTTAAATACAACGATGACAGGACACAGACCAAATCGGAAGGGCCAGCTTTGAACTAGGATCGGATGTGTGCTATATATATAAAACTTGTTCCATCATTACCATATGTAGCCGGTTAAAGTTCTTTAAACTAAGACTACCCTATACATGTACATCCATACATCTTGTCTTAAAGATAACAATATGTATGTAATAACTTTGAGAGACCCACGTTATTACTATAATCGCTAATTTTATCAACCAATCAGATGAAGTCTTATATCTTCGCTTTTGGAGACTGAGCGGTGTAGCTGAGGAGCGTCAGTGTGAGCCAAAGATCTGAGTCAATTTCAGATTTTTGAAAGCTGCATTTCCACTGGCCTAATGCAAAGGTCACCAGAACATGACCTCTAAATCGGTCGCTCTCATAGCTTCATGTAGGACATATGATTTTAATCAGATTGGCATCAATATGATAGCAATAAGCACATAGAGGGAACAAGTGTATCGTCTGTCTATAGGGATTTAGATCTTAGTAAAAAGCATAACGACTCCCCCCCCCCCCCCGTGGTATGGATTCCCCCACCCCCAGCTCATGGACTATAATCAGCATGGTGTCAAGTTTTTAAATTTTATAATTCTAATAAAGAGAGGGGCAAAAGTAATGATCTCAGTGAACCAAATACAAATTAGCTTTAATTTTGCAATTCATGTATACTGACAAATTATTCTGCTAATTTGAATTCTAATGAATGGGTGTGATAAAAAAGTAGTTGCGGAAAGAGTGTCATGGAATACAGTTTTCTTTTTCGTCTAATGAAATTAGCAGTCACGTGCAAATAAATATTCGAGTAATCGGTTTATTTTTGGACAGGTGGGTGGTTTACATGCGCATCAAGGCCGTGAGCAGGCTTTGATCGTGGCACAATTGACGGCACAGCGTCAGGCAAAAGAATAGCTTTTGTCTTGATTCCAAATGTAGCAATCAAACTCTGACACTATCTTTTGGTGCATTGCTGCATGCACCAAATATGCACCTCTTTCCCGTACTGAATACACGCAATCGAAAAACAACCTCGAGAAACTTCACACCGGTCACTGACTAGTTGTACGCGGTTTATGAAAAATATCCATGACAAGTACGTTTAAACTACATATCTCGCTAACTGTTGATTGCATTGAGTCGAAATTTTCAGATATTGCGTAATTAGCATGATAAGTAATTTACTGTTAAGTGGTAAAGGGGTCTCAGGTCTACCATTAAAGACTGCATCAATATGGACCGGCTGGATAGATTTGAATAATAATAGTTTTGATTTTGAAAAGACGTACAAAAGTATTCATTTATATTTTACTTTTATCTTTTGTCATGAGTATTTTTTTCTCGAAGGTGCGAAACCAAATTACGCTTATCTATAAAAAGAATTAAACAACAACAACAAACACTAAACAAAGCAGAACAAGTAGTTAGCTATGATGTTCTATATCGGATTCTTCATGTTGTTATACAAGGTACGAAACACAGTTGTTTCTGAATTCTAAATGAGGTCGAGGTCTTTGACACGCAGTAAACAGGGTTAATGAGGTCGAGGTAGTTGCTAGATAATTAACAGAGGTAATGAGGTTGAGAGCTTTGCTACGTAATAAACAGGGGTAATGAGGTCGAGGTCTTTGACACGTAGTAAACAGAGGTAATGAGGTTGATGTCTTTGCTACACATTAAACAGGTAATGTAGCTGATGTCTTTGACACGTAGTACTGTATTTTACGCGCAATAAATCACGGCATTGAGATAGTATTTAGTTGTTGCATTATAATTATCTTGTTGCTTGTTGCATGAAGACTAGGCAGGATCCAACAGCATTACATTTTTTCGTATAAACTGGGCCTTGCGTATAATGCACGTGGCAAACATCACGATGCCAGGTAATGGGGGTTGCTATATTGGTCTTCTTCCAGTCGACCCTGTCCCTTGACTGACATTCATAATACACGCATACCTATAATCCGATGGCTATCAAACTTTCCATATTTGAAGTACAGTTGTGGTCGGTACTGACAATAGCAAAGAGACTTCCAGAAAATGCATGACATACCTATTATAAAATGACTTATATGGCTTGTTTACATTTTACTTATTCTCATCCCATCTTTCTCCGTAATGCTTCTCTAAGTGTTAATCCGCTAAAGTTTATATCTTTGGGTATCATCCGTATTCGTTCTTAATACCCGTCTACAGATAATGACACATTACTTGCCGTTAGCTGCTTGCTACTTATTCTAAATAATCCTTATTTGAATATATAGTATGTATATTGAATTTAATTGCAAGTATGATAACTATTCGAGATGTGGTGTGCATTTCCAATAGTGTGCGAGAAGGCAAAATAAGAGTGCGAATCAAATTAAGAAAAGAGAAATGTTAACAAAATTACAAAGTGATCAGTAAGATATATGAGCGGTTGTATATTTTACAAGATTGTACTTGGTACATTTCTGGTGGATGTCAGGAATGCCACTAATCATGAATGTCAAACGAAGTCTGGGGCAATATGCTTAATGATGATGAATATGACATGGATTCATGTGTATATCCATGTGGATTTCTTGTGTATATCCATGAGGATTTCTTGTGTATATCCATGTGGATTTCTTGTGTATATCCATGTGGATTTCTTGTAGTTGTCTGCTTTGGTTTGTACGGTGTGTCGATTATCCATATATATGGAAAGAGTTAACACTCGTACAATTATTCATGTACATGTTAGTGGTGATTTTGTTACATTTTTCTGCATTTGTGATCACTATTTATTTATGTTATTTCGTGTATGACATTTGAACACTGGATAACTGAATTGTTATCGTTGTACAGTGTAGTCATCTGCAAAGACATAGGTGGTACATAAACCAGGATACAAAGAGGCAGTTCAACTTTGCTGGTGGCCTACAAAAATGGAACATATTGGACCATAGTCTTAGATTTCGTACATTTTGCCATTAACTCATTATTAGGATACTAAGAAAGTGGTTAGATATTTAAACTCAAATTCAAATAATTAATAAAGTTTAGAAAACTCTGAACTACCAGTTGTTTACAATTGATCGTTCAGCATGTACAAAAAGACACATGAGTAGATAATAGGAATAATCCAGACTCTTGGGGAACATCATATTGTCTGGGATTTCCATTACGCTTTTATTATTATTATTATTATTATTATTATTAGCTATGTATTTTTAATTTCCTTTGTTTGCAATTTTTATTTTATTTTATTTCATTACATGCTATTGTAATATATCATTGTATGTTGGACTTGACCTTGTCCAAAACTGAGTTATTTCTGCTTGACCCAAATTGACTTTTTTATTTTATTCATTGTAAACAACTAATACATACCTAAATTGATCTCTACATGTATGGGTTTAAAATCAGTATTATTAATGATTAAAAAGTAAATATGTTTATTTGGGTCAAGATTTTGGAATTTTTTAAGTGAATTTTATATAATCCAGGTTATTGTTTTGTAAACATTAGGACCATTCTAGAAAGTTATTTTCCATTAGGTTATGTCTTTTTTTTAGAAAATGCTAATTGTAACCTGATGTCAAGTAGAGAATTATATAATCTTGTTGCTGAGAGGATTATTTCATTTGTGCTTTAAGTCTTATCACAATCAAAGTGTATTATATGTTATGACCAGTAATTTTCGGCTGGAATATATTTTCTTCAAATTACTGAATTCAAGTAATTATTTCTCTGGAAATACAAAACTGCTCTGATAAAATTCTTGGACAAAGACATTTATATCGAATTCAAACCTGGAATTATATTTATGTGATTCAGCAAAAGACTGTTGGCAGATCAACAAACTAAAAGCTATAACAGACACGTCATCGCCTTCAGTTTTTGGATTTATTCTGGACTTGTACCGAATTTTATTCAGGACTTTGAATTATTAGGACTTGTGTCTGAAATTATTGGATTATTTTGGGATTTGATTCGCAATACCTCAAGTTATTCTTTTCTCATTTTCAATTTATATTCTAGGGAAATAAATTATTTGTTACATTTTACAAAGCTTGTTGTCTTTGGCTCTTTATTGTTGCTTATTTTAAGAGCATAGACTCGTAACATATTATTATTATTATTATTATTATTATTATTATAAAAATACATGGAAAATTGACTTATTGTCTTTATCATAAAATGGTTTTTATGGCCAATACAGGCCTTCGTACCTCTTTTTGTAGGAATTGCGGAAATGCTGTCAAGGTTGTTCAGGACTGACTATAACCTTTTTATTGCAAACAATTTGTGCAGAAAAACGGCTTATGTTTAATTTCTCCAAGTTTTATTAAAATTCCAGTTCTCCTTGCCACTAAATGGATTATTCTTAAATGTCAGTGGCATTTCGTTTTCACTACACTTTGATGCTGTATACTCCATATTGTAGGATAGTCCATTAAAGTCTGTGGACAAAAAGGTATGAAATTGTTTTTATTATACTAATTATTCTTTCACACACACACACACACACACACACACACTGCTAAATGGTGCATGATACTTAACTGAAAGAAATGGGACATCAATATTGCCCTAATTTGCAGTACTAATTTCTTCACTAGCAGAGTACCAGCCCCACCCACCTGTGCCGAATTGTGCATTAGCCCTTAAATAGTGAATGCCAAACAAAGCACGATGGTATCAATTCAGATTCACTGATTTTATTTTCGTCTGTCTGACTGTGGCATAATCCTTCCTTTTCACATAATTGACGTAGCCCTCAGCTATTCCAGATATCTGCTATAATAAATGATCGCCGGAATGACTTTGTATATTGTTCTTGCTCATTTCTGTTAAATCGTAGTTTGAAGCAGACAGTTGAAGCGATAGTTAGCGGCAGCATCCATTGGTGTATCGCTTATTCGGATGTTTACGTCGCAGACTGTTCTATGGTCACGAAGAGGATGGCGACTGGGTTCAGGAGTTATACATTCCACTTTTGCTATGAGCAACTGGTGTTACGCTCAATACCGATAGTAGTATAGCAGAACTATATATATCTTTTATATATATCTCCTTCAATTAGTGTGTAATCAAAACCCCTTGTAGCCAGGACCGGTTTTATCTAGATCAAATGACTCCCATTTTTACCCGACCCAATTGCTCCGCTCCGTTTTCAACTTTTGTGCATACCTTAATTTGTTTATTGCCCAACGCACCCTCTCCCAGCCAGACACCGTTTCGTCTTTCCTTAAACCCGGCACTGTTTGTAGTGATATACGTTTAAGAAGTAGGTTGTCGAGAACCGATTTTGTTATATCGCTGTTCGACTAGATATCCCCCTGCAGTCAGACCGATACGGAACTCCGGGATTAGATGAGACGGTACAGTTCTTGATTAATTCAATCGCTTTTCCACAGCTGAGACAATTACCCGTTTGACCTTATATTCAATTATTCTGATACTGGATTGAAGTGTCAAGTAAAATGCTGAAATCATAAGCCATATAAGAAAAACAGTTTACCAAATTCCACAGCACAAATTGAAATGGTGCCAGCAACCAGTGCCAAATGAAGGGGGGAAAATAAACACTTGACTACATTCATTCACAAGGTATTCGTTTAGTAATTGGTCGGTATCACGTTGAAAGGCTTCACTAAACAATTTTAATTGCATACATATGTATGGTCATTATTACCTAGTCAAGCATTGTCCGCATCGTTTCGCTCGATAACAACTGAGCCACAACGACCCCTGCTTCCTTGAGTCGCATTTTACGATGTGTACGAGGGATGGAGTTTCCACGTGTTGAGCACGTGACTCGATGACGTCAGTCCGACTGCGCGAATGCATGCACTATGCATCCTTCTTGCCATTGAAGTATGGCCAGTATATGAAAAAGAAACCATAACCTTTAACTTTGACATACAATTCTGACTAAAACGCACCTATGACCATCAGTGCCGCTATTAAAAAGAAAACTTTCAGTGACCAATGTGACGAAACGACCATTGCAGGATATAAACTCGTCTGCAGTAACGATAATAAATACTATATGAATCCATTTACATCTTTTCCTTGTATGTTTGATTCTTGATTGGCTTTAAAGTACTTGGCTACATATATTAATCAATTCTTTTCTGATATAGATATATGTACCAGAGCAGCAAACACTTAAGACCGTTATAGTTGGACATGCTTTTATTTGAATATACGAGGGTTTGCTTTAGGATTTCACTTTCTACTCATACAAATACATTTTGGACCGTTTCATGTACAATACGAATCACATTGTATACCTTGCTGACGCAGCCCAAAGTACTAAAACCTGTTTAAATAACGATGTATAATCAAAATCACAGGACAGGTATCTACTACACGATGTACTTTATAATTCCTGGTAAATTTAAAATCTATTACCTAGAAACAAGATTTATCTAAAATCCCTGGCTGCGTGTCAACAATTGCATTAAATGGAATGTATAATTTGGTTTGGCAAATGATTTGATTATAAGTATATCTTTTTGACAAGGTTATTATTTCTGTTGAAGGTGTCATGTGGGGCTGCAGGTGGTCGATTGGTCTAAGGTGCCTGCCTATGCAGATTGCTGTGATGTCATGTCTGACCTCGAATTCGCATTCGAATCTCGACTTGGCCAACGTGGGTACGTGATAAAGCTTGTCAGTAGCTTTTCGTGGGTCGGTGGCTCTTCCCGGGGTTTTCGCGGGTTCTTCTCCACCAAAATATACTAACAGCAATGTACAATTTATCAAATGCTGATAACCCAAGTAGATGTAATGTTAAGTCATGTACACTCATCGTTCGAACAACATAACTGTTACATGTTTACGTGCTTTTATGAGCTCCATGCCTTTGTCTGCTATAGAATTTGTTTACGAACCATTTAGAAAATTAACGTAACTCAAGGTGGTGTCAAACTATCATACATCTAAGTTATTTTTGTGATATATTTTTAATTTCTTAGCAATCTGTCCATCATGTTTTAAAAACAATATTTCTAATGACTAATGGCATGTGAATTGTTGGAAAACAATTGATGGAATGTAAGCATGACGCGTGGTATCAGTGATGGAATATAGGCTTACATACATACATACATCCCTCCTTCCCTCCCTACATACATACATACATACATACATACATACATACATACATACATACATACATATTGATTACAATCATGCATTATCATCTCTACATTTTCGATGGGTTCATATTTCAAAATAATAATAAACACAAATATAAGACACACACATGCACGATGTTTATCTTATAAACTTCTTTTGAATACATAATGACACAGAGAACTAATGAAATGCCGAAATCAACACACACACACACACACACACACACACACACATATATATATATATATATATATATATATATATATATATATATATATATATATATATATATATATATATATATATATATATGTTTCAGTTGGTGTGACTTTGAACTATTCAAGAAATTTCAATACGTTAATGCGATTTAGGAAGTTTTGGATATTCTTATCAAGTGGACCTACTGTAATGAAACAAAACTCATTTTCAGCCTTTCTTAAGATGGCAAGACAAACACGGACTATCACGTGTATCTATCTTTACTGGAGGCATTTTGCAGTTTCGATGTATATACTGTCACCAAATCAGACAAATGTAACTCTGAGGCGTAAAGCCACATTTGAATGGACGAAATTTGATTTCGGGAAAAAATCCCATATAAACAGCCCAGTTTAAGAAAATGGAGGACGATCACACACCCCAATTCATCGGTGTGGAAATCTGAATGCTAAAGGCATGAACACTGTGATGGGCTTAATTTAATCTAAACTTTGTTCACTATACCATGTTTTATGAGAAATTTTGTAATTCGCTGTTCAAATAAGAATTCGGTACTGCATTAAGATTAGAATCTAGTGTTTAAGCCTCATTTCAAACTAAATACCAGAAATTGTACCATGACGAATGGTTCACTGGCAACAAAGGGAGGAAATAAAAATGCCAATAGCCTAGACACGTGTCCTACAAAATCAAACTGGTTAGTTCACGGGCAGACACACATAATTTTTTTCCTGTGTCAGTCTGTGTTTCCTATTTGAGATTCTGATTATTTGCACCAAAAGGTAATTAGAGTGACCAGCCTTATTAACCTGCAGTGGACAAAAACGAATCAAGCCCGGATATATACTGTAGTCATCATTATTTACAACGGTGACTTCCTTCATCACGTTCATGCATTATTTAATAACTGAATGACGAAAACAAATGAACGATTTTTATCAAATTCCTTATATTATTCGGAGTTGAAAGTTTATACCTCGTCCATGGTAACCGACATATCGATCATCCAAAATCAGTGAGACATAACGGCAGATACGAGTCTAAATCATTTGCAGTTGGGCCTGTGCTAAGCAGGAAATATATTCAGGAAACGGTCCAAGGGACATGCGTTGAATTAATATACCCGTGTAATACAACATTCTGTCATTTGCGAACCATCGATCAGGAAAAAGCGTAGCCAGCGTCAAAGGTTAAATGTAGCAAGCCCGACGACCATTGACACCCACACTAAAGCAAATCAGAAAGGTATTCAATCTGAATTTTGTAACTTGTGGACACAACGCGCATGTACTAGTGTTTCTCGAGAAGAATACCGCAAACGAGGCAGCTCAAAACGATATTAGTTTTGCCAGAAATGCATGTAGCGCCTGCATAAATTAGCATATTCCCTCTCCTATACTTCTGAGGCAACTAAAGAATCTTCACACCTACTCTAAGCATAATCAAACGACGGACCCAATGTCCTGCAAGTTAGTCTCCATATAAGTAGTATTCGTTATAAATTTGGTGAAATTTCAGAGCTCGTGACGTCAGATTTTCTTTGCTCTAACTGGAACTAAGGTATATTCATCCTTCCACAATGCTCTGTTGCTGCTTCAATTCACAGCTATCGTATATTCCGGAACGACCGTACCGCTTTTGTGTTGTCCTTATTTGCGTTCGGTCAGACATTCCAGCCTGAAGAAGGATGAACCTCTAACCGGAACATATTGAATGTATATGTAGAGAAATAACTAACCTGTAACATAAATAGCTCGTAGCCAACGGGTACAGACCTCCAAAGACGCCAGACCCGTGTTCACTAAGGAATATCCAGTTATTAGATAACATTTAACATTATGATAATTTCATGCTGCTAGGAGACCTAACAATTAGACCATAACAAATGTCAGCCCCCTCTCGATATTTCAGATTTGGATTTGGATTTTTTTCAAAACGTAGCTTTCACAATTTGTTTTGTCATATCGCTACCATGACTGCAGTGTGACAGTTTATAGTGATGTCTAGCACTGTGGCATCATGCTTCCGACATATAGCACCATGTCCCACCCAGTCTCATTATCCTGACACCAGGCTGACCAGTCCTAACACTAACCTCTTAATGCTGAGCGCCAAACGGGGCAGCTGCTAGTACCAGTTTTACAAGTCTTTGGTATGACTTGGTCGGGGTTCGAACCCGCAAACTCCCGCATCCGTGGCGGACGCTCTAACCACTAGGTCACCGGAGCGACCCGATTTATGAGATATGTGAACCGTCCTCTTTACAAAATCAGGATGAACCCTCACATGTAGATGTTAACAAAAAGCCGTACCTATGTAACTCTGGAAATTTGAACCCTGGTAATAGTGACTTTCATAATATGATTTTAACAATGATGTAGGAAGAATACCAACAAGAATCCAAAGTAAATTTGCATACTGTAGTTTTAAAGATTGTAACTGAGAGAACTTCATTTCCGACCTACGATCTGCACCTTTTCACGTAGCTTGTATATTTGATAACCCCGATGATGCGTACTGGTC
The DNA here is from genome assembly GCA_028554795.2 of Sinohyriopsis cumingii. Taxonomy (NCBI): domain Eukaryota; kingdom Metazoa; phylum Mollusca; class Bivalvia; order Unionida; family Unionidae; genus Sinohyriopsis; species Sinohyriopsis cumingii. The sequence goes on from JAPYKE020000039.1 coordinate 551,098, forward strand.
CCTTGTTCACTAATGTGATCGAGAATCATGCACCCATTAAACAAAAGGGACAAAGAAAGTTTTTGCCTTCCTTTAAGCCAATCAATACTAATCTAAGAAAAACAACACACAGGAAAACTCAACTACTTCACAAATATCAGAGATCTAGAACATCCAAAAACCGAGATAACTACAAACATATAAAGGAACTAGCTGACCAAATTCTGACAGGTAGCCAACCACTAGGCCCTTCGAGGCTAACCTATCTTGTAAAGACTCTATAAAACTACTTGGAGTCACTTTTGATATTATGCTACACTTTAATAATAAAATCACTGAAATGTGTCTGAAAACATCAAAACAATTTAAATGTGCTCAAACGAATTGGAAAATATCTTACAACTTGAGGAATACTGGCTGTGTACCATTCTGTCATCGTGACAAACGTCAACTACTATCCCCTAACCTGGTATTCCAGCACTCTCATTAATATGAACAAACTTTAACTATATCATGAAAGAGCTCTGATAGGTCTCTTCCATTAGTTCATGAAACCTCATTGTGAGGTCTTGGATTTGGTAAATATTTCAATTTTTCCGATTATGCTCATCCGCAGGATAATGACCATGACATTTGAAGTATTCACAATTTAAAGCAAGAACTGTCCAACATATAGGAATGTTTCTACTTTTAAAACGATCTTCCTACTCTTTTAGGTGTCTAAACACTGTATAGATCAAATAGCAAGAACATGGAGGTATGAGCTACAGTCCTTTAGGCAGCAAAACTATAGAATCCTCCCAATATACGAACATCGTCAGAATTTAGAATCTTAAAAGCCTCTTAAAGACTTGATCTGGGAGCCTGTTGTGTAAATGCAATGCTTCTTATGTAAACACTGGTAAATAAATTGCTGCTACCTGAATCGGTTGCATGTTTAGCATGGCAGTCAGAAATGACATATATATGTATGTATATACGTGTGTCTGTGTGTGTGTGTGTGTGTTACAGTAAAAATGTGAATCCAATGATTTCATGAAATAGTGAAATTTCATTAAGTTCGCGAAGTCACTAATTAACTCAGGAATTTCATGAAATCCCCAAAAATGTCAAGTTATTTTATGATATCACTGATGTCATTGCCATTTTATAAACATATGAATATAAGCTACAGTTAAGTACGTGTGTGTGTGTGTGTGTGTGTGTGTGTGTGTGTGTGTGTTATTGAATTTTTTTTGTTGTTGCTCAAGCTCAACAGATTTGGCAATGCACTGTGCAAAGTAATGAGAAAAGTTTTCTTTGACGAAATGAGTTTGTTTATTGAAAAATAGTGACACCAAGGTGTGCATCCAAATTTCAAATTCCAAGTATTGACTTTTGGGCCATGACAAAAAAAGCGTCGGCTGTTACATTTCACTTTGGTTTCGAAGCGTCTGCACCGATTGGTGTGGTACTCTTTTGTTCCTCAGTTGCATTTTCTCAATCCTTGTCCTTCACACCTTGATTGTTTGTTAACTGCTTCACGTAGTGACAATGTCTCGTTTTGTCTCACGTAGACTTCTGCGTGAACACAGTTCAAACTAATTCCTGGAAAAATGTCCTTTCAAAATTACATCTCTTACTGCTATTTTGCACAGACTGTTTCTAGACTGTGACATGATACCAGTCCCAAGATATTCCTGGGGTCATCTGAGCTTGACTGACTTGTGTTCTTTGGCTTCTACATTCTGTAAATGAATACCCTCCAGCCTTTTGATGACGACTGATGGTGCAGGACTAAGGTCCTGCGGACAGCTGACAATAGTTGATGTCGGTATGTCTGGCTGGATGGACGGTGGTGTGTCCGGCTGGGTGGAGCGGCAAGTCAAGCTGGCGGCGTGTCAGACCGGGTTGATGGTGGCAAGTTAAGCTGGGTGGATGGCGGTGTATCAGACTGCGTAGATGGTGGATTGACAGGTTGGGTTTATGGTGGTAAGTCAAGCTGGGTGGACGTTGTTGTATTAGGCTGGGTGGATATCAGCAAGTCAAGCTGGGTGAATGGCTATCAGACTGGGTAGATGGTGAAATGTTTGTCTGGGGAGATGTCAGCGGGTCAGGCTGGGTTTACGACTGTGTGTCAGGTTGAGGCGATGCTCTGTTGTCCGACAGCTGGTTATGTACCAACAAAGACAAAACTCTTCCTCACCATGCAGGTTTCCAATCACGTTTGTGGGCAAAAATAGTCCAAGTTTTACTTTACAGTCAAACATTGCCTCATATGGCGACTGCTCTGTTGAACATAAAGAGATTTCACCACAAATGTCCAGTCGGATGTTGATGTCCCCAAGCCAGGCTGTTAGCATATCTTTCAGTCTCCGTTGCCTCTTACAACTGGACCTTAACTCGGTGGATGGCGGGATTGTCCATGCACATGCTTGAGCTCCAGCTACAACAGTTCTTGCAGTTTATGAATCACATGTGCAGTGAACTCTGACCCATTGTCAGACTGAAGCACTGTTGGTACACAAAGCAGTAGAAAAATATCTACCAAGTGAACGACAACATCTGCAGCACGTTTGGATGCCAATGCACGAATCACAAAACTTGGTACAATGATCATTGTAAACCATTATTCATTTATTGCCATGATGGGGCATGGTCTGAAAATCGATGAGATCCACCTGACCACTGTTGTAGAACTCGTGAGAAGAGACATCAAAATAAAACCTCTGACATTAGGCCTCTTTTTCGTTCGCCGGCATTCAACACAATAAGACTTGTAAAGCTCAAGGGATCTCGTAGTGATGTTGGCGTACTTATTAGTAAACATCTTGGTCATTCGGTCCCTGCCACGAAGACCAGTAGATCTGAAACGAAGACCACACCTGAAACCACATTCTACCCTTTGTTTTCTCCATCATTACACATTATTACTGATTTGGCTTTAGTAAGATAGTGAAACCTGGGGAACAATAAATCAGTAATTTCATTAAGTTACTTTAAATGGGTGGAATTTCATGAAACTCCTGAGTGAATCATTGATTTCGCGAACCTACTGAAACTTCATGGGGATTTAACGAAATCAATGAAAGGCCACACACTTACGAGGTTCCTTATATATTATAATATATCTGCAATTATCTACTATTATATGTAAAATCTCAAGGCATCTTGGTGTAAATAAGCTATATATATATATATGAGTACAGCTTATGGGACCTTGTCAGTGTGTGGTCCCACCGGCTTCTGTGTACACTCGATATATGAGTACATCTTATGGGGCCTTGATAGTCTGTGGTCCAACGTACTATGTCATCTTAGTTAGAGTTTCGATATGTTAACATATCTAGGTTAACATATCCAGACCTTAGGTAGAGAAGATCGCTACTATGCAAGCTCTGTATTCTAGAACAGATTATAGGCTTAATCAGTCTGTCGTCCCAAAGTTTACTATATTATATACGCTCTATAGTTGAGTAGAGCTTATTAAATTTTGTTAGCTTGCCGTTCTGCAGCAAGTTACTCTGTAACCTCTATATTTTAGTACCATGTAAGGTGTATATTAAGTACAATTTGTGGGACCATGGCAGTTTGTGCTCCAAAGGACTAGATGATCGATATTTTAGTACATCTTGCGGAACCGTGTGTTCGACCCCGCAGGCTACTATACAAGCTCTGTAGTTAAGTACAACTGAAGGGACCTTGTAAGTTGCTGATAAATCGTCAAATGCAGCTAATATAACCTTGTAATTGTGTCGTCCAACACGCTGTTCTGTATTTTAAGACTGCTAATGCAACGTTGTCAGTTTGTGATCCAACACGATGCTCTCTGTACGTTAAGACGTCTAATAGAACCTTGTCAGTCTGTGCTCCATCTTGCTGCTCTATATTTTAAGACATCTAATAGAACCTTGTCAGTCTGTGGTCCAACATGCTGCTCTATGTTTTAAGACATCTAATAGAATCTTGTCAGTCTGTGCTCCAGTTTGCTGCTTTATATTTTAAGACATCTAATAGAACCTTGTCAGTATGTGTTCCAACTTGCTGCTCTATATTTTAAGACATCTAATAGAACCTTGTCAGTCTGTGGTCCAACATACTGCTTTAAATTATAAGACATCTAATAGAACCTTGTCAGTCTGTGCTCCAACTTGCTGCTCTATATTTTAAGACATTTAATAGAACCTTGCCATTCTGTGGTCCAACATGCTGCTCTATATTTTAAGACATCTAATAGAACTTTGTCAGTCTGTGGTCCAACATGCTGCTCTATATTTTAAGACAGCTAATAGAACTTTGTCAGTCTGTGCTCCAACATGCTGCTCTATATTTTAAGACATCTAATAGAACTTTGTCAGTCTGTGCTCCAACTTGCTGCTCTATATTTTAAGACATTTAATAGAACCTTGTCATTCTGTGGTCCAACATGCTGCTCTATATTTTAAGACATCTAATAGAACTTTGTCAGTCTGTGGTCCAACATTCTGCTCTATATTTTAAGGCATCTAATAGAACCTTGTCAGTCTGTGGTCCAACATACTGCTCTATATTATAAGACATCTAATAGAACCTTGTCAGTCTGTGCTCCAACTTGCTTCTCTATATTTTAAGACATTTAATAGAACCGTGTCAGTCTGTGGTCCAACATGCTGTTCTATATTTTAAGACATCTAATAGAACCTTGTCAGTCTGTGGTCCAACATACTGCTCTATATTTTAAGGCATCTAACAGAACTTTGTCAGCTTGTACATAGTCTGTATAGGTTGTTACTTGAGCTTTTAGTCCCTTGTAAGTTTGCGTTCCCACACGATCCTATACAACCTCTATATACAGTTGGTGGAACTTATCAGTTTGTATTCGCTCAAGCGTCAACATGTAAGCTCTGTATTTTGTACATCTAATGAGACATTGTCAGGTTGTGGTCACACAAGGTGATCTGTTGTTAAGTAAAACAATCCAATAAACTCGCCCTTGGTAACAAACAACATCCCACTATATTGGTCAAAGCTAATATGATCAGAACGTGCTAAGCAAAGTTCATTGACTTAATGGAAGAGTTAATCGGATTCAGTCTCATGACTTCATTTGGCATCGAGCTGACTTTCTCAGGAAGCTGGAGTGGGATTGATTTCTCGACAAACACATGAATCGGATACTGCAATAATTCTAAAGGATAAAAGGACAATAATCTGCAGTTCCGTTAGTGAAAAGCCAATTTTTCATATTGTTAAGCAAGATGGGTTGACAGGGCGGTCATGTTTTTCGTCAAGCTTTTCCACATTATGTTGACCGTAAACAATTATTAATGCCAAGCACTTTCAACAAACTAAAAAAGAGAAGTTATGCCTGAGAGCAGTCATTAATAATGCTATTAGCTGATAGTTGTCTTACAATGCAAAATGTGACTTAGGGAACCTTTAACAACAGAGTTTTCTCGTTGTAGTAGCTAATGTGACCACTACGTACTGAAAGCACAGTAATTAATCATCAATGTTGTCATCTCTGTCTCAAAGAATTTAATGTCGGAATTAGACAAAAGCTCCTAAACAGGAGGGGGAGAAAGGGGAGGGGGATTTACTAGTACAAATTATGGGTCATAATATTCAAATATTTACATGAGAATCATGATCTATGTATTATCATTGGTGTACGGACTGCGTCTCCGTACACATCGACGTCTCTGTTTTCCAGTTATTGTTGGTATGTCATAAATTCCATAAAGGTATACTCTGTATTCTTTTCCTTGTCCTGTTAAGAATATGGAGTATAAATAAAGCTAGTTCACTTACATGGGTATTTACAACACAGAAGTTATCAGTATGCATTCGAAGACAATCAAACTCCAACAGGTCGGTACGATTATTTCTCGAGTACATTGATTTAAATCCAGACCCTGTATGTGAGTATACGCGTAATGATGATATTCTATGAGTCAAACAACCTAAAATAAAAAAGATCCATTTACTATAGCTGATTTGCTAACTCTGCCTTGTAAAACTTTATATAATTTAAACTTTATAAACATACGTTACTCTAATGGCTCGCAATAGCAAATCCACATCATTTTCCTTTATTACATATTCCAACCTGCTCTGTACATACCATCTCCCTCCAACCCTCACCCCTAGACAGTGACCCAAGGATCCTGATGCCAAATCCGACACAGATACATCATAATCTGCAAACATTTGACGATGTCATTGTCAATGCAATCTTGTATATATGACCTTTGGTTTTTTCCCACCTCCCAAAACCAAATGGCTTTGACAAGGTTGGCAACCCCTTCTTAAAACAGTTTCGGGAGATGTGGCAACAGACAGACGGTTGTATGTACAGGGAGATGTCATAACAGACCCTTCTCCAGCTAAAGCACAGGGATAAAACATAGATGATAAAAACGTTTTTTTTTCGTTTTTTATTTTACCTCGAAAAACACGTTTTTTACGTTTTTTTATTTTTTTGCATTTTTTATATTTGGTACTTCCATTTTTTTTTTATCATCGGCCATACAGGCGGTCCTCTGTCATACTCTAGATAACAAATATCGATCAATAATGAATCTATGATGCTAGCCTACGATACTTTACGTAAACATGCTACAACATAGTGCTGATATCTGGTAGTGTAGGCCAGGCGTGTATACATTGGAAGATGACGCTGTGTTTAACCTTTTGCAGTCCCTTTTTTGGAACGTTTCGCATGCTATAAAGTCCAATTTTTGTAGTTTTTTTGAGTATTTTCTAGTTATCAGATCAGGATAAATATCTTTCACAAAATAGCAATTATAGACTGAAATTGACTGTAGTGCGAGACGTAGTGTTTGTGCATGCAAATCTTCGCCTAAAGGAAATGCTGGACAATATAAATTATATGGAGGAAACCATAGAGTGGTCAGATCAGTCAGATGGTGATAACGACATTGAGTGAAAAAAATTTCAATGTTATCTGGACTACGATTTAAAACTTGAGACATTTTTTCATATTTGTATCACTGAAACTTTAAAACTGGTATGTAGCGTGTAAATAAGTAAAATAATGATTTTTGTGTTGCCGAAAAACTACTGGAACGTTTTTTTGTCGTTTTTTATTTATTGAGAAAAAAATGCGTTCTTTTACGTTTTTTATTTTAATTTTAATGTTTTCAACATCTATGGGATAAAATACCAAGAGAACTGTATTTACTTACAATTTATAAAGGTTTGTTCTCGTTCTCAGGTTCATTATCTTTCGATAATTATAATAGTTAACGATGTTTCATTTTCTCGCTGAAATGGCGTCGGTTTGTAAAGATGGCTGTGCTAGCAATGTTATTAATGGTGGTGGTGGAGTATGTGTGATTTATATCAAGACGAGAGAGAGAGAGAGAGAGAGAGAGAGAGTATAAACTTCATAACCCTCTTATAAATTCAAACTAGGAACTGTAAGATCGATCATTATTTTTTCCCGGGGCAAGGGAAGGTCGGTGCTTTTTTTCTTCCTTTAAAAAACAATTATTTCAGGCCCCCAGATACCTTGAAAAAATATGTTTGCTCTGATTTGAAGAAGAAGAAAAAACCAGTGTCCATTATATATATATATATATATATATATATATATATATATATATATATATATATATATATATAAACCATCTTCAGGCAAAAAAAAGAAATAATTACCATCTTAAGAGAAAGCCCAGCTCCCTTCCTAAAAAATGGTGTCAATTGTGCCGATTTTTCTTTTGAAAAGATTACTAGTCAGTTCGGCATGTCTTCAGTCTAAATGTGAGGCAACGAATGCTGCTGGCCGATTGCACTCGCACCTTTGAAATAATACTTGTTTTCGCAGAGAAAATTCCCTCAATTTAAGTTCTTGTAAAGAAAATTCATCTCCATGTGTTTTTTAAAGAAAAGAAAAAGAAAAAAGAAAATACAATTTTGACAGAATATCTCAGGTCTATTCTCCCCCAATTTACCCCCCGCCTTGGTCCCTTATTTCACATTGTGGTATCTGGTTTTTTTTAATCTCCCGACATGTTATAAAACCTAACCCAAATATCTTATGCTAGCGTTTCTCTTTGCTAGCGCCGGTTATTAATAAATGCCACCACATGCCCGACAAGACTATTCTATCAACGAAAATCGGTCGACTGGCTGTCAATACAGTGTTTACGTTCTTATTTTTCCTGACCTTGAACTTGGGTGAGCCGGTTTCAATCGTAGTATATACCTGGTGTTAAGGTAATTTGCGGCATTAATGATTATTATGCTGATGATTACAACAACAAGAGCGAAGATGATAACAAGAACGTAGACAACATCAGAAGTAACAAAAGCAATAACAACAAAGTTACAAATGTTGGCAAGCTCAGATTTTGGCTTGATTACCAAGTCTTTAGATTTCTATGTAAAAGTCAGTACAGTCAACCACATGGGTTCGTTACAAAGAAAATTAGGAGTCTCAGTCCATGAATCAAGGAAGGGGTGGGTGGGGGGTCTAACCTGTAACACTATAACACAAGGGAAGACAGCAGTCCGCACCCCTCGGTAGTTCCATCCCTGCTAGTTTATCCTAATTGTGTCTGCTAATTTTCAGCTAAAAGCCAGTCGTAATTAAGGATAGTTTAATTTTCAAAACAGCTCGACACACTTCGTTCAGTTTGTGATATATTGGAGAAAATGCAATAATTGTTCGCCGATTTTGACGTCTGGACAAGTAATGTCCCCGGCAGCGCCATTTGCATTCGGATAGTCCTTGATTTCAGCATTGACCGAACGGTAAGATCCAAACAACCCGAGCCTGTAGTTCAGCGCTAAATACAAGCAGATGATAGCAAGGAAATCAATGGATATTTTATTGCGCCATCTTCGTAACTAACAACCGCTGCTCATCCATTTTCTTTGAAGTTAATATACGGAGAACAATAAAAACATAAAATTTATAAATGTTTAAATGATAACAATAAGTATTGACTTGCATTTTCAAACAGTAAGTATATTTCAGGAGTTAAGAATGCACTGTGCAAAAATGTAACCAGCAATCAGCACCAGATTTACCAAAATCAATATTTGTTTTTGCCACCAAAATTAAATCGCGTCACAATGTTCATTAACGATATTTACTGCGGACTCGAGGTTGTTCGAATCTTACCTTTCGGTCAATGGTGAAATCCAAGACTATCCGAATTCAAACGGCACTGCCGGGAACATTACTTGTCCAGACGTCAAAATCGGCGAACAATTATTGCATTTTCGCCAATATGTCACAAACTGAACGAAGTGTGTCGAGCTGTTATGAAAATTGAACTATCCTTGATTACGACTGGCTTTATTTGGAAATATGAGACACAATTAGGATCAACTAGAGGGTTGGGACTAACGAGGGGTGAGGACTGGCGTCTTCCCTTTTGTTATATTGCTACAGGTTAGCTGCCCCATCCTTTGATTCATGGGCGGATACTCCTAATTTTGCAACAAACCCCTGTGCAATCAACCATGACACGAAAGGTTTGGTCTACTCACGTTTATCCGGCCAATCTAAAATGTGTCAAAGTTCTGCCTCTGTCATGGAAACTATGAGTGCATGTGACAGAGTTGTCATGTCAACTATGACAGGTCTGGTCACTCAATATCGAATACTGTGATAATAATTAAACTATATCATTTAAATCTATATTGTCAATATTTTTAGATAATATACAATAACATGCCACGGTTTATACTAGTTTCTGGCAAATGAAAACTGATTTACCCAAGATCCTTATTTACACTGTACCGGATATATGCAGAAGGGCACAGATAAGACCCCAACTATGCCATAATTGCAGGGACATAGTTTCTAAACAGCTTGAGACATTTTAAAATAGCTGCCACCCATGTCGTCTTTTTGCAATTGCGGGATCCCATTCCACTCTGTTATTAGTTTGTTTTTGAAATTACCTACGACATAGTTAGTCTACCTATCGACAACGAGACAGACTGTACGTCCAGTAGTCTCGTTTGTATGTATGTATGTAGTATGTATGTATGTTTGTATGTATGCATGCATGTGTAACGTCGCCATCTTAGTAAGAGGGATGGTTAATTCGATTTGGCTGGCGTTATCTAGAGAATGACCTCCCTCGATATTATAGCCCGGCGGGAGTGGAAGAAGAATATAATTTCAACAGAGAACTGAGCGAGAATACTGGGGAGAAATAAAGCAATACGAGCCCCCTTTGACAAGAAAATACCAAATTTAATCAGAACAAATTAATAACGGCAATTCCAATTCAAGTTAGATTATATCAATATAATTTAACAGGTGTGTCCAATTTGGATTTATTTCTTCATCATAACGAGAGGTGAAAAGAGCGCAATGTCGACGATTGATTTGCATTCTCTTTCTCTTTTTGACTTTATATCAACGTCCTCCTAGTTCATCCTTCCTAAGCTCTATGCTTTTCTCCGTCCTGGACTTTCTGGTCCTCTTATTCTGACCTGGTCCTTCTTTTTCCTCGGACTTCTGTCTTCAGACCGTCCCTTCTCTCTCTCTCCCCGAAAGCTGTTCCTTAAAGGACAAAATTACCCTTAAATTTATGTGTACCCCACTCTTTAAGACGTACATGAAATTCCCTCACGTTACTCAGAGCATGTTGGTTATCCACACACTGCGTAAATCCTGACTTAGTACGATAGGACATTGACCTCGCTTCCAGCGGCAGGTCTTAAATTACCACGTGAACGTCTATCGAATATTACCGTATTCTTTTACATGCTACTACATGTTCGATTACTATTGCATGAAATTCACAAATTGTAACTCACAGCAAAATCCTTTACCTACAAGAGTATTCAAACATTCCAAAATCAGATATAATTAGGTAATTCCATCGGGTAACCTCTGTCATTGGCTGTTTGAGATGGTTTTCATTCTTCCATTAGATAATCCCTATTATTGGCTGTTTCAAATGTTAACCATAATTCCATTGCGGAATCTCTCCTATAGTCTGTTTTGTCCATGGTATTATTTTATGTATATTTAATTTTTTGTGTGTGATTTATTTTATCCATAACTGTGGGTAGGAGTTGAGCCTATCTGAGTAATGTCTTTAAAAAACATAAAGAACATACTACGTAGCTAGGTATTGTCTATGAATTTAGATTATATATAAGGTCATTATTACTAGGACAAAACATGTTCATGTGACCTTTTGACCTGGGAAGTTTCTAATCTTGTTCATGAATTTGTCGGGTAAAATCCCTCATCTTGTTTCTGATATTGTGTCTTAGACTTTTTACCCAAGGGAGAGGTAACATACTTTCTTTACTCCTACCATACAGTCATTTAAGGAGTCGATCTGAGTCTTTGTTCGTACCTTAACATCGGTCATTTAAGGAATCGATTTGAGTCTTTATTCCTACCTTAAGATCAGTCATTTAAGGAATCGATTTGAGTCTTTATTCCTACCTTAAAATCAGTCATTTAAGAAATCGATCTGAGTCTGTATTCCTACTTTAACATCAGTCATTAAAGGAATCGATTGGAGTCTTTATTTCTACCATATCATCAGTCATTAAAGGAATCGATTTGAGTCTTTATTCCTACCTTAAAATCAGTCATTTAAGGAATCGATTTGAGTCTTTATTCCTACCTTATCATCAGTCATTACAAAAATCAATTTTAGTCTTTATTCTTACGTTATCATCAGTCATTAAAAAATATATTTGAGTCTTTATTCCTACCATAATGTCAGTCATTAAAGGAATCGATTTGAGTTTTTATTCCTACCTTATCATGAGTCATTTAGTGAATCGATTTGAGTCTTTATTCCTGCCTTATCATCAGTCATTAAAGGAATGGATTTGAGTTTTTATTCCTACCTTTAAATCAGTCATTTAAGAAATCGATTTGAGTTATTATTCCTACCTTATCATCAGTCATTAAAGGAATCGATTTGAGTCTTTATTCCTACTTTAAAATCAGTCATTACTGGAATCGATTTGAATCTTTATTCCTACCTTATCCTTAGTCATTACAGGAATCGATATGAGTCTTTATTCCTACCTTAAAATCAGTCATTTAAGGAATCGATTTGAGTCTTTATTCCTACCTTAAAATCAGGCATTTAAGGAATCGATTTGAGTCTTTATTCCTACCTTAAAATCAGGCATTTAAGGAATCGATTTGAGTCTTTATTCCTACCTTAACATCAGTCATTAAAGGAATCGATTTGAGTCTTTATTCCTACCATAACACGAGTCATTAAAAGAATCGATTTGAGTCTTTATTCCTGCCTTAAATTCAGTCATTTAAGGAATAGACCTGACTTGTTGTTAAGTTAATATTTAGAGGTGAGAGGATTTTTTTTCAAAGTAATTTTTTTGAACTAAAGTGCTTATTAATAATTTCAGACTATGTCACTATTTTTTGGATTATTGTGAATTCATTTAGATACATTTAATCGCCGTGATATTCTTTGATGTACGGGGTTTAGGAGAAGTTGTGTACATTTTGTGTGACAATAGTATCTTTAACAAGGTAAGTGATAACTTGCTGCCTAAATGGAATATATAATTCTAAAGTCAGTCTCGATTCAGTTCAGTTGAATATGTTCGTTGCATTAGGTGCATCGATGTGACTGACGATTGAAGTTGTAAATCTTTATCGGTACGTTAATAAAGTCCATTAATACATGGTAAAAACTCGACCTATTGTTCTACGATTATTGCGTATTTTGGCATGATGTTCTTAAGCAAAAGTGCCACTTTGAAGAGTTTGAGGTAAGAAATTAGCCATTTCATTTTCGGGGGTGTGGTGGGTGGCCCGGGATTATTTGAGGAAATAAAAGGATCCTCCAAATTCCCAAACAAAATTCTACCTCAGATCGGTCGAAATAAAAGAACTAATTATATCCATAAAATTAGTTGGAAAAACGTCTTCAGGTTAGCGACAAAAATATCCAGATTCGAATGAAACCACTGGTCCCTTACAGAAAACCGGATGGTCGGTCAATTAAGACGTATGTAATTGGCTATTTTACTGAGAGCTGAACCATTACTTATGAAAATAAGCTCGGGGCGTCACTTCCAAAAGACAAGATGCATTCTTTAGCAACTGTGTGTGTGTGTGTGTGTTTTTTTCTTTCTTTTTTTTTTTCGGGCATATCAACACCATGAATGTTATTCATTAACGAGCCGAGTGGAGAGAAAAATCTTGCGCAAGGTCATAACACAGTAGCTCGACACGAATTTCATGGATACACACTCCGCGTGGTCAAACCCTGTCGCTGACATGAAACCAAAGTGATCTTCTCAAACGAAGAGACAGTTTAAGTTTTCTAGGTCAGTTATGTTTTTCAGGTCAAGATAACAGTCCAGTTAAGTGCATCCCACATTTATTAATTTATTCTCGTCATACGATGAAATCAAAGTACATGAAGAGGTACCTTGCATGATTTGTATAAATAACCCTTTTTTATTTTGCATACTAAGGTAAATAACATTGCATCTCGTGAGTTAACACATCTGATGAGTTGACACGTCTCTTGCATTGTATAGTGGTTACGTCCCGTATCAAACAGAAATGTGTCAGATTTTCTAGATAGGCACAGATGTCTGAATTATATTTAAACATGTACTTCTGACCTACCCACCCCACTCCCGCTCGTTTCAGATCCCAACAGCATCACCCTTTTCCCCAGTCTCACGGGTCGAGTCGGAGTAGTGATACCGTTGTCCACTGCAATGAACTCCAACAACGCGTACAGTAAGACAGATCTGGATTATTTCTCGAAGGCATTGATGGAACTGCATCAATTTCCAAAACATATTAATCTTTTTATCTTTACAGAAATTAATATTATTTACTGAATTTGTCAATTTTGTTTTACACCACGAGATTATTCATACGCTACTTATGAGCTTAAAATGAACATCATCACTGAAATATATGACCATGAGGCCCTTTCACTTCGAATTCTCGACTTGATTTTAATTCGACTGTTGATATACTTTGTCTGGTTGACAAATTCTACCCCAATAGTCTCAAAACATTTCCACAAAACCCTCCCACCCCAACACACCCTAAACATTTTCACAAAATACGTCCAACCCCAATAGTTCCACAAAAAAACCACCCTAAACATTTTCACAAGCTCCCACCCCAAAAACAACTCTTAGTAGAGTCATCGGGCATTTGGAATGTGCTTTACTTAGGATTTCTCTCCTTCCTAGAGGTAATTTTCGTTTTTGTTAGTAAACTGTAGATCTCAATAGTGACTCATGGAGCTTGCATGTGAGTGTTGCTCGATGCGCGTATATGTCTCGTATTGTAAATTCTATATCGGTAGGAAAAGGTTATTAGTACTTTAAAAGCAAAATGTACTTGTGAACAGGGCCGTAGAGAGCGACCAAAGGCCCTGGGGTAAGAAACACACGGGCCTCTCCTAGTTCTTGTTCAAACAAAATTTTTCTTGTACAAAATTAAGAAGTGTTGTTCGACCCGGCCCCCCTTATGGGCCCTGGCCCCGGAGATATATCCCTGGTTGCCACCCCCACCCCCTCCCTCTTGTCGGCCCTACTTGAGAAGCTTCGTACGGACACTACTATAATTCCAATTACACGATCAGTAGTAAAGAAAATATGGCTTGTCAGGAACTAATATCGAATGCAGGATTGCAGGTCATCTGTCGTCAATTTACAATCTTTTTATTTGCACATTAATGCCGATATATCCAAATTTCTGTAGCGTGTATAACTCTTGTTTTTAAAGCTCGATAATAATTTTTGTCCTTTGATGGTATGAAATTATAGACCTTGCCTGAGGTAAACATTACGATTTATGAAGCAGTAAACATCATGCTGACCGACCAAATAGAGCTTGCGTTAGATAAACATGAACTATTCTGAATTATTAAATCTTGTATTGACCGATGTTTACAGGTTCATACAGTTTCATATTCGTCAATGGAAAAGGTCTATATAGTATTTTTCCATTATGGAGAGAGAGAGAGAGAGAGAGAGAGAGAGAGAGAGAGAGAGGTAAATTTGTTTCCATTTGCAGCATGCACACTGGAGAGAATAACAAGGCAATAAGAGGGGGACGAAGAAAAGACAAAGAAGCAAGGAAGAAGCAGGTAGTTAGAGACCACCAATGCACACGATAACGAAAACACTGGGAAGGAAGAAGCAAAGGAAACCACCAGGGAAAAAGATGAAAGAAGACAACAAATAACGAAGACAGGATAAACATTTGGAAAGACAAAATCAAGGAAGAGCATTATTGCATCTTAGGAATAAACAGAAACGAATTTGCCACTTCAAAAAAATATTTAAAACAAAATCCCCACCCCACCCCAACAACAACAGCAAAAACAAATCAAGGAAAATAACCCACTCCCATCCCCATACACTGGAACCCAAGAGAAACAAACTCATCTATAGCTTCCACACTGCATAGCACACATAACGTGGTACCAAGAAAAGAACTTATACATCTATAGCTTAGATATAACATAGTACATGCATGCAAAACAGCAGTACAAACATTCCACCCCAAATAAAATTTATAGCACACATCACCACACAACACAATTATCAAATATGTCTTTAATTCTAACCTAAGAAAGCTCTTTTCAGGCGAAAACTTTAACCCTGAGGCGGGCGGGTGGTTGGATGGATGGAGGAAGACAAGGAGTCGGACCCGGGGAACGGTGGAGGCGGAATCCATAGGTCTGTCTTCTCAAGCTTAAGCTGGACGGATTTCGGTTCTGTTGGCGCCCGTTCGTCCGGTGGTTTGCTTAGGCGGAATTCATAAACGCAAACATTAATGGGTGTTCAAAAACGAAAAAGGAGAGTCGCACATGCTGATAGGCGATAAGCGACGTAATTTCAAAACATTAGCAGATATGAATACCTCGGTCTCCTATTGGAATATTCGTTGAATGTATTCTAATAGGGTTCAGATATTTACTCATGTTAATAAGGTATAAAATCAATTGACATTTATTGACCCCTCTCCCCCTCCACCTCGGCCACTGCCCTTATCCATCACTGCCCGCCAAACCACAGTTAAATGACTGTGGACTCCGTTATTTAAATCTAATTATATTTTATGGATCTTGGATACGTTATTGAGGTTTGAAACTTTTAAGATCTAATCGAAGTAGGTTATTTTCCCCAGTTTATCTTCAAGCAGACTATGATCATACACGTTCCGTTAGTGCTAAAAACGGACTGTAAAGAAGGTCATCAACTCTATTACTCTATTACTTGTTCTGTTAATGCAGGGCCTATACCTAAAAATGTTTTCTTGCTAGTGGTTTGTTTACAATCACAATCGCACAGACATATGACCAATTTATTATCCTTAAATATGGGCGATACATTGATTGCACGTCACCGGAATGTGTCATAAATGCCAGACCTGTCGGACGGGATTGACTTTTTGACCGACTATAAAATGGACAAATCAGATATTGGGAATTTATGCTAAGTGGTAAGACACTCATATTCAGACTCGAAGAATTATTTTGACTGATACATATTTATGCTATAAATGCCATCGCAGTGGTCTAATAGAAAGGTGGTGAAAGATATTCGGGCCAAATCCAACCTTGGGAAACATTTCGGATTAAGCAAAAACCCTAAACAAAACATGCGTATGTGAATGTGTTCAGTCAAGTATATGTATTCCACTGTAAGAGTGCAAATCATCTTAAACTTTTCGGGAGTACACTTGTTTTCTGCCTTTCTGATGTTTACATGCCCTCCCATATCTTACCCGGCTGTTGACATCCAACTAAAAATTTCCCCGCCTAGTATATCATTAGCGTAGATAGGAAACTGGAGGCTTCTGGTGTCAGCTAAGTCACC
Source organism: Sinohyriopsis cumingii (assembly GCA_028554795.2). Lineage (NCBI taxonomy): Eukaryota > Metazoa > Mollusca > Bivalvia > Unionida > Unionidae > Sinohyriopsis > Sinohyriopsis cumingii. The sequence goes on from JAPYKE020000039.1 coordinate 567,889, forward strand.
CCACTTTAGTTTCATCTTTAAATGTGTGATTTATACAACAATTAACATACACATAGCAAATTCATTTACTATAAGGTAATGGCCATTTATTGTATTTTTTGAGGGGTTTATGATTTTCGTTTGAGCTGAATTGTTTCCTTTTTTATCTCAAGATAAATAATATTTTGTCCAAATAATATAATGGATATAATTGGCTGTTATTTTGCTATAAATCAGAGAAAGATATTTTTTTTTGGCTATTGACAGAGGGTAATTAAACAAAATATTGCCAGGTCACTGCCTCAGAACATTTAATTGTTTTGTAACTAATATAATTGCGGTATACCTTGCTACTTACCGCGGTATGTTCAGAAATACGGCGGTACCAGCTCTAATAAGTATATATATATATATATATATATATATATATATATATATATATATATATATATATATATATATATATATATATATATATATATATATATATATATATATATATATATATATATATATATATACATATATACATACATGTATCTCTATATATATATACATACATGTATCTATATATATATATATATATATATATATATATATATATATATATATATATATATATATATAATACATGTATGTATCTATATATATGTATGTATACATGTATGTATAAATGTATGTATCTATATATACTATATGTATGTATGTATGTATGTATGTATGTATGTATGTATGTATGTATGTGTTTAACAATACCTCAGTATACATAACTTGGATGGTATACTGCTTCATTTGAATTTAGAAAGCCAACACCCTTTCCCATCATAAGCAATTTACACATGTAAAACCAATGTACTGGTTTACACTTATGTGACCAACCGAACATTGCGAACCTTATTAACAGCTGTCACTTGACCCTATGCTTGAGTAACGAACACATCTGTACCGTGACAGCGATCGTTCACCTTGTAAAGTTCAATGGCCAGAACATGTTTTCATGAAGCATCTAGCAAAGTAAAGAAAACATACGTATGAGGCAACGTAGCGGACAAAAGCTGGTCCAATGCGAAAGCTGCAATTCAAATTTCGATGTCGGATGTCGAGAAATCCAATGTCACATGTTGGATCAAATTGCATGTCCTTACAGTTGTATTTTCTACATGGAGATTTTCGATTTTATATGTTGAATTATACAGTAGTGGTTTAAAGTTCAATTTCCTACGTCGACATTTTACAGTGTATATTTTGAATTACACAGCGGTGGTTGAAATTTCAATATCATATGTCGAGAATCCCTAATTCACACGTTGTATGTAACTGTTTGTGATGAAAGTTCCATTTAATACGGCAAGTATTTATTTTTCATCTGTTCAATTTCATAGCATCGTGAAGTAGCCTCTTTGTTTAAAATTAACGCGGTCCATTCACGACAGCGACATCTAGCGAAGAAATTCATAGTAATTCTCGACCTGTGAATGGTAACTTTCAAACTGCATGAAATGTAATGGCGCCTCATAATTAAATACACGAATGATATATCTTAATACTCGATATTATTTTGAATTCTTAAAGTGGATATTGTGTAATGTTACTTTTAACACCAACGCATCATTTCACCATATAAGAATAACAATTCTGACAAGCACAATCACATGTCCAGCCACCGCTATGTAATTTAGTAGATACATTCTGTTAACTCAACATATAAAATGGAATTTGCAGCACAATCGATGTGATTCAGCATGTTAAATTGAAACTCTCGACATGTGACATTAAAATTTCAACCACCTGCTGTGTAATTCAGAAGATACAATCTAAAAACTCGACATTGGACACCTAATTTTCAACCAGCACTGTGTAATTCAAAAGACGAAATCTAAATACTCAACATATGAAATGGAACTTTCAACATAAACTCTTTGAATGAATACGCAAATTAGGAATTCTTGACGTATGACATTTAAATTTCAACCGCTGCCGTTTAATTCAAACGACACAATCTAAAACCTCGACATAGAAAATATAACTTTCAAAAGGAACTTTAAGGACAAGCATTTTTGATACAACACATGAAATTGGAATTTTGGACATATGCCATTAAAATTTTAACGGCAACGTTTTGATTGGACCAGCTTTTGTCCGCTACGGCACTTCATACATAAACTCATTTTAATAAATAAAGTTCGAATTCGGTAACCTCACTCGGAATACTTTTGAACAAAACATTCGGAATGTATATGCATATACTAACGGGCTAATTTTAGTGACCTGGATTCTTTCGTTGTGCAGTATCAGTTTTAGAGATCTGCGCATGTGCTGTAGTTTCTTGTTCAAAAATACACATGAAACAGTTTAATTATTCACCTGTCAGCGACTGACACTCATCTTAGCCAACGGAAACTATTTTAAGAAAAAGCACGTATGCCTCGCCTACACATAGATGACCAATAACTAAGTATTGAATCGGTTTGTCAGTTGGTCAGGATTTCGCCCAGTCTTGTGTGCTTTCCACTCCGGAGTTCAGTCACGTACATGAAAATGGCTAATACACTCCTTGACGAAGACTAGCTAGAAAGGAATAAGAAAATGTCAAAGAATACAAGTAACTGGTTTTCAGTCCTTTCGGCGTTTTATTGCTCTCTTAATTGCTTAGATTTGGTACGTTGTAGATATGATCTTCGCCGCACCAATGGAAAAAATACGATCTTTAAACCTCTCTCTCTCTCTATATATATATATAATTAAACATATATAGACCAAACATGGCAAGATTTTTGGAACTCCTCCACAAAAGGGAAAAATCACCATGAAACCCCAAAAAACGTAGATAGGAACATACAGCTACCTAAGGGTACCTATTTAGAACAGAAAACCATAAACAGGATAATAACTGGAAAAACTAAACTAGCAAGCAGTTTTGGAAGGTTTATAGGACCCAAACCAGCAACCATTAACTGCTTTAACTGCCACACCACCGAAGATCTACACCAAGTATTCAATATATGCCCAAAATATCAACCCGCTCGGAAAATATTTATCAAAAACCAAAAATAGATTGGATTACCACATACATACCCAGAGTTACTTATGGACTCTAATAAAAATAAACAATCAGCATATAAAAATATAAATCAATTCATAGACTCAGCAGGACTTAGGAACAAAATATAATTACTATCCCCACAAAACCAAAAGACCCAGTAACTAGCTAAATAAATGTAGAAGCCACCACATAAAAAACCATAACATATCATTCAATTTTATAAAAGTATTAATAAATAATTCACTTACGAAGCACCTATAAAAAACATAGGAAACCGCAAAATCGGATGTCCTAGATGTCCTTAACGAACCGAGTAATCAGCTAGGATTCCTGTCCTAGATGTCCTTAACGAACCGTGTAATCGGCTAGGACTCCGGTCTCTTGCTAAATAAAGTATAAATAACATTCAATCTCTAAAAACATCAATTAATAAATAACTTAAAGAGGTAATATCTAAAAACTTATAAATAACATAACGTAGGAAACACACCCTAAACACCTCGACTAGTAATACCATAATAATCTTGAAAATCTCTCTTCATACATGATATCTACTAAGAACCTCTATAAACAGCATAGAACATCCCCCCTCCTTATAGAACATTTTGAAGAAGAAAAAAAAAAAATCTCGAAAAAAAAAAAAAAAAATCTTGAAAAAAAAACAACAAAAATCTCGAAAGAAAAAAAAAAAAAAATCAAATGCAACAAGAAACCAGCGATATAAAGCAAGCAGGACCGTTCCCGAGCTCTCCTTCCCACTAATGACAGCCAACCATTCAACTGTAGGGACCTTTATGGACCCACAGATTGAGGCCAAACTATCAGGGTTCCTTGAATCCATAAAAGCCTGGGGGAGGTGGCACCATTCCCTTCCCCAGGAACAACTGGCAGGCTGCGGTGCAGTCAGAAAAGTGGCACATGCACAATTGTGCGAACGCTACTATAATTAAACTCAACAACAATATATATATATATATATATATATATATATATATATATATATATATATATATATATATATATATATATATATATATATATATATATATATATATATATATATATATATATATATATTAATCACAATGAATTGTTAGCACTTGTACCAGTTTTTAAAGTTATCACTGATTAGATAATCAATATACAGGCCGAAATTGATTTATAGTAGGTCCTTGGCATATTGACCTAAAGCGAATTAACTTCCTTACTTTTCCTGTGATTTCGCATATGCACGTCTCGCTGGTGACAATGGTATACAAATACAATTGACGTGCATTTGCTCACATACTTCAGCCTGATATAATTCTGTATTTATTAAATGTTTGCACACCGTATTTATTAACATTTATAGACCGCTCCGGTGGCCTAGTGGTTAGACCGTCCGTCTCGGATGCGGGAGGTCGTGGGTTCGATCCCCGTCCGAGTCATACCAAAAACTTACAAAAATGGGACTAACAGCTGTCTCGCTTGGCGCTCAGCATTAAGAGGTTAGTGTTAGGACTGGTCAGCCTGGTGTCAGGATAATGTGACTTGGTGGGACATTATGCTACATGTCTGCGGCATGATGTCCCACTGCTAGACATCACTATAAACGGTCACACTGCAGACATCGTAGCGATATGACTGAAACATTGTTAAAGCTACGTTAAAAATCCAAATCACACACACACACACACACACACACACACACACACACATTAACATTTATAGCAATTACAACAGATATGTATGGATAAGGACTCTATATTTTTATAAGCGGTGAAGCAGTTCTTCTTCACACGCAATTTTTGCAAAATCCAACTAAGCTCTATTATTCAGAAACGAACTCTAGTCGCACAGTGCATGGACAGATTTGTGTCTGTGCAGTGTGTTCGGAGTAATTAGTAGAACAAACAACAGATACCTTGATATATCGTCTGATTTTAAGACCACAGATCAGGGTCAATACTGTTTGCATTTAGACGATGCTTATTAACGGGTATTGACGGTAAAACGCTAAATATGGTGGCGCTCTACATTTTCGTATTTTGTGTAGGGTTAGAATTTAAATTTTTAAAAAAATCTCCCAGGGTTTCCTCAGTGGTTTTCCCGGCCCTTGCAATAAGACCTTTGTATATGTTAGGTATTGTTAAAGAACGTTTAATTCCTTTTATTTTGGTCTATGATTGATGGGTATACTTTAGGTATTAGAGTATACAGCTTGGTTATACTTCAGGTATATACCTATAAAATATACTTCTAGCTCCGCTTGGTCATTTTCACTTCCTATACTTAAAGGTAAATTGATACCTACACCCACCCCTCCATAAAGACCCCCACCCCTCCCCAACGAAAAAAACAGCCGATAACTTTTGTGTGCTATTTATAGATTTTCTAGTTCATTCATTGCACTTTCGGAAGCTGCTAATGTCTAATTTGGCATAAATTGTTTTCCCATTCTAATAACTGCTACAGATAGTGTACATGAGACTAATTCAAGCTGATGCTTCGAGCACACATGAGCAGACAATTAGGTTAGCAGTGTGCTTCGATCGTATGGCAGCAGGGGCCGTTTCTATGTACAAATTTAATGCCGCAATCAGCGACCTAGTATAAAAAATCATAAAGAATCAAATACACAAGTGAGGTCGAAAAGGTTCATAATTTTGGATATCTATATTAAAACAAATCATGAGAAAATTTTCCACTTGACCAAAGAAGTCAATGGCAGTTCATAGCAGAAGTTTATGTACCCCACCCCCAAATTTCCACCTGCAATTTTCATGTCCGAAGGTCATTTTTGACACCATGTGATGCTCACTGTGCAAACGCAAGCCCTTTTTCCTAGATGACAATTTTGTAAAACAGTGTGTACTAAACAGGCTGATGCAACAGAAAATAGTTGTCATCCAAACCGGTTTTGAGATATTTTGCTTGACACGAACCTATGTGTTTACTGCTATGGGAGGCTAGCTCTTCTTCCTAGCCAACTATTGGTATTTCACTTTCAAAATACTGCAGAGTAACTATGAAAGGTGTACATGCCTGGCATCAATTTCAAGAACAACACAAGCCTGAAACACCTAGTCCACAAATATATCCATATCCTTAAATAGTAAACAATAATAGCTGAAAAAGTCACAACATAGCCTTAAGTTGAGAAATTTGCCAGGGACCTTGCCACCTATACAGTTTCTACAAGCACAGTTAAGATTTAGGTTATGGACACTATTACAGATAAATAGGTAAACCAAACTAGGCGCAGCTGAATTTGATCCAACTTAACGCTAAAAGCTGCTCAATAAATTTGATTGCAATGAATATATTTTCCAAACTACTGAACGCAACGTAAGTTTGTTAAAGGCAAGGCGCTTGCAGTGCCGGATTACCAAATATACAGAGTAGGCACCGACCTACAGGCCCCGCGACAATGGATCAAAATAATATTGATGAAACGTATTAGGAGATATTGTGCGCACCAAGATTTCAACTGTCTAAGGGCCTAAGTGCCTCCACCAGGTTTAATCCGGAACTGGGCACTTGCAGTAAAAGCTATATGTGAATTGTATAATTGTAGGTTGAAATATATTTTCTTTTCAATACAATATCAGACAAAATTGGTTTGTGCAATATTTTTAGTGTTTTGTAAACTTTTGATTTAAGAATCATATTTAGCTTTAGATAATCCATTATTAATATTAATTATTTTTGTAGTCACAGAGTAAAAGGAACGTAAAAGAAAAGTTCATGTTACACTTTCCATTATTTATTTACTAATATTTTAAATGAAAATGTGCAAAAGTAACGCCAATATTTTTAATATAAGATAATATAAATCAAGGAATAGCATTATAACATATCTACCTCTTTTCATGTCCGTCTTTCTTGCATCCTGCATTATTTGCTGCCCCAAAAACCATAATGGAAATGTACAAAATAGATCTTTATTTTTGGCAAATTTCTCAGGCCATACAAGTGGAATATCATAAAACCGCACCTTTTCGCTAAATTTAAATGTGACATTAAAAACAAAACCTAAAAGAAAAGGCACAAAAGCAAGTAAAAATCCAAAGTGATTTGCAAATTGAAATGTCATTATTGATTCGACTATAAGCTAAACAAACAATCTTAAGATATTAAAATTAGACAAAAAGGATAATGTTTGTGGCAATGGTTATGTCAGTCTCATTGGCATTGTTCTGTGTCAGTTCTTCTGGCAATGTTTGATGTATGTCTTTGTGACATCGTTTTGTGTCAGTCTTTTTGGCATTGATTTATGTCAGTCTTTGTGCCATTGTTTTGTGTCAGTCCTTCTGGCAATGTTTTGTTTCAGTCTTTGTGACATTATTTTGTGTCAGTCTTTCTGGCATTGTTTTGTGTCACACAAAACAATGTAACATTATTCTGTGTCAGTCCTTCTGGCAATGTTGTGTGTCATTCTTTGTGACATTGTTTTGTGTCAGTTTTTCTGGCAATGTTTTATGTCAGTCGTTGTGACATTGTTTTGTGTCAGTCTTTCTGGCATTGATTTGTGTCAGTCTTTGTGCCATTGTTTTGTGTCCGTCCTTCTGGAAATGTTTTGTGTCAGTCTTTGTGGCATTGTTTTATGTCAGTCTTTCTTGCATTGTTTTGTGTCAGTCTCTGGCAATGTTTTGTGGCAGTGTTTGTAGCAATACTTTGTGGCAGTTTTTGTGGCAACGTTTTGTTGCATTGCTTGTGGTGTCATGCATATTTATTTTGCAATGTTTGTTATTTTTTTAAATTCATTTTATGCCATGGATAATTATATGTCTGGTCTTGACCTTGTCCAAAATCATGTTCATTTTCTACCTGACCTGAATCATTGATTTAAAAACATTCTGTAAACAAGTGATGCATAGCTAAAGTTATAGATTTTCTAATTATAACTAAGATTTTATTTTGTAAACATTTGGAAATTTCCAGAATGTAATTTTCCTACTAAATATTTTTTTAAAACTGAAAATATTAATTGTGACATGAGGTCATGAAGAGAACTATACAATCTCGCTTTTTTTCTTCAAAATAATTTTTATTCGTGCAGTAAAATATGAGAAGAGTCAATTGTATTATTGTTGTATCCTGTATTTCTTTGGGCTGGAATTTATTTATTCAAATAATTTATTCACTGGAAATATAAAGTTTTCATCATCTAACATTATATTTTTGGACATAAAGACTTGGATTATTATAGAGAAATGCAAATAGGGATATATTTTTGGATTATATTATTAAGAGTCAATAAAACACTGTTGGCACATAACTACGACATAGGCCACCACAGGCACATCAACATTTTTAGCGTTGTATTTATTTTAGAATATCACTAAAGTTTCTTCAGGACTTTAAATATTAAGATTTTTTTAAAAGAAATTCTAGGAGTATTTGTCATTTAATTCGCAATACTGTAAATTCTTTATACATTTTTTTACTTTGAATTCCGGGGAAATAAAATATTGTTTGCATTTTATAAAGCTTGTTACTTATCACTCTTTTCTACTACTTATTGAGGACCGTAGAGTCGTAATCGTGGTAATTTCGTTACTACGACATAAAACGGTAACCAAAACCCTCCGTACATTCCGTATTTAAGCAGGAACAAGGTAGATATGATTTAAATACAAAACTAACGATGTGGACAAAAGTCATCTACAATCGCATTGGTAATGTATAATGCAAAGACAAATATATAATTAGATGAAGCAAAATTTAGGACAATATTCTCAAATTAGAAGTGAACAATTTTGACATTGTATGAAGAATTTACACACGTATGTATAAAAAACATTTGCGAAATTATGAAGTACTTGATGTAGAATGGTAGAAAGGCATTAAAAGTCGTACTCTTTCATCCCCAAATCGAGGACAAAAAGAAAATACCCCCTTGACACTTAAATTTAAAGCAGGCTTTTGCGTGAACTGATATTCAATTAAGTTACACACTCACGCGTTCCGCTAGGTTTAATCGGTAAGTAAATTATTTGATTTTGTAAAGAAAATAACAGAACAATACCTTTATTTCAATCCTACAATCTATGGTATCACGTAAAGAATGGCTGACAAAAAAATCCAGTTCGCAGGGAAGAAAACACTTAATGCAAATGACAGTGTCATTTGGAAATCTTAACACGCTGTAGCGTGCTGCTGGGGAATGACACGCTAGTTTTATTTTCAGTTGGTACTATACAGTGTTCGACAAAGTGTATTTTTACTTTGTTAAAGAAATAACATTATATTATCTTGCATATTAGATCATATCTGATTACTTTTCAGTATGAATTAGAATCCAGTTTGTCATGGTAACGTACACTCCGATTGATGGCTTAATGCTTCAGTAATTAGGAAAATGGATATTACGAATGGTAAGTATCGCTCAGTTTGTTTTCTCAGTACACTATATACATGTTTTCTGCTGGCATCTTATCATGTCGTCGTATTCCGAAATATATTTGTCACCATCTGCAAATTATTTTTTCTCATATCCTATTTGCGTGTGAGCTAATATTTAATAAAACATAAAGAATTGTTTTTATTCTTCTTGTATTCAACTAATAAGTCTGAAATTTCTCAGTTATAAAAATAATCACTTTACACCAGTAATGGCTTGGCGGCCAAGTGATACAGGTATGGCATGCGTATGAAATGGTTTTCTGTTCAGTTACCTTCTTCATTTCCTTCTTCTCTGCTCTGGTCTAAAACCATTCCTACACGACGTTTCCTACTCTTTTCCGCCATTAAAACTATTTTGGCATAAGGATTTAATATTTTTTTAAGAAACATATCGGGGTAACTTTAGATTATTTGGTGACTGGATAGTGGGTGGAGCTGAGATAAAGCGCTTCCAAATGACGGTTTTGAGATCAAGGCAGTTGTAATGAATGTGCGTGCCAATGTCTGTTAGTAGTACCGTCATGCGAATGGACAAACAATAATAAACGTGCTGGGTGTCTGATAAGATAATACTAATGGCCTATGTACACTTTGAATAAAGAAAGTTTAATAAATAGTCAACAAAAAATTCCAAATAAACAATTCTATATGTTTGAATATTGATTTCAGAAAACCTTGCAATGAGTAAGAAAAGAATGGGAACTTGGGTATCAACATTCAGAAAAATTGTTGCGAATCATCGATTGCAAATTTTTTATTGTTGTTGATTTAATACTTGCTATTAGCGTCAGTGTTTGATGACGCAAGTGCGGAACGATTTAGGAATATGTATATAATAACGTATGTTAATTATAATAAATTGTTTGCATCATCCATTGGAGTTATCTTCACTTAAATACATCACACATCTCAGGCCTTTCCACCACAAATCTTGCCACTGAAATATAGTATATTGAAATATTTAAATGTTTATTCATTAGACAGAAGCAGTGCCGGATTTAGGCATAAGCTAAACAAGCTACAGCTTAGGACTTCACAGTCTGAATGTGCCTCTCAATTTTATTTTATACCAAATAGGGCCTCTACAGTTTCCCATAGCTTAGGGCTTCGCTATGTCTAAGTCTTGTACTGGACAGAAGTCTAAACATTGGCGCAGGTAACCACATTCGTAATATCCAATGCATTTCCTATCAACCAGTGTGACCAATATGGTATCTGTAGAGTGTAATCATGTTTAGTCATGTGATTCAAATAGTTCCAGTATGGCTGTAAATGAATTACATTCGACGTGATTTTCCTCCGCTGCCACTAAGGGCACGAGAGAATGCGAGTAACAAATATCCAGTCAAGCTGAGTTGTTAAATAACGGATGATATTAGTGGAACCTTCAACGTGGTACAAAACAGCCCTTTTGCAACTGACACACAAAATAAGACTTGAAACTAATCGAAGAAGTGGCAGTGGAAAAGAAAAAAATAATATTGCATTGAAAACGAAACAGAAATACATCCAACAATACACACGTAGAAGAAAAGTATATCCCCTATCCCTCACCAGTCCAAACATTCACGTGCACACACAACACGGAATAATAATAAGATAGGTGTGGTGGTATTGATTGTGCGTGTGTCTGTGTGTGTGTGGCATGTGAGGCTTTCGGTAAAGACTAAATAAGTAATGATTTATGGATTAGAGATACAATGAGGTTATAGTGGTAGCAGGGCCTGCAGACAAATTATATGCGACAAAATTATTAATTTCTTCTCAATTTACTGAAGTTTTGGAAAGTCTGCCTTAACTCCATCATGCAACTAAATTGCCTTCCAAAAATCAAGGCTGCTAGAGAATCTGAGTGACATGAAATGCAAGGCGGCATCTATTGTTTTGTGAAGGATGCATTGCTCTGTCAATGTTGACATATGAGAAACGTTTATGGTCGACGTTTCATGCTTTGATATAAGTTACTGTCATTTCTTTTCATCTGGGCGAAAACATACTGGACATGGAACGGCCAGACTGGAATAGCTTTAAAAAAAACCTGCTGTTTTAAGTATCAAACATAAATGTCACGAGGCGGTTGAAATGTGCAATCTGCCCCACTCCTTATGGTTTTCGATTATCTTTATCTATACTATGATTGGCCACGGTGTTGTTGCAAGGATCGAGTAAATAATAAAATGAAATTAGAAAATAATGAGTGAAATAAGATAAATTTGAACAGAGATATAGAAGAGAATAACACAAACCCCCGTATGTCAAATATAACAATTTAATCAATTACATAAACAAAATGACATCGAACATAACATTTGAATGGTTTACTTGCTCTTAGAAATAGAGTGAAAAAATTTAAGTGAAATTCAATCAGCCATTCTGTTAAACTGATAAAACAAATTTCATTATATGATCGAGTGACTGATGGAACTTAAACTGCCTGCATGACAGCATCGCCTGGTGCTTCGGGACTTTTCCAAATCACAGTTGGTGATAGGTCAGCGTTTACGTATTTCTTGTCCTCCTCTCTCTAGCTTCATCGAGTCATCTTTGGTTGGAGACTGCGCTCACTTTGCATTGTGCAGTCTGGTATGGAGCTATTTTCCCTTCATAACTAAAAAAATTATACCCAACTTAAATGCGTATAATGTTTTTCTTCTCTTGGAATTGAAGAAATTCCCACTCTGTTTGCGTCAGATATCGTCTATCGAAATTCAACAGAACTAGATATGGTCAGTTGCCGACCTAATACTGATACACAATCATAGTAACGTAAATTTGTCTTTTCTAGCTGTTTTCGTATTCATACTGAGGCCATGACATAAGTAGCCCTCTCAGGTACTCTTACTACCCCGCTGTTGCTATTAATGACCAGTTGAATTATGCCAGTCGGTACACGCTCCTCGATTCTAGGTTGAAGAGAGTTCACAACTTAATTACACACGAATTCAGTGACTTCACTCTTGTCCTAACTACGTTACTTTGCTAATAAGCGATTCATTTACATATATTTCCAGACATAGAAAAATCAAGTCTTAACATACCTCATCAAAAGCATAAAATCTTTATGATACATGATTTCTATTTCGTGCAAAAATCTAAATCCGAGCTCATTTATACAATACACGAGGCATATAACATTTGCGATAAAATACATTGAAGCAAGTAGCTTCTGGACTCAAGGAAAATTGAAGTATTAATTTAAATTTAATAAATTCAATAACTAGTTACAAACATACATCAACGAACGTATATTGTATACAGTCGAGACAATACATTTGTGCCTTCCCGAACACTAGCTCGCTAATCATCTGAGAATTACCCCTGTAAATTCTTTGGCGCCGGGTCTCTCAACCACCTTCCCTTCCGAGAAATTTATTATTAATTTTCCTCGGAGTCCCTCAGACTTTCATCCTAGGCAAGAAAAATTGGACTGCATAATATCGGGAGGAAGATTACTTTATAACCTTGACTTCCTTCTGGGAACAGACATCCCCTCGTTTAGCGTAGCATTTTATTACTTCTTTGGAAGTCAGAATAATCCTCTCTATTCCGCTTTGTTTTTTAATAACTATTCTGGAAAATATCATTTTATGAAACCTGCTAAATGACCTAAGACGTCCTAAACGTTTCTCTGGTTTGTCTCAGTTGACATTTACCGTTATTGAACTTGCGTCAACAGTGCTCCCTATTGGTCTCTAACCGTGAATCGAGCGAGCCCTAATTAAAATCAACTCATGTTTCCAAACAGGAGAGATTAATCATTACAAACTTGAAGAAAAACATTCCACGACACGTTGAAAGTAGCGTCCGCAGTGCGCATTCGATTGATAAACCCATCCATGGATTACAGCAAAAACAGACGTGCTGGCATAAGATAAAATTTATTTAAGGTCGGCATGGTTTAAAACAATAATTCAATATAAGCGTTGATGAGCTTTTCACCGATATTAAATAATACAAACGAGTCATTAAAAAGCATGATTTGCGAGACACAAACTCAGCATAGTACATACATATATACGACTGGAAAAACACAAAGCGCTTAACTTGAAATGCGAGCAAGCAAAGTGCTCTCAACTTACATATGAGAATATCATCGGAGAGATAGCCAAAAGAGACGGGTAAATCCGTCATAACAGCAGTTACATCATTGCTTCCATCAAGAGGCATAACATCATTGTTACAATAAAACAGCAAGCCAGTGCCCATTTATGCACAATGACAACGTACACACAAAGACTTGACACCATCATGTTATAAGTTGTACATTTACGACAAGAAAAGATGTTTTGTTTTAGCTTTTCTTTATTCAACGCGGTCCGGAGAGGAATTCACGCCGAACGAAGCGTGCAAAAGCAATGAAAAATGAAGAAGATTTATTAATTATTTGCACCATACCATGTTTATTGCTGTCTACCAACACTTAATTACCAGTTCACATTGTATCGTGCAATACTATAACCTTAAAATAAGTAACACGTGCTTTTTATTCGGAATAAGACATTTCTGGTTAAGTAAGAATGGAAGCGCATTTTAATTATTACCATTTAATCTTATATGCTTTTTCATGCGTAAAATACAACCGTTCAGTCCCTATTTCCGCATTATACACACAAATACGAACTTCTCAGGGGTTTCTTTGACGTAGCGTGAAGATATTTGTATGCGCTGTAACTCGAGCTTTTATAATTACCAAACAGTTTTGAATTTCATTCATTTTCACAGTAAAGCTGAAACTATTTGGAAAGTGTAAACGTGGGGGTATTTACTAAATACAAAACTGCATTGTGTTTTGATCTGATTCGGGGAAACGAAATCGTGTGATAAGGCTAAATGGATACATCTCGGTCTGACAACTACGACGTATCCTTATGCCGTATCGAACTAGTTTTTTTCCCCCGCTGGCATAAAAAAATAACATATGTGAAATTTTGTGGATGTACAGATCAATGAACACAAGATGAAGCACATAGGTTTATGTTAAAAGATCCCTCATTATAAAAGCTTAAAAACGTGCATATATGTATCAGATACCAAGCTCAACAAAATTGCTTACATCGGAAAATGTTTTGACCAAGTTTCTGATCACTGCGTACAGTACGATACGTCCTAATTGTCAACACTGCAATACTTCGTACGCTATGTTATTGCTCGTATGCTAATTCTGCGTCCCGCCCTCCCTGCCCCCCAAAATTAAAAATACATACAACCGACAAAGAATGAATGATCGACTTCGGACTCGTATTCTATTTTGGTGCTTATCTTCATAGTGCATATGATGAAAAATGTGTTCAGCTCTTACACGATACGGGATTCCCCTGCACATTTCAACCGAATGACCCTGAGGTCTACACGAATTTTCTGGTGTCAGTGAAATGTTGTCTGCGGGAACTTCAGATGAATTGTGCAATTCATTAATATGTGTCGTTTGTAACTGAGCATTTTTGGTTAGAATATCAGAGAAGATGAACAAAAAAAAAGAAAGTATGGTAAAAAAATGAATTAACTAAATTCTATACCCTCTCCCCGTGTTGATGCATAGGCAAGACGATTTAATCTAATCGAAGAAACAGCAGCGAGATAGAAAAGGGGTAATATTACCTAGAGAATAAACGATATATAGCAAACTAGGGCTGGATTAAGACCCTTTGTAGGCCCTAGACACATCTCTAGTAAAGCGATTGACGTTGACATGACTCGGCCCTTTTGTGGATGCATTTTTTAATAACATGGTGTTTTCATAGGCCCTAGGCATATTGCCTACTGTGCTTGTGGGATAATACGACATTGGAGAAAGAATTTTTTTTTTTAAAGTGCAGCACCATTACATAATTCCCTCACACGTTCAGCGGGAAACACACATTGGAATCACAATAGTGGGTATTAGGGCAGGGGAGGAAGAAAGCAGCGATTCAATATTAGGGCTAAGAAAAACATGTAGCGATGTATACATTGAAGAGTGCACTGGATTGTGAAGGTGGTACTGGACTATAATCCAGTGGCATCGCTAGGGTTGGTGTCACCCAGTGCGGTAACTCGTGGTGTCACCCCATGGATCTCATCCCTGCACAAAAATTCAAAATTTGTATAGACAGTCATGTGCGGCAACTCATGGTGTCAACCCATGGACCTCTTTCCTGCACAATTGTTTTAATTTTTTTTTTATAGATAGTCATTTTGGTGTCACCCGGTGAGATCCACGCTGCCCGCACACCGTTTGTGACGTCGTGCTATAATCTAGTTCTACATGCCGAAATCGTCTACATTCTGAATTCTTAAACTACATAAAGTGTGCTACGCAATCTAATTAAAACAAATACAAGTCGATGGCGTTAATGTGAATAATGACTTAAACTACGTCCATACTAACGTAGGGGCCCCGAGTGGCCGAGTGGTCTAAAGCGCTCTCCGTTAACGGATCACTGCCATCTCACCTCTGTCTGCGTGGGTTCGAGTCTCGGATTCGGCTAATGTGGGTATGTGAGAAAGCTCGTGGGTCGGTGTTTTTTTTTCCGGGGTTTTCCCGGGTTCTTCCTCCACCATTAATACTGGCAGCCATGTATAGCCTATCGTGTGCTGAAAAATGGCGTTAAAACCCTACAACAACAACTACAACAACAACAACCATACTGACGTTTGAGGAACGTTTATGCCTGGCATTGCATGTTCTGATATCCAAACGTCATTACCAGTCGTAACCTGACTGGAAACGCACCATCCGCAGGCACTGGCATTTATTTACTTTTGGTAGTACTCTACATACATTACGTACTTCCGACAGAGTGACAAGAGCAAGGCGAAGTTGTCTGCACCTTCAACATTCAGACTGGACGGAATGCTACATTGCTTGTGACTCAAGGTATTAATAAACAATGTAATAAATATAACACTACATTGTGTTTTGAAATACTCAGAAATACGAACAACAGCCTTGAACTTCCTTAATTTCGTCCTTCTTATAGGTTATGAAAACGAAACAAACAAACAAACAAACAAACTAATACAACAAGTTTCACACAAGCTTGTATCAGTGCTCATTAGTACAATAAAGCCTCCGCAGGTTAAATCAATACTGTACAAATTGCCACATTGGCATGAAACCACTGTTGCAAAATACCAGCAACCCAATGCGCATGTAGCTATTCACAGAAGCGCAAGACAACATTAGTGTCTATGTTATATTTTGACAATAAGGCAAGTTGATTTGATTTCATTCATTTTTCTTTAATGGGTTTTTAGTAAGGTTGCAAATCTGTAAACTCTTCGTGATCCTAATCACTTAGTAACGGACTCGACTCTACCCTTTTATTTAAGCTGTAAAGGAACAATATTAAAGAAATTTCCAGAATCAGATGCCATCCCATTATAGACTGACACAAAGCTTGCATGACATCAGCTTAGAACTAGCTGAGTTTGATAGGATCATGAGTGACAACTATATCGGGTATAAAGACTACGTCTAAGTTTTAGTTGACTCTCGACCCTACACTGCAAATCCCTTGACTCGTTTGATATAACTTTATAAGCGACACTTAATGTACAAGTGCATAAAAAGGATGATTTAATGAAATGGATTCTTCAAAAACTGCATCATATTATCTTGTGTATTGTCTAAGAATAACAAAGATTTGTTCGTGGCAGTTTAACAGTTTTGACGGCTAGTGTTCGTATTAAACAATGAAAATATTGATTATTTTAACACATTAACGCTGATACTGAAATGTCCCATTTAATTAATGCTAAAATTGATTTATCACAACTCAATACAGCTTAAAAATTCCTTTCTCATATAACGTTTAACTAATTGCTGTTGTAAAATACAGATATGCTGGATACCGATATAAAGTTTTAACGATTGTTTCGGTACATCGTCTCTGTGTGTATAAACATACAATTGACTTTTCACCCTGAAATTGGTCTGGTCAAGTAACTATCTTATTTAATAGGTAACAATTAAATTGAGAGATCAATACCACAGCACAGTCTCGTCATCAGAGGGAATTGATATATTTACGACATGTAAATACATTTGTATTGTAGGTTAACACACGGTTTATTATTATCTATTATCTACATAATGCATACATATACATTGCGTTAAAGGTCGGAAGTTCAAAAGAATCCACTGGAACTCAATATTACGTCTTAGTTCTACACAGCTCTAACTCTCCATCATACTCATCGAATTCGTGAAAACGGTAGAAGATTTTATATTCGACAATATCAAAGGTTATCCCCTATAAACTAGCGCTTTTTGCATATAATGAACTTGACTGGAGTGAGATTACCTAAAAGGGTCTGTAGTTTAGGAGATAAGGTTTTTACACTGTATGACAATGGAGATCGACGTGACTTTTTGCGTATGAATGGTTGCTGTATCGGTTGGAAGAACGATGTAAGTACAAAAGAGTGGGACGCATGGACTATAGGGATGCGAGTACAAAATAATTGGGACACACGGTCTACACGTATGTAAGTACAAAAGAATGGGACACATGGACTATTTGGATGTAAGTACAAAAGAATGGGACACATGGACTATAGGGATGTAAGTACAAAAGAATGGGATACATGAACTATTGAAATGTAAATACAAAAGAATGGAACATATGGACTATAGGTATGTAAGTAAAAAAGAATAGAACATATGGTCTATCGGTATATAAGTAAAAAAGAACAGGATAGATGGACTACAGGTATACATGTGCCAAAAAATGGGACACATGCACTATAAGGATGTAAATACACATAATGGGACACACGGATTACAGGTATGTAAGTACAGAAGAATGGGACACATTGACTATAGAGATGTAAATACAAAAGAATGGGACACGTGGACTACATGCATGTAAGTACAAAGTTTAGGATACATGGACTATAGGGATATAAGTTAAAAAACGGGACACATGGACTATATGTATGTAAGTAGAAAATAATGGGACACATGGACTACAGGTATGTAAGTAGAAACGAATGGGATACATGGACTATAGGGGTCTCAACCGCACAGCTTCTGATCTACCACAGATAGGGTGAAACCTGAGAGAAACTGATAACGACATAGCGTTTTGATGATATCACTGGTGTAATTTAATGTGATGCACTCGCATCCTACATTGCATAACTTTCGTGCAGAGAAATAAGCATTAATACATGTGATGATAATTTGACAGCGCAGTATGACTGACCCAAACGCTTTGTAGGAGCAATTTCATTACTTGATAAAGTTATTTGTTTAAAATTGCTAATTGCTTTAATTTTCCAATAAAATTTTTACAAGTGATAAAAGTGGGTTAGCTAGCAATTCTGGTTAAATGCTTGTTGCTGCTATCTTATATCTCCAAAGGAATTTAAAAAGCATGTATATATCTGCGTGTAATCAGCTGTCAGATCACAGTTCAGGTGAACGGTATGACATCATTCACATTTGATAATCTGACATGTCACTCATACAATCGTACTCTGTAACACATGATACTGTCCAGGTCTTTCTCTTTTAAGTAATAAGGTCTACTTAACTTTTTATAGCATATATTTCGAAGGAATCAGCAGCTTGTCGTTACTAAAATATCGTGAGTCATTTGGTTGCTTCCTTTTGCCAAGTGGAATCAGACAGAATTTAAAAATAGCACACATGTTATTCATGTGTGTGTATGTGTGATTTGGATTTTTATTCATGTTGTTATTCATTACTGTCTGATATAACATAACATATGACAATGCCATCCAAATTATAACGGATTTTCTTCGGGACCTAACTTCTCAAAGAGCAAAATACCGTTCGCTGTGCTAACATAACCTTCCTTTTGATGTCAGTTATAACTAAATATTCGAACCACTCCGGTGGCCTAGAGCGTCCGCCTCGGACGAGGGAGGTCGTGGGTTCCATCCCCGGCTGAGTCATATCAAAGACTTACAAAAATGGTACTAACAGCTGCCTCGCTTGGCGCTCAGCATTAAGAGGTTAGTGTTAGGACTGGTCGGCCTGTTGTCAGGATAATGTGACTGGGTGGGACATCATGCTACATGTCTGCGGCATGATACCCCAGTGCCAGACATGACTATAAACTGCCACACTGCAGACATCGTAGCGATATGACTGAAAAATTGTTAAAGCTACGTTAAAAATCCAAATCACACATACACACACACTAAATTTTCGCTAAGGCTTAACCATACAGCCATAGTGTGATGCAAAGATGATAAAAACTTTTTTTTCGTTTTTTATTTTATCTCGAAAAACGCGTTTTTTTTACGTTTTTTATTTCTTTGCGTTTTTTTATATTTGGTACTTCCATTTTTTTTAATCATCGGCCATACAGGCGGTCCTCTGTCATACTCTAGATAACAAATATCGATCAATAATGAATCTATGATGCTAGCCTACGATACTTTACGTAAACATGCTACAACATAGTGCTGATATCTGGTAGTGTAGGCCAGGCGTGTATACATTGGAAAATAAGTAAAATATTGATTTTTGTGTTGCCTAAAAACTACTGGAACGTTTTTTTTCGTTTTTTATTTATTGAGAAAAAATTGCGTTTTTTTCGTTTTTTGTTTTAATTTTAACGTTTTAAACATCTATGGTGTGATGGTAGAGCAATAAATAATTAAGGCGAGAGTGTAATACGAAGACGGGTATTATATTCTTATAAATAAATGACTTTGAATTTATATGATGAAACGTTTACTGTGTATTATGGTTGGCTAGTATAAAGTATTAAAATTAGGTATGGTTTGAAGAACTGAAGTTTACGACACATTTTATTATCTATATAATAGGTACTTTTACATTCTTCTAATGTTCTGAAGTTCAATATTATGGACACGAGTCCAATTTCACATTTTAATTTCACAACTCGAAATATTCCCGATAATCATTGAATTTGTGAAAAAGAAAACCGTGTATTACATTACAACAGGTGTTTCTGCTATAAATAAGCATTATTGCATAATTCAAACGTAAATGTGGTCGGCTTATGGAAAAAAAAGCTGGATTTTTGTACGGTATCATGGTATTACGAAGTAGACATAAGTAACCACAATTTTCATACCTGATACTGAGTGAAGAGTGATTACATGTGTGGGGAGAAGAACAGTATAAACACAAATAATGGTATGTATGGGTTACAGGGATTTCTTCCCATCGTTTGTCATGTGCAGTCAACCAATATGGGTGGTAAGAGTTTCGTTACAAGTTACATACATATGAATCGTAAATAGTTATTGGTTTTGGCGTGGATTAAAGTTTGATACCAGAATCGTATTTACTTTCTATAGCCAATCTGCGACGTTATTTTTTTTAAAATTAGTTTTTCAACGTCGCTTCCTGTTCTCATTAATTTTTAATATTAAACCATTATTGTCTGACATGTGCTAATGTACAAAAAATTTATATCATTACTCCATATTTATTAGAAGCACCGTCAAATAACCTGAGGTCAGTTGCTGACCTGCCGGTGCCCTCATCTGAGACAAATCGGTATAGACATTCCATTTTCGTCCTAGCACTGGCGTAATTTAATGTGATGTACGAGGAAGCCATATTGTGTTACTTTCACGCAGAGAAATAAGTACTAATGCATGGGATGATTATTTTAGGTAGTAGTTTAATTATCCTATGTACATACGGGTGTACAAAGTTTAATGACTCGGTCAGGATAAGTTTATTTCCTGATGAATAATTACCATTTTACGTCATTATGTCATAAAAATCACGCAATACTGAAATAACGTGAGGCGTTTGATTTTTTTCGATTTGACTTGATGAAAGAGGCATAATTGGAGAACAGTGAAATACTGTTTTATAACAAACCCCAATATGTTCCAAGTAAAACGCCAGTTACTAAGTCATTAAAACAAGTTTAACCACATTTAGGTCCTTATGGCTTTATCTTAGTACTCACGTATGGGTTTGTCCTTAAGGCTCGATTTAGTACTGACACGTGTCAGTTGTAAGTTTGCATTCGTTTTGAGCTGATGTGAGATATAACATTGATATCCATATTGAACGGTTACTCTTTGTGATCTAACTTTATCAAGGTCTAAAAATTTGTGCTAATATCACCTTAATTGTAATATCATTTGTTACTAAATAGTCTCCAATGTATCACCATACATCCACCTGCAATCATAGAACATTACATATTTAACGTGACCATACCTCTGCAGTGTAATCGTAGAACATTACATATTTAACGTGATACTGTAATACAACGACTGGTTTAATACTGCAACAATAAATTACATAACGTCCCAGTTGTTATGAGAGGACTGATTACTAATAATTGGAAAATTATGAAATCATATGCAATTTAAATTATGAAACGTTTACTGTATTACGCGCAGATGAAGGTACCGTACGTACATCAACCTTTATTTAATTAAAGAGGAATGGGAACGGATTATAGTCGGATGAATTTACGACACCTACACCTATCCCATATCAGTTGCGCCTGTAACGTGCTTAGTGATAGTCGAGTTCGGTCATCAACCATATTTCGGATATAACACGCTCAGTTTTATAATATAACTGATACTGCTTGGTAGCTTAACGGATCGCAATACATTTGATTCAAGTGAATAAATTACCAAACTGTTGGAGGTGACAACAGTTGTTATTGGTGCAGTTGTTATAATATGACCTATTCTAGCTATGAACAGTTTGAATAACTGTAGGTTAAGTTACATTTTAGCATCAACTGACTCGATACCTTCACATTGTGGGAAAGGCTGGACGTTTAGTGCTATCAACACTTGTCTAATATAATATTTTAATTACAAAACACACAATACTCCTGATGATCAATGAATTCGCTAATAAAAACGAGGCCATGTATTCCACGATAGCAGGGTTTTATTCTTTAAACTAGCACTGTTTGTGTAACCTGAATTTATATGTGGTCGGCCTTTACAAGATTTGTGTTGTTGATGCTATCAGATTTTATAATCAAGGAGATAAATGTGACCATTTCAACCCCCCAATTTTCTGTACCTGATATTGAGTGAAGGGTGGCTAAATGTGTCGGAAGAAGAACAATATAAACACAAAGAATGGTATGTATGGGTTACAGGGATTTCTTTCAATCGGTTTTTATATGCAGTCTACCACTTTGGGTGGTAAGAGTTTAATTGAAAGTGAGATATGTATGAAACGTAAATATTTAATGGGTCTGTCGTGGATTAAGGTTGGAGTACAGGATGGTGGTGTTCACTGTCGGTAGACATTCTGCTTCTTTCTTTATCAACATCCTCTTTCAATGTTTCTTCTAGCTCTCATTATTTTTTTAATATCAAACTATTTATTTATGATACGTGCTCTTGTTTGCAAAATCGTAATGTCTTTATTTCATATTTCTTTGAATCATGATTACAAAACATGATGTCAGTCGCTGACCTGACGGTGCCCTCATCTGAGACAAATTGGTATAGACACCGCATTTTCGCCATAGCACTGGCGTCATTTAATGTGCTGTGCGAGGAAGCCATATGGTGTTACTTTCACGCAGAGAAATAAGTATTAATGCATGAGATGATTACTGGAGATAGTAGCATTATTAACCCATGCACACTTGGATGAACTGGATGAACAAAGTTTAATATATATATATATATATATATATATATATATATATATATATATATATATATATATATATATATATATATATATATATATGTGGGGGTGTAGTGGTCTAGGGGTGGGGTTCTTCTTATAGACTTTAACGAATTATGAGAAGTTCCCCTGGTCCTTATTCAGAAGGTTAATTCTGGACACTATATTATTTATTGACTAAATATATTTATGGCTACGAGCCCCCAGTCAGCAATGCCGACAGTTAAATTAAAAGAAATACAAAGATGAAATTTAAACAATAACAATTTAATAAATGAAATTTAAAAGAATTTAAAGTAATCAATGTCTCTCTTTCACCCAATGATCCCTTTGATCATCATTTGAGTTCACAGTGTGAGGAGATTTTTCCCTTCTTGAGTGCTACTCATCTAAATCTCTTCGTTCCCTTGTCTTTCTCTCCTTTCGTGATCTCCACTTCCGCTTCCTCTTCTATAATCCTTGTTCCTTGCCGTTATCTTGACTTCCGGTTCGTCTTCTAGTATCCGGAACCCTTGACGATATCCCTTGAGGTCACCCGAAATTCACTCGGTATCTCTCACCGTCACCCGAAATTCTCTGAACTTCTCTCGTCCCCCGAAATTCTCTGAAATTCTTTCGTCCCCCGAAAGCTTCCTGTTGAAAGGTATAATGCATTAGCATAGGGTTATAAAAATCTTCCCTCACACTACGTCACTGAACTGAACCATCAGTTTAAGGCGGGACATTTGGGTCGCGCATGCGCACACATCGAAATTCCCATACACTTCCGCCGCTTACAAAAATGGCGCCATAACACAATCACACAAAGGATTCAAATATCTACATACTGAGCCCTATCAGTATATACATACAAAATATTTTAAATACGATTGTACTAAAATATTACTACGATTAGTAATATGACTATCTATATATTTATATATATTTATATATATTTCCTACACAAGCGTACCAACTCCACAATATTCACATTCAAATGGTGATAAACGGCAATCCGTTACTCAATGGCAAAATCTATCATTACGTAAACAAATTTCTTGTCTACCAAAATATAACTACGCAAAGAATTACAATATTAATTCTTATAGCGGCTAGCGAGCAATACAATTCTTCACAAATACAAATCGTCCTTTCAAAAGGGCGTAAACGTAATAATCCACGAAATAATATGCACACATATTACTAGCGAAAGAAGAGAACATTTTCGCCTCACAAATAAGGTGTATATAGTAACATTATGAATAATGATGCAACGAATCAACATCGTAATCAATCGTAAACAAAGGTACTAGCTAAAGTCATGAAAAAATGCAAAATATTAAGGTCATAATTAACTATTCATACTTCAATACAAGTAAAATGTATACATACGACAAATTCTCTTCAATTAACAGCAGTCGTATCAAGCAGAATCAACGTAACATCCAACTTACCTGATCGAAGCTATTTCATGAATTTCCTAAATTCCGCCAATTTTTACGAATGGCTAACGGAGTGTGTGTCACTGCGACTCTTAAACACCAACTGACGAATTTCAGGCTTGTACAAGTCTTATGTCAATTTCTCGAATCAAGTCCCACCTACAACGCATCCCGATTGGATGGCGACGGACTCTGGTCATTTGATCGAACTGTCAATCATAAAAATGTCAGTCTGTGTGTCCCCATGTACGGTCCAGCCTACCATTGTCGGCTTCCGGCTCTTTGAAGTTGTCTACGTCACGTGTTCCCATGTACAAAGATTCCCGCCAGATTTCCACTCAAGAGCTCAAACAAAGACTGGGTTACGTAAGAGGATTAGCCAACTTAGGCACTTGGAAAAACAAAGCTTACCTGGCTCCACTTACAGACTTATAAATACATGTATAATACAAGGGGTTGGGGTAAAACATCACATCCCCCCACGCTTGAGAATAAAATCAGGATTTTATTCACTCAAACTAAAAAAGCAAAAGTGTTACACGATATAAGGAACAAAATCAGCAAAATGAACTAAATGCTAAACTGAGTATGAACACGAAAATATAACAAATGATCTATATCATTTCGGCGCTTCTACTCATGAAATCTGCGCCTACGTTTTCAGATCCTTTCACGTATCTGATCTGCATCTGGTACTGCTGTAAAACAGCGACCATCGCATCAATCGACCATTGGACAACTTTGCCTGCGCCAGATAGGCGAGTGGTTGGTGGTCGGTCTCCAATATGAACTTACGTCCATATAGGTATCGCTCGAACCGTGATATGCCGAACACGATTCCAAGACATTCCCTCTCCGATACTGAGTAATTCTTCTCGGCAGCAGACAACTTCCGGCTGCCGTATGCGACAGGAAAAAGCGTCTTGTCATGCTCCTGGAGCAGTACTGCTCCCAGTCCCGTGTCGCATGCATCGGTGCGCAGAACGAATTCTTTATCCAAGTCCGGTAGACGAACAACTGCGTCGGATGTAAGTCTATCCTTTAGCGTTTGGAATGCGTGCTCACACGCATCTGTCCAAACGAACTTACTCGGGGTCCGTTTCTTGGTTAGGTCAGACAACGGGCCCGCAATCGCGCTGAAATTAGCGACATACCTCCGGTAATATCCGGCCAGTCCCAGGAATGACCTCACTTCCGTTTTCGTGGTGGGGCGTGCGGCGTTTCTCAACTGCTCCACCTTCGACTTCTCTGGAGACAGCGTGCCTTGGCTCAGGGTATGTCCTAAATAGTCTAATGTCCTGAAACCAAGGTGACATTTGGAAGGGCGGGCTGTCAAGCCCTCCTGACGTAGCCGCTCCAAAACGTCAGCTAACAGAGCGAGGTGTTCACCCCATGTCTCTGTAGCTAACAAGAGGTCATCCATGAAGTTGTGGACACCCCTATCGCGCAAGGGCTCCAACAACTTCCGCATCATTCTGGTAAAGACGCTGGGCGCGTTTTGTACCCCGAACGGCATCACCAACCATTGGTATGTCCCGTCGGGAGTAGCAAAAGCAAGCTTCGGTCGGTCTTCTTTCCTTACCGGAATTTGCCAATACCCCTTGGACAAATCCAGTTTGGAAAAATATTTCGCTTTCGAGACCGAAGCGAAGATATGTTCGGGGTCAGGTAGCATTTCAACTTGAAATTCTGTCACCTGATTCAGCTTCCGGTAGTCGACGCAGAACCGATGGGTGCCGTCCTTCTTCTGCACTAAGACTACTGGTGAGCTGTACGGAGAGTCGGCAGGTTCGATTACTCCCAGAGCAATCATCTGCTCGATTTCTTCCCTTACAACTTGTCGTTTCGCGTGGGGCAAGGGGTAGGGTTTACACTGAACTGGTCGGTCGTCCACCATCTTTAACCCGAACTCGACAAGCGTCGTCCTCCCGGGTTTTTCTGTTAGCACGTCGGAATATCCGGCCAGCAAGGTCTCTATCTCGTTCCGCTGCCCTTCAGTTAACATGGGGTCACACTCCACGTCCGACGGAGTCTCGGCCCTCGTTAATGGACAGCTCGGGACAGTGTTAGCACCTTCCGTATCGCCTTCGATATCCTCGGTGACTATCGCTGCGACAACAAAATCGCTGGCGGTCTCCCTTTCCCGGTACCTCTTGAGCAAATTGGCATGGTACAATTTCTCTTTCGTCGGTAGCTGTATCCGGTAGGTTTGACCTCCGACCTTCTTGGTGACGACGTATGGACCCCTCCAGGAAACTTGCAACTTGTTGTGTTCCTGGGGCAACAACAACAACACTTTGTCCCCTACCTCAAAACTGACGTGGTTTTGCGCGCTTATTGTAATTTTTCGCCTGTTGCGCCTTAGCTCGTTTGAGATTTTCTTGCGCGAGAGAACAAACCTCTTCCAGTTTGTTGCGCAAGTCCGCGACGTACTGGTAGGTAGTGCGTACTTCCTCTACAGCGTGGTCGTCTGTCCACAGCTGTCTCAGTACGGCGATTGGGCCGCGTACGGTTCTCCCGTACAAGAGTTCAAAGGGAGAGAACCCCAAACTCGCTTGCGGTACTTCCCGGTATGCAAAAAGCAGGGCCGGAATATACCGGTCCCAATCCTTGGGGCGGCCTTCGCACAATTTCTTGAGCGTGTTTTTCAAGGTCCCATTAAACCGTTCGACCAATCCGTTACATTGGGGGTGATACGGTGTAGTCGTGAGGTGTTTAATCGACATGAGACGATTCACCTCCGCCATCACACGACTCATAAATTGTGTTCCTTGATCGGTCAAGATCTCGTCGGGCACTCCGACTCTTGACCAGATCGCAAACAGAGCTTCCGCGACGGTTTCCGTGTCAATGTTACGCAACGCAACGGCCTCCGGATAGCGTGTAGCATAATCGACAACCGTTAAAATATATCGATTTCCGTGCGCAGACGCGGGTTTTATCGGTCCGATTAAATCCATGGCAACACGTCTAAATGGTTCATCGATAAGGGGCGTACTCCCCAAAGGGATGGGTCGCTGATCCGTTTTCGGTGCCATTCTCTGGCATTTGTCACAGGAGAGACAGAACCGTTTTACGTCTCCCTGGACCCCTGGCCAGTAAAACTCTTTTACAAGACGGTCACGCGTCTTAGCAATTCCCATGTGTCCACCCATGAGACTCTCGTGTGCAAGTTTCAGTACTTCGCAACGCTTTTCCTTTGGCACGACGACTTGCTTGAAGTGTTCGTTGTGTTTCCTGGCGTGGCGATACAAGATTCCCTTCTTGTAGACAAACTTCACCGCGCCGTTCGGAGTTTCCCTTTCTGTTCCCGCTTCTGCGTGTTTGTGCAACTGCGCCAGAGTTGCGTCCTCCTGTTGCAGCTTCCTTAACTCCGCTGGAATAACATTACTAACCGGTGTCGATGTAACTTGGATTGGCTTTTGTTTCGGCTGTCGACTCATGGCCCTGGTTTCAACAGCACTCACTGGCATAGGTGTGCAGGTTTCGGGGTTCGGCTGGGGTAACACATAACGGCAACCCAATATGACGTCATGTGATAGCCCCTCCAAGCAAGCAGCTTCAATTTTCCCCTTCACGTATGGTGAATCGAGGTCAATGACAGCTACTGGTAATGAGTCACGCGCGCAGTTCGCGTACTGAACTTCTATTACCTCCCCTGTATAGTCCTCCGGCTTGACATATTTCTTGTCGACAAGCGCGGGGACGCTGCACCCAGTGTCATACAAGATGGTGGCGCCTTCACCATTGACAGTTGCGGCCGCAAGGTTGGCTGGGTTGCGACTCGCTTCCGGCACACCTTCCTTCTTAGCTACGACATTCACCTGGGTCTGCCTGCCCTTGGGACAGTCCCTGGCAAAATGCCCCAGGCGCTTGCAATTAAAACATGTCGGCGGCCCTCGCCGACTTGCAAGTCCTGGTTTCGTGGGTGAGGCCTGTCCAGGTCGATAGGCGGCAGCCCTACCTGTAGGTGCCCCTCCGACCTTCCCGTCGCCCTGACGGTTACGGACAGCCGGCTCAACCTCCCCCATACGACGCGACTCAGAGGGTCGGGGTCGGTCAGCAACCCCGGAACCTCCACTCTTCGAGTGCGCCTGCTCGTATCGCTCCGCCATGTTAGCGATCTCTTCGAGCGTCCGGTGTTCTCTTTCTGCTAAGAAAACTGTCAACTCGCGACGGTAAGTACCCAGGACATGTTCCTTGAGTATTACCTCGCGTAGCCCTTCGTACGTGCGTTCGACTTCGGCCATTTTCATCCACTTCTCAAATAAACCTCGAACACGGTTGTGGAATTGAGAGTGGGTCTCTGTTACCTTTTTCACCGAGTCCCGGAAAAGTTTCCGGTAAGTCTCGGCGGTCAGCCGATAATGGCAGAGAAGCGCCTTCTTGAGGGCAGTGTAGTCATCAGCCTCTTCTGCAGTTAAGCCGTGGTAGACTTCCCGAGCTGCACCTTGCAAAAAGGCTGAGACATTGATGGCCCAGTGCTGTTCAGGGACCTGATGAGCGCGTGCGAGTTTCTCAAACTGGACGAGAAAATCGTCAATAGCCTCCTCCCTATCATTGAAGCGTGACATGTTGATCTGGACTATCCGGTGGTCGATGGAAGGTCGGCCGGTTGTTCCAGAGCTTGTACTGGCGTCGTCCCGTCCGTTGGTCCTAGCTTCAACTCTGACCTTTTCCATCTCCAGAGTGTGAGCGAGTCTGGCTAGCTCCAGCTCTTTCTGGGCGTCTCGGTCCGCTGCTATCTTGGCTAACTCTTGGTCCGCTGCTATCTTGGCTAACTCTTGGTCCGCTGCTATCTTGGCTAACTCTTGGTCCGCTGCTATCTTGGCTAGTTCTCTCTGGGCTTCTCTTTCCGCTGCTTTTTCGGCCTTCCATTCCTTGATCCTTTCTTCTATAAAGGTTGCCAGGCGATCTCCCTCGTATCCAAGATCTTCCGACCCCATGGCGCGGTATTCCTTTATCATTTGTCGTTCGGTAGCCATTATACTAATGTAAAGTGATACCTTGTCTCAAAATTCAAACAATATACAGATATTTGTAATACCAGTTTAAATACTTACCTGTCGACAACAACTAGTTTCGTTCAGGTAAGATATTTGTTCGATATCTGCTTCACACGTACTGCTATGAATGGAAGATCTACAAAGCCTGCACATATGACAATAAAAATACAAGATGAGAAAATCACAAAATTTCAAATACAAAGAATGGAAAATATCTCACACTGTTCACTAATACTTCTACCAATAACTTTAAGTCCCAAAATAATATATATGTCTAATTCATATCCCGGACGAAGCGCCCACTGTGGGGGTGTAGTGGTCTAGGGGTGGGGTTCTTCTTATAGACTTTAACGAATTATGAGAAGTTCCCCTGGTCCTTATTCAGAAGGTTAATTCTGGACACTATATTATTTATTGACTAAATATATTTATGGCTACGAGCCCCCAGTCAGCAATGCCGACAGTTAAATTAAAAGAAATACAAAGATGAAATTTAAACAATAACAATTTAATAAATGAAATTTAAAAGAATTTAAAGTAATCAATGTCTCTCTTTCACCCAATGATCCCTTTGATCATCATTTGAGTTCACAGTGTGAGGAGATTTTTCCCTTCTTGAGTGCTACTCATCTAAATCTCTTCGTTCCCTTGTCTTTCTCTCCTTTCGTGATCTCCACTTCCGCTTCCTCTTCTATAATCCTTGTTCCTTGCCGTTATCTTGACTTCCGGTTCGTCTTCTAGTATCCGGAACCCTTGACGATATCCCTTGAGGTCACCCGAAATTCACTCGGTATCTCTCACCGTCACCCGAAATTCTCTGAACTTCTCTCGTCCCCCGAAATTCTCTGAAATTCTTTCGTCCCCCGAAAGCTTCCTGTTGAAAGGTATAATGCATTAGCATAGGGTTATAAAAATCTTCCCTCACACTACGTCACTGAACTGAACCATCAGTTTAAGGCGGGACATTTGGGTCGCGCATGCGCACACATCGAAATTCCCATACACTTCCGCCGCTTACAAAAATGGCGCCATAACACAATCACACAAAGGATTCAAATATCTACATACTGAGCCCTATCAGTATATACATACAAAATATTTTAAATACGATTGTACTAAAATATTACTACGATTAGTAATATGACTATCTATATATTTATATATATTTATATATATTTCCTACACAAGCGTACCAACTCCACAATATTCACATTCAAATGGTGATAAACGGCAATCCGTTACTCAATGGCAAAATCTATCATTACGTAAACAAATTTCTTGTCTACCAAAATATAACTACGCAAAGAATTACAATATTAATTCTTATAGCGGCTAGCGAGCAATACAATTCTTCACAAATACAAATCGTCCTTTCAAAAGGGCGTAAACGTAATAATCCACGAAATAATATGCACACATATTACTAGCGAAAGAAGAGAACATTTTCGCCTCACAAATAAGGTGTATATAGTAACATTATGAATAATGATGCAACGAATCAACATCGTAATCAATCGTAAACAAAGGTACTAGCTAAAGTCATGAAAAAAATGCAAAATATTAAGGTCATAATTAACTATTCATACTTCAATACAAGTAAAATGTATACATACGACAAATTCTCTTCAATTAACAGCAGTCGTATCAAGCAGAATCAACGTAACATCCAACTTACCTGATCGAAGCTATTTCATGAATTTCCTAAATTCCGCCAATTTTTACGAATGGCTAACGGAGTGTGTGTCACTGCGACTCTTAAACACCAACTGACGAATTTCAGGCTTGTACAAGTCTTATGTCAATTTCTCGAATCAAGTCCCACCTACAACGCATCCCGATTGGATGGCGACGGACTCTGGTCATTTGATCGAACTGTCAATCATAAAAATGTCAGTCTGTGTGTCCCCATGTACGGTCCAGCCTACCATTGTCGGCTTCCGGCTCTTTGAAGTTGTCTACGTCACGTGTTCCCATGTACAAAGATTCCCGCCAGATTTCCACTCAAGAGCTCAAACAAAGACTGGGTTACGTAAGAGGATTAGCCAACTTAGGCACTTGGAAAAACAAAGCTTACCTGGCTCCACTTACAGACTTATAAATACATGTATAATACAAGGAGTTGGGGTAAAACATCACAATATATATATATATATGCGCAGCAGAAGAGAATCACAGACCAGGTTTTCCACCCAAAATGAAAGCTTCTACAGAAACAATTTCGTAGGTGACCTTTATTTTCATTTTTAAGGGCTGCTACAAGGGTCATTTTCCGTCATTAACAGACTGGCATGCATATGGCACATACATAAAAAACATATACGGAGACAAAATTATTTTTTGAAACAAAGTGGCGCGCATATGTAAATTTATTAAAATATTTGATCAAGAAAAAAATATTGTCATAAATTAAAATCACTTGTATATAAATAATGCCATGTGTCGGAGAGCCACATTCTGCTAGATTAGCACGAGAACGATTAGCTGCAATAAAAGCGTATCTTCCTGTGAGAGAATCTGTCAAGAGAAAAATAAGAGCGTACGAAGACGCAAAACTTGGATTTAGTGAATTATCTACGGAATTACTCAAACCAGTAACTGAAACAACCGAGAAAGTTATATTTGGAGATATTAAAGATCCTGAGGCAAAAAAACGCGGTGTTGTTCCCGTGTTAAAAGATATTGAGGAGCGAATTCGACTTCAGCCACCACCTGTGGTTCAATTCGTACCTGCCGCAGATGTGCCTCAACAAGCAGAAGAACAAGCAGAAGAAGAAGAAGGAGCTGTTGGTAAAGTTTCTGGAGCTGAAAAATTCACCGAAGAAACTATTCATAATATAAAATCGATGAAGCCAACTGAAGTAGTTAAATTTACCGCAGAAAATTATGATGTTAATATAAGAAGAAAATTAATGAAACCTGAACATGCTGAAGGTGTATCTCGTGAACAGTGGGCAAAATGGATATTTTATATATATAAAAATATCAGCTCGATTAAAAGTGATGACCCTGAATATGCTTTGTTCATTAACGCGGTAAATTATTATGCATCACAACCAGGAAAAAAATCGTTACCATCACCTGCACCTGCAAAAACATCACCTCAACCTGTACAAAAAGTTAATCCATATAATTATTTTACTAAAGATGCTATCGAAACTTTCAAGGATGAGGATAAATTAATTAACATTGCCAGATTTGGTTTTGAGGATAGAAAAAAATATGTAAAGCCGGAACATCTTGGTAAAATAAGAGAGAGCAACTGGATTCAAGCTGTATATTTTGCTTCTAAGAATAAACATGCTGATGTTAAAGATCCAGATTATGTAAATTTTAGAAAAAAAATAACTCAACAAGAAAAACAAGAAAAAGAAGCTCGGGAACAACAACAAATTCAGCAAGAAGAAGAAGAAGAAGAAGAAGAAGATTTACCAGTGGATAAATCGACGATGCACAATCTTCCGACTACTAAATTTTTTACTGATGAGATTCTCAATAAAATTAGAGATCCAAACACTTTAGAGGCCGCTGCTGTATTTGGACATCAAGAAAAACATAAATATCTGAAGAAAGGACAAAATATCGGTGATGATGACTGGATTCCTGCGTTATATTTTGCTTCTAAGAATCAAAAAGTTAATCTTGAAGATATAGAATATAAAAAATTTAGAAAAAATATACTCGAAATGAGAGAGAGAATTTCTAAATCCAAAACCGGCCGAGGCTATAATACAATTTGCCCTGATAGCGTTGTCAACGATGTATCTCGGCTAGAAGTACTTATCGGAGGTAAACGAGCCGGAAATAACTCACGTGAAATAATCAACGAGGCTTCGGACATTTGTCAACGATTATTTCGTGGTGGTATCATAGATGTACATATCTATAGAAATCTCATCGATGAGCTCGTTAACGAACACAGCGATTAGATTAGAGTAAATAAATAATGATCGTTCACAAATATCAACGCAGACCTGTGCAAGTTCGCGTGGTGAATTCTCGATTGCCCGTATACAAATACGTTCACGGCAACGGATTAGGCGATATCGTTACAAGCCTTGTTACAAGAATCGCTCCCAAAATTGGACCTCTCGCTAAGCAATTAGCATCGAAAGCCATGGGAAAAATTGGCGAGAAGGTTCTCTCCAAAGTCGGTGATATAGCAAGTAAAGGCTTCGAATTTGTTAAAGGTAAAGTTTCAGATTTGGTAGGCAGAAAGAAAAAACCACCACCTGAGCCGGTTAAATTACCTAGCACTGACGTGATGCCCAGCGATATTAGTAAA
The DNA here is from genome assembly GCA_028554795.2 of Sinohyriopsis cumingii. Lineage (NCBI taxonomy): Eukaryota > Metazoa > Mollusca > Bivalvia > Unionida > Unionidae > Sinohyriopsis > Sinohyriopsis cumingii. Next base: position 601,625 of record JAPYKE020000039.1, read on the forward strand.
ATAATAAATGGCGCGGCAAATCAGAAATTAGCGGAATTAGTGAATCAGGAAGTTAGTAAAGAAATTAATAAATTAGCGAATCAAGAAATAGCGCGTCAGGGACAATTAACAAATCAAGAAATTAGCAAATTAACAAATCAAATAGCGCGTCAGGAACAATTAATAAATCAAATAGCGTGCCAAGAACCAGTAAATACAAGTTTTATATCAGGTAGTGGTCTTCGTTTTAGAAGATAATCTTTATAATAATGTTTGCACGGACATCCAACGAGGCATTTGACATGGACGAACCCGTGAGTAGGGACACATCGGTGCGTGATTATCAATATTATTCATACAACGCGGTGGTACCAAACGCCATCGGTCGCATTGAAATTCAAGTTCATGACACAACAAGATATTTTCTACCATCTGAGGCGTTTATTGAATTTACTGGTGAAATTTTAAAACTAGATAATACCGCCTACGCGGACGATTATAAAATCGGATTTGTCAACAACGGTATTATGGCGTTATTTAGAAGTGCCATATATATGATTGATGGAAGAGAAATTGAATCAATTACTAATGATGTTGATTTAGCTACGACAATTATAGGCCTAGCTAGGTACTCAGATGGTTTTACCAGATCAGCTGGTCCTAGCATGATGTTCGCCAAAGATAATTATAACGCAGCTAATCATGTACATCTTGTTAAAAGACAGCCAGTAACGGTTGCTGGTGGTAACGTTAACGCTGCTGTCGAACCAGTAGTTACAACTATTAATGATAATTACAATTTAGGCTTTGCTACGCGAAAAGCTATGCTAACAGAAGGCAGCAGAAGATTTTCCTGTACGATTCCGTTATCACATATATTTGGATTTTGTAGACATTTTAGAAAAGTTATTTTTGGAGCGAAACACACAATTGTGTTTACCAGAAAAGATAACAGCGATGATGCTATCTGGCGAGAAGGTCTCGATGATGACGCCGCTGATTTAGCCGCTGGTAATAACGGTAAAGTAATATTAAATAAATTTACCCTCTGGATGCCAGCGATAACTCCATCGATGGTTGAAGATCAAAAGTTACTATCATTCATGGATCAAGGTGGTAAATCAATTATGTCGTGGCTAACAACAACTACTGATTCTATCATCACTAATATTGATGGCGAATTTACTTGGCGTATTGCGTCACAACAAGGTGTTTCTGCACCTAGACATATCTTTGTTGCTCTTCAAAATTATAATAAGTATCATCAAAAACGCAGCCATATGATATTTGATCAAGTCGCTGCAACAAATGTATCGTTGAGGATAAACGGACAACAAGAACCATCCCAAGAAATATCGATTAATTTTGATACTTATTCAGCGGCTCGTGCGTATCATCGCTTCTTGAGTTATACGGGTCGAGATCAAAATATTGACACAGGATTACAAATATCACGGTTAGATTTCACGAAATTGTATCCGATCTATTATTTTTCGCTGGAACATCTTGATTTGGTAAAACAATCTGTCGTTGATATACATTTCAAGGCCAGAATTACCACGCATGGAATTGATCACAGAGCAGTCGCGGTGATACTTAGCGACAGAACTATGATTTTAGAAGGTATTAGTGGCCGAATGAGAGTCATTGACGCACCAGCGGAGAAAATGTGATCTAAATTTAGATCAAACGAATTACAATAGATGCCATACGATCATGTTAGTGTGACTCTGACTCCTGGTCAGGTAAAAAAACTCAAATCGTCAATGACGAAAAAATGCGGGGTAAAATTAACGTTAAAAAACGCTCAAATTCATGGTGGGCCAAATAAATTATCACTAACTAAGACTCAACATGGACGCTTTATCAAGGCTAAATCAGCGAATTCAGGCGTTCACGTTAGTCTTAGCCCTGGCGCCATCAAAGATATGATTAAAGTCGGTGGATTTTTACCACTGTTAGGATTAATTCCGGGATTATTATCCGCTGCTGCTGCGGTATTGGCGAAAGGCGCACTAGCGGGTACGGCCGGATACGCAGGCAGTAAAATATTACAAAAAATAACCGGAGGAAAATATGGTAAAAAAAAGGGACGCGGCATGAAAATAAATATACCCGACCCAACAATGGCAAGGGTTCTCCTAGCGATGCACAAGCAGGGCAGCGGCGCTTATCTACGACGGCCGAGATACGGAGACGGCCTAAAACAACCAGGAACTTATCCCAAATTCGGACGCGGCCTAAAACTAGCATAACGCCAATGTCAAATTTAGATTTATCTAACGAGGTAAAGCATAGAAAGATAAAATTCTTCAGAGGCGTATTTATGCGAGATCAACTTCCTGACAAACCGAACCGCGACGAAACCGGGATAATAAATCTCGATTCAAATACTGGTCCAGGAACACACTGGGTCGCTTACGCGATAAATCCGCGTGAGGTTATTTATTTTGACTCATACGGGTTAGCGCCGCCGAAAGAATTTCTCAAATACGTATCTGTTACATTCGGGTTCAAAGGACACACAAACACCAAGTAAGGGTCCTACAACTTTATGTAAAATAAAGCTAAAATCTTAAAAAATAAACTAGATAAACCAGTGTTCATTACAGTACCAAGCCCAGCTAAAAACTGCTTGCTCTATCACTCTGCTCTTGTTTTAGTAAGGGTTAGACACATGGGATTCTAATTAAATTAACATTTGTGCCTTATCCAGGCTCAGATAGCCATGGGAAGATAAACAACAGCACTGAACCTGTTGACAGTCTCTGGTATCAAATATCCCGAATGCTGGGAATAATGTTCTGCTGTCACTACTAACAATTAGATTCTGCTAGAATATGATACAGGCACTTATAACACCTCCCTTCTTAAGAGGAAACTTTATGTTTTCGATATAATATTTTTAAAATACTTGCTGGCTTGGTACATCAGTAAAATTGATAAAACTTGTATAAAGCTTACATTATTATCAGAATGCATAAAGCTTACAGTCACTATTAAAATCCAACAAATTGGTCTATATTCACATACATTTCTTATGATTTTAAACAGAACACAATGAAGTTCCAAAAGTCCAGGAATTCCTGAGCTATTCCAGGTTTTTCAGCGCCCTTGGAGTGTACTAATCACCAGTATCTCTCGTCATTTTATTCCTACATACTTCTGTTACATGCGCGATAGTCCGTCTGCATTCCCATGTTGTTTTCCGCTCCTGTGCTTGATAATGAAGTTGTGAGGCTGGAGTGCCAAACACCATCTAAGTAGACGCTGATTTTTGCTTTGCATATGATTTAACCATGTCAATGGGTTGTGGTCAGTTACGATTTCAAATGTTGTCCCTGACAAGTAATACTTTAAAGAATCAACCGCCCACACGATCGCAAGACATTCCTTCTCGATAGCTGCATATTTCTGCTCTCGCGGAAGAAGCTTCCGGCTTAAATAGGCCACCGCATGTTCTTCACCATCCATTGTCTGGCTTAGCACAGCACCAATTGCTGTGTCACTAGCATCTGTCTGCACGATGAATTCCCTGCTGAAATCCGGAGCAATAAGGACTGGGGTCTTAGTAAGAGCATCCTTCAACATTTTAAATGATCGGACGGCGTCTTCAGTCCATACAACTATATTTGGTCTTCCTTTCTGTGTCATGGAGGTTAATGGTACTGCTACTTCAGCAAAGTTCTTAAGGAATTTTCTGTAGTATCAAACCATTCCAAGAAATGAGCGTACCCCCTTTTTCGTGGTGGGTAATGGAAACTCACGCATTGCTTTAATTTTATTGTCGTCTGTCTTAATTTTTCCTCCTCCAATGATATGCCCGAGGCATTCGATCTCAGCTGCTCCAAACTCACACTTTGACGGTTTTATTGTAAGGCCATCTTCCCGTATACGTTTCAGCAAGGCACGCAGATTATCTATATGTTCTGACCAAATTTTGCTTGACACAATGATATTGTCAAAATATGCTGCGACATTATGTAGTCCGGACACCAGTAAGTCGATGAGTCGGGCGAAACTGGCGGGTGCAGTTTTCATACCAAAGGGCATAACGTTAAATTCATAGAGCCCAAACGGAGTCACAAATGCAGACTTTTGCCTCGATTCTTCAGCTAGAGGAACTTGCCAGTAACCCTTAGTTAGATCTATCTGACTCAAGTAACTTTCATAACCAATCTTCTCAAATAGATCGTTCATTCGTGGGACTGGATACGCGTCGAATACGGTGATATTATTAAGCTTGCGGTAATCTACACATAGCCGAAGAGTTCCATCCTTTTTGTCAACTAATACACAAGGCGAACTCCATGGACTGCTTGAGGGCCGAATGAGGCCTTGCTCTAGCATTTCATCCAATATTGCTTTTACCTCTTTACGTTGCGTGAAAGGTATTCTATATGGCCGTTGTTTAATTGGTGTCTCCGAAGTTGTCTTTATACTGTGAGTTAAGATGTTTGTTCGACCAGGCCTAATTGTTAGAACATCCTGAAATTCATTGCAAAGATTTCTAATATCTTCTCGTTGGTCTTTTGTCAAGTTTACCCCCAGCTTAACGCCAGCATCATCTTCACCTGCTCTTGGAGGAAAATCAATATCCACACCATCGTTGTCGTATGCCTTCGTCGCCAGCAGCACAGCACGCTTGTATCCACGCAGCAAGTTTATATGATAGGTAACTGTACCGCGCCTACCGGGTACAGACACCTGGTAGTTAACATCGTTTACCTTCCGGACCACACGATAAGGTCCCTGCCATTGTGCCTTCATCTTGGACGAACTTGATGGCAAGAGAATGAGGACTTCATCTCCAGGACTGAATTCTCGTGTTTTCGTGTGACGATCATACAGTGCCTTGATTTTCTTTTGGCGATCCAACAGATTATCTTTGACAAGAGCCCCGATGTCAGCCAACTTCTCACGCATTTTCACAACATGCTCCACAGTTGACTTCCTTACATCTTCCTCTCCTGTAAAAAAAGCCTTGTAAAATCTGCATTGGCCCCCTAACTGGCCAACCATACAACATCTCAAAGGGTGCAAATCCAGTTTCCTCATGTGGGACTTCGCGGTATGCAAACAACAAAAATGGCAACATCTCATCCCATTCATTCTTGTTGTCTGTACAGAACTTCCGCAACATTGACTTCAAGGTCCCGTTAAAACGTTCTACTTTTCCATTCGCTTGCGGGTGATACGGCGTTGTTGTAACTCCACGAATACCCACTAGTTCATACAGCTGTTTCAATAAGGTGCTAGTGAAGTTGGTCCCTTTGTCTCTTAATATGACCCTTGGAAAACCAACACGGCTAAACAGCTCAATCAGTGCTCTAGCTACACTAGTTGCCTCCATATCCTTCAAAGGAAAAGCTTCGGGATACCTCGTTGCATCATCAACAACCGTCAGAATGTATTTGTGTCCAGACTTCGTTCTAGATAATGGTCCAACAATATCCATTGCAATTTTTGAGAACGGTTCTGTTATCACCGGTGGGCATACCAGTGGTGCTTTCTCACCTGCAGTCCGTTTTGCTGTCATCTGGCATTCATGACACGATGTACAATACTTTTTTACATCGGAAAACATTACAGGCCAAAAGAACGATTGGAGAATCCTCTCTTTTGTTTTCTCCAAACCCAGGTGACCTGCAAGGGGTCGATCATGTGCCAGCTCCATTACCATTTTCCGTAATCCTGCTGGTACAACTATTTGCTCCCCTCCATGTGAACCATCACCAGATTGCCATTTCCGTCGCAAAATATCATTCTCCCAGAAGAATGCCATTGGCTCCTCCTCAGCCTCTTCACGAGTAGCAAAGGACTTCTCTCTAATACTTTGCAGTGAAATATCCGCAATCTGTAGTTTCGACAACATGTCCGCATTCATTGCTGAAAGTTCGTCAACTTCAATGTCATCACGCTGATCAGGATCTTCTGTCTCGATGCTGTTGTTGACAACGTCATTCTTACCCTCATGCTCACATTGATCAGTATTTTACACAGTCCTCTCATCGTTGAGTCCTTTTAACATCGACCTCATAACAACAAATGACCCTTTCTTGCTAAGTATATCCATCCCCAATAGGGCTTCAGCGGCTAGATTTGAAACAAGACCCACTTGCGCTGGTCCCTTATAATACGTAGTGTCGATATTTACCACAGCCAACTGTGCGGTAAATGGCTGACCCACTGCTGTGTATAACGTAACCTTGTGCCCCTCCAGCTTGCAACTCTTATCAACAAGATCTTCTCTTATCAAGGTCATATCTGATCCAGTGTCCTTCACAAACATGATCTCGCGCCCATTCACACATCCTGTTTCTGAAATAAGCCTTTCACCAATTGTTGGCTTAACAAAACAAGTTGCCGGATTGCCACGATGTTTCATGTCATCTGTTGGACAATACCTTGCAATATGTCCCCATTGTTTGCATCGATAACACTGCCTATTCTTCTGCTTGGACTGGTCTTTTATCGATGTTAGTTTTGCTTGCTGCTGTAAGTTCTGACTATTCATCTTGTTACTATTTACATTTATATTTTGATGAAACTTAAACCGCCGCCCTTGCTGTTGTAAATTTGTGGGAATATAATCTTCCGCGGCCTCTACGACTGGACTAGAGCCCTTGTTCCTCCTAATCCACTGTGCTTGATCTTGTGGCAAGGCTTTCAAGAAAAATTCCTCACGAAGACAAATAACTGGGTCATGATCTTCCAAGAAACGCTTTATGTGCTGATCAATCCTGGCCATCAGACCACGATACGTCTCAATGCTTTCCTTCTTCATGTTCAACAGTGCCGTGAAATGTTCATGCTGTCTCTTTCCAAAACGATCAATCAGTCCTTTCCTGAGTTCCAGGTAATCACCACAAGCTTGAGTTGCAACATATCTAGCCTCCCCTGTCAACAGAGTTCTTAGCTGTAATACTTTCAACTCGTCAGACCACTTGGTATGTTTTGCAATTGATTCAAGCTCTGCTAGGAAAGTCACAATATCCTCTCCTCGTTCATGGTCATATGCATGTAGCTTTACTTTTAAGGCATTGAAGATGTTTTTTTCAGTCGTGTTTTCTTGACGTTTTACTTTTTCTAACTCAATTTCCAAACGCTTCATTTCTAATCTTAATTTCTCTCTTTCCATTTCCCATTCAAGCTCCTTCTGCCTTAATTCAAATTCTCTTTCATTTTTCTTTGCGCTAGTTTTTCGCTTTGTTTCCTTGGGTGGTTGCATGTGCTCAAGGTTAAGTTCCTCTTCATACTCCATAACTTCATTATCTGTAAATTCCATCAAATTCTGTGCTGCCGCTTTTCTTCGTGGTCGTCCTGAAGCAACCGTGGCTCCCTCAACTTCGACATCATCAGCAACCGACATAATGACCAACTATATGTACGTACTGTACGTTCTATGACTGTATTCACAGCCACTGGACTAGCTTTAATTATCTACGAGTTTCTGGGCTTACACGTATACACTCGTTACAGTGATACACACTTTGCACTTAGCAATTAACAACTGTACGTTATACACACAGTACAACCAGTCACTGCTAATATCACAGATTCACTGAATTCACAGCTTTCAGAATTGTCAAACACAATTCCAACGTATTGAAAAAATTCCAAATAATTCACACAGGATTTTTGGAATCCGTACCGCTGCCACCAAAATGTTACATTCGGGTTCAAAGAACACACAAACACCAAGTAAGGGTCCTACAACTTTATGTAAAATAAAGCTAAAATCTTAAAAATAAACTAGAAAAAAACAGTGTTCATTACAGTACCAAGCCCAGCTAAAAACTGCTTGCTCTATCACCCTGCTCTTGTTTTAGTAAGGGTTAGACACATGGGATTCTAATTAAATTAACATTTGTGCCTTATCCAGGCTCAGATAGCCATGGGAAGATAAACAACAGAACTGAACCTGTTGACAGTCTCTGGTATCAAATATCCCGAATGCTGGGAATAATGTTCTGCTGTCACTACTAACAATTAGATTCTGCTAGAATATGATACAGGCACTTATAACAGTATCAAAGTTAAATATTCCGATTTTATATTCGACGTTACCAACGCAAACATTAACGAATCCACCAATATGTGGTCCCGAATCAATTAATGTTCTTGATGCGATTTCAGCGTCATTAGATCCGTATAGCAAAACAGTACTTCAATATACATCTAATAAATATGGTCGACATTTATGGAAGATCCGCATTCAGGGTAAAAAAAACTCCAACTGATGTTGATTTATCTAAATATGCAACCAAAGACGATCTTAATAATTTGCTATCGATAGCAGGAATAGATCCCGACGACGTTGCTATTTTTCAGGATAAACATGGGAAATTACGAACTAGTAATTTTAAAATAGGCGATATAATCAAGCGAGATGAATATAGCGCTCATGTAAATGAATTCAACGTTATTAAAAAAGTCAGCGAGGATATTGCAGCACTGAATAATTTAATAACAAATATTAATAACTTAATACGTAGTAAGGTTGATATGTCGTTGTACGACGGAGAAATTCGCGACATTAACGTGAAAATTGCCAACATTAACACGAAAATCACCGAAATTAGCGCCGCAGTTGATCTATTTGGTGAAACAAGCGCGTTAATTCCTGGAATTATCACTAAGACGAGTTTTATTAAATTTCCACCACCAACAACACCAAATCAATTTATAAATTTAACATTCACGACAGCGTCGGGATTAGCAACATGGACGCCAGAAAATAACACGTTTACATATACGGCGCCGATTACTGGCTTGTATCAGTTATATGTTTTATCCAAGGTGAGATTCAGAATAATAGCTAAAAAATATAAATGGCGACACACCAGCGATAGATTTCTTGGATTCTTGAATATTCCACTAGAGAAAGATTTCGAAGAATCATTTGAGTTAGAACCACCAGACAAAGCCGCAACATTGTCAACTGATTACTGGTGGTGCGCGGAATTTATCGCCGAAATACCTTCATCATTTAGTTGGACACAAAATTAATAATGAGCAACTACAGATATAATCAGGCGCGTTCATGGCAGGATTCGCTGAAAATATCCGTAGACACATATACGATAAAAGTAAAAAAATATCAGCGCAGATTAGTTGCCATCGACGTAGCTGTGTATACGGCGAGTGCTGTTATTGCTAGCGTTGGAATAATATTGTCCGCGGTGACAATGATGGCACCGGTCGTTGTAACTATCGCTGTTTCCGTATCAACGATGTGCGCGGGCGTTCTTAGCATTGTTGCAAAAAAAAATATCTTCATGCACGAGCGAAAAATTAGCCTCGTACATAAACAAGTTAAATATAGCGACAAGGGCGTATTCGAAATTGTCATCGTTGCTTTCTGAAAGTCTCAGTGATGGAATTATATCTGATTACGAACTCTCGCTAATGTTAAAGATTGTTGATATTAATAATGTCGGAGCTAGCTCAGATTGTGACAAACACAACGCCGTCGATAACAACAATGATATCGGTAAGCTCCACTAAGCCAGAATTTAGCATTAATTTTCCAACACCAATTCACGTCAACGATATTGCGTTATCGCAGTTGCGTGTTTATTATAGTTGGCCTAATATCAGATCAGAATCATTTGGTGGTTTATCATCAAATAATATGCTTGTTTTCGCTAATAAAAATAAACCTAGTACCGATGGTACTCCCGGTACACCTGACTGGATCACCGTTGGATTACCAACAGGTAGTTATGAGATCGAACAAATTAACGATGAACTTATTTATAAGATAAAAAATATAACCGCCGACAAAGAACCAGGAATAAAAATATCTATACATGAACCAACGCTAACGTCAACGATTGAGTTAAAATCACCGTACGTCGTCGATATTTATAAATCTTCGATCAGATCTATATTAGGTTGGCCTGAAAACGAGCCACCAGCGCCACCGGCGCCACCAGAACCTAAAAAAATCAGATTACATCACAGATAAGAAAGATTATCATGAAATTAGATCTTATTATAGATCCGCAATATCTCTGATGAAAGAAGCAACAAACATAAAATATTCTGTCGCTGCGAAAGATGCGGTATTATTTGAATTTGGAAAAAATATCCTTTATCAAACAACTGATTTTCATAATTGGTTTGATGAAATTGAACGAGAATATAAGTCAGAATTAGGAAATTTACGAAAATATTTTCAGGAGTGTATTCTTAATATATCAAGTTCTTTATGCGATAAAATTATTGCTCGTATAGAATCAATAAATCAACTTGCATATGACATGGAATATCTTCAGGAAACATTGCTTCACGCAATTATTAACGATAAATCAAATAATAAACAAAAATTTATGAACGCACATAAATTGACCGAAGCAACGTTGCCAAATTATAAATTTCCCTGCTATAAAGTACATGAGATGAAAAAATCTGTCACTGATGCTATTGATGAATTATTTCCGCGATTACACGACGCGTGGGCAAAAAAATTACCACCACCGAGCATACTTAGACACAATAATGACCCATCAGGGCAAGGACGGCATATCTCGCCGGGCATCGTAAATATATCTGATGTTATCGCGGTTAATCTTCACGCGGATGTTATCGACGGTAGTTATAGCGTAGACGCAGATGTGTCAGAACGAGCACAACAAGGATTCGTTTTATATTCGTTTTCTCCGGATGTTTCTCCGGGATATTTGATTGTAAAAGAACCAGTCAATTTGTTTTATTTGCGATGTTATAATCGATTATTATCAAGAATTAATTTTAGATTAACAAATCAACAAGGACATTTACTTGATATACGTGGTGAAACGTTAAGTATTAATCTGCTAGTAAGATCTTGAGATCGTAAAAAAATTCATGACAGTTCTCCATATATTAATTCTGTCCACGTTTAAAAAATGACATAAAAAATAAGATAAAATACGGCAAAAAAATCAAATTTATTTATTTTTTTTAATTCTCAGAATCACTTACTAGTTTTTTTAGTTGTCTAGCGCGAGTATTAATAACTTTTCTCGATTCGTATTCGTCAGATAATTCCAATCTGATTTTTTCTGCGACCGTAGATAATGCAACAAAATCCTTAATTTGTTCCTCGTTGACGGACGCCAGCGACTGATACATCGCTGATTGAATTTTCTTTATAAATTTATATTCAGATGGCAGAACATATCTGTGTTCGAGTTTGTTTTGAGTAAGTATCTCAAATTCAGAGATAATTTTATCCGAATCTAAATCTGGAGATAAATTTATATTTTTATTTTTCAAATCTTCGATTGCATCAATTATATTGTTGATATTTTCCTCGTTCATATTATAATTATTATATCTTTAATACATATTATTTTTGCAAGTAGAATCGAAGATTCTTAATCAAGTATCAACGGAACATAACAAAACTCGATCCATTCGCCAAATTTATATGAAAACGCCGAATTATATATTTTTTCCGCAGCTCGTCGAACCGATGTACGATTAATACCAAAATATTTCGCAGCAGCATTCATTGACTGAAATACCATTTCTTCGCTAGTTTCTAAATTTACTGATTTAACCGCCTTAGGATGTTTTGGATATTTACCAGTATTTACCAGTAGAAGTAATAGCCTGAAGATTAGACAACTTATTATTCAAAGTATCTCCGTCAATATGATCAATAACAAGCCTATCTTTGATCATTCCATGAAAACATTCACAAATGAATCGGTCATTATAATAATTTTTTCTCTCTCCGTTGGCGGTAAATTGTAGATAACCAGTATTACCAACGTTACCAACAGAATTTTTTGTTCTACAATGCCTGACAACGCCATCTCGTGATGATTCGTAGCCACTAATCGTTGAATGACTTCTGAATTCTTCCATATATAATTATTCATTTGTTTAAATCATAATTTGTTTGAAACTTATTAATATAATCTTCTTCGCATGTAATTACCGTGGATGACTTTTTATCATATTATCGCTTCAGTTCTCGATAGCGCTTTCCACCACATTTTAGACACAATCGAGTCTTTCCCCGTGTGCCAACTTGACATTTCATGCACCGCTGCTGTCCTGAACTGTCTTCACGGACAGCCTGCATTTGGGTGCCACAATAGTCTTTTTTACATGATTTATCACAGTAATTTATTGAACCAACCAGTAGCCATTTGCAATGATTCATTATTATTTAAATATTTGTTTAAAATATAATAATGAAATTATTTGATCTTGACGAGGCTGAATATGACATTTCTGAAGCTAATCAAGCTCAGAAAGAATTTTTTAACGACGGAGCTGTTCATACTTGGTCAACCTGGAGAACTAATTTAACCGACAACACAATGACCGATGAACGAGCTAAGAAAATAATCAACTACATAAAGAAAAATCACCCTAATGAGAAATTTATTTTCGGAATAAAATTTATCGTGCAGATGCCTAACGGAATATGGATTATTCGTGATAAGCGAGATCCCATAATTGGTGGTAAGAAAAATGTTATTCTTGATGCAAATAGCCGGCCTGGTTTATTATTAGGCATAGACAAACCGTATTATGCTAAGGCTTATCCGGTCAGCGCTGTTGTTTATGGAATTTATCAGATAAATGATAGTCCAGATATTAAAAAATTACCCCTAATGAAGAAATCGTTGGGGATAAACTGCGTAGCTGAGCGCGTAATAGAGCATATGAAAAACTCAAAATGCGTTTCGGGATTGACTCAGTTAAGACTCGCAAAGATAAATACCTGGGCAGGAACGGTCGTTGATGGTGCGTCAATAAATGACGTAGCGGTGTTATCACGGCAGTTAAAATTTCCCATCGTAGTTAAGACATTATCGGGAGAAATTATATATGATTCTCCGTATAAATCTCGAGGATCGCCAATAGCAATTGTTGATCATAATTCTCATGCATGGTCGCATGCGGTAACGATATTTCCGCGAGAACGCATAGTTAAATTCTTTGCGGAAAATAATTCTGCTAGAGACATGTTTAAATATATTAGTGAATTAAGTAAATCAGATCCAATATCGGTTTGGTTATTTTCCAGCTAAGATAAATACGATCAGTTTGTACTGCCGCGTGGTGACATTTACAGAAATAAAACTTTACACGACTCAATGAGCGAATTAGCGTATAAATACTCAACAAATCCCGAGCAGTTATTAACTAACTGTTTTACTGTTCCATCAGTCGCTGCTCACGCTGCTAGAGAGAAAAATTCATGGAAGCCAACGCGAGGCGAGTTTCTCAAAGACGTCCAGATGAGTTGCGTTGAATATGGCCATGGAGGATTATGGAACATTAAATATGATTATGCAAATATGATATCCATCGATATGTCCGCGTGTTATCCAGGAAGTTTTCTAGGATACGGTGATTGTGCTAAATATTTTGCCAAATACGGGCATCCTTGTAGCGAAATGACGCGGGTTGCGATAAATGGACCATTACCTGATTTCCCCCTGACGGGGTTCGCCCGCGTTACATCGTTCAAATTTGCAGATAATCTACATAAAATTTGCTATATTTGGTTCGGTCGGCATTTCTCACAACGACGTTGGGTTCACATAGCGCTGCTGCAGTATATGCTAAGTTGTGCGATGTTAACGCGACTGACGGTCACCGAGGCAATTATTTCGTATAAGAAACAGACCGACGTGTGGTTGCCAACGGATTGTGATAACGCCAAAGACATAGGGAGAAAAATAATAGGCAAATTTACTCAAGGTGGCTCTGTTGATCATAAGCGACGCCATGCTAGGTTATTCATGGACGATGCAGAATTAGATTTTATCCTTAATGATACCACGTTAAGGGGTATATTTTGTAATAGAGAAAATATTTTCGTTGATGGAACAAAGTTAGGTACTGTAGTTAGTTATCTTGATGGAGAATCTCCTCAATACACGCATCTAAGATCGTCAATGCTCGCATATGTAAGCATTAATTTACTTTCGATGATAAATAAATTCTCCGATATTACAGTACGAGTAGCGACAGATTCGATCTATATCGATGGTAAACATCTATCTTTGGTGGAAAAATATCTTACCAAAGATGGTCCATGGGGCACTTGGAGAAAGAAAGATGAAGATATTCTTGATTATTGTGAAGACGCCGACGTTGAAGATCGTGATGAATTTCACTACGGAGATATCGAAGAAGTATCTGCGGAGGTGTCTGTAAATGATCCAATTTCACGACATAAATTTGTGTATCTAAACGGACCGGGCGGCAGCGGTAAAACTTCAAGAGTGATAAATTTGTTTGCAAATTCAGATATGATTGTGTTAACGCCAACGCATAGATTAGCGCGAGAAATGAAACAACGCGGCGTTAAATCTTGTACTTATCATAGTTATTTCAAATACAGCGGTGGTACATGGGATCCTATACGGATGGGCGATAAATATATAAATAAAGTCATAGTTATCGACGAAGTTTGTACGATAAATTTATGCATACTGAAGTTATTTTTAGCGTGGTTATCACAGAAAAATACCGCCGTGATAATGTGCGGAGATCACGGTCAACCAAATCCGATTGAGGGTGAATCGTCTCATACCTGGCTTAAGAATTTTGTTGATTATTACGAAGAAATTGATGCCGATTACAGATCAACAGATAAACTACTGACAGAATTTAAGAAATTAATTCGATTACAGTCAGATAAAATTCAATGCGAGGTTATGAGAAAGGTAATTAGCGAAACATCAATGAGCGACTTTCTTAATTTATGGCGTCCTGATCATTTAATTGTCGCTAGTAGAAAAATAGTTCGTGATGATCTTCAGGTGAGATTATTTAAGTTGCATTGTGATAAATTTCCAACGTTGCCAGTGCCATTGTGTTATCGGCCAGCAGATACTCGACGACAAAATATTGATGTAATTACACCAGGCGGAGAAAAAAAGAATCTGGTATTGAATGATATTATTAATGTTAATATTGATTTTGTCAATGATGCGCTAAATGCAGAAAAATCTCCGTGGAGATTAGGTTATGCAACAACGATACATTCATCTCAAGGATTAACTATAGACAGTCAAGTTTGGATTGTCGATGATAGAATTATGTGGTCGAATTTAGTTTATTTAGCCATATCTAGGGTTAGAAAATTATCTCAGTTGGGACGGATTTTACTTGAGTGATTTTGGCGGGAATTGAGTATCGGCAGGAATTACCTGCAATTCTTCCTTGGTGAATCCACGTTGAGGAGCAAGCGAATCTAACGTATACATGGCAGGCCTTCCAGATGATCTTGTCACGGCGGATATTTTATGCGACGTTATGCTCCAGATTGGATCAGTTGCTCTTTTTCGCCCACCTTCAGCTTCACCTTGCTTATATAAATATCTAACTATGATACTACCTAATACAGGCTGTATTGAAAAATCTCGCCTTGTTGGCATAGTTGCTTTTGTAACAGCAACAGCTGGTTTCATTTTTATTGTTCGTGTTATCTCGTTATTTATTGCGCTAATTACCTGAGGTAATCTCGATACCCACTCTTGAGATCGCTCATCACTGATAAGTTCCCGTGCATATTGATATCCGAATAACCGTTCAGCGAGTGTTTTGTTGAATCGTTCAACGATGGCTTGATCTCGATGAATTCCAGCGTGACCGCGTCGAATATTAACGTTATTTTTTTCATAAGTAACGATACCGCGCCGAGAAATTCCCTGCCAGGATCAACCTGAAGAAGATTTGGCCAGGTTAATAATGATCGCGAATAAATATTGCTAAATGCGTTAGCGACTTCGCTGGCCGATTTAGTTGCTAATGGCGCCGCTTCCTTATATCTGCAAGCGATATCAACGATGGTCAGTACATATTTGTATGTAACATTGTTAACAATGTCGTGCGGAAGAAACATTATATCAGCTTGATGAACTTCATTAGGAACACTAACTTCGAAATGCGCATAAGGAATTTTCTTAGGTGGAGGAAGATAAATTTGCCAGACAGCTTGTTTTGATAACCAAGAAGCAGCTATGGGTGTTTTTACTTTGGCGGCCTTCGCGAGCTTGGCAATTGCAGATTTTCCTCGCCAGAATCCTCGTGGAGAATAATATATTTCCTCCATGTTATTTATAACCTGCGTCAAACGCTAATTTGCCTTTCATTGAAGCTTTGATTAGCAACGTCGCTAATTTTTCTTTGAAAGTTTTATTAGGAACAGCGTCTATCGCGTGAATTAATTTTACATCAGCGATATGTCTTTGTTGTAGATCTCCGCTACGATAAGCGAGATCATGAATATAACATGCGTTATCGATGGCGTTTATTGGATCCTCATTTGGTTTTGGTCGATTATCTTCGTCAAGTCTGATATCTAATCGCGTTCCGGGTCCACAATAATTATATCCTGGTACGTGTTTTTCTCCGGGATATTTAGCCCAGGGCAATCCAGGTAATTTACCTAACCTTGCGGCGATGTCACCTCCGTGTCGCTTTTTTTTTAACGAATCTAAACTTACGTGTGCCACATTTCACGCATGTGCCCGCGATTGCAATTTTATTATTACGCGTCGTGACCTCAGTTGGGTTCTCCGTGCCGGTACGCGTGCGACATTTCACACAATATAAATCCATGATATATTATAACATGAATGTAATTGATTTTTCAGCCACGTAAAAACGCGAACAAGTAAAACATCACGCGGCATTACCAAATTCGATCAGAATGATTATAATTGGCCCATCTGGGTCTGGCAAAACGCAATAGTTGTTAAATTTGATAATGAGATGGCTAAAGTGGGACAAATTATATTTGGTTGCACCTAGCGCTGACGATCAGCGTTGTTATCAGGTATTAAAAGACTTTAGCGACAATGCGTCAGAAATTAGTGAAAATATTATCGAATTTATCACAGATATCAATGAAGCGCCATCCGTGGAAGACATTGACGGAGGAATAAATAATTTAGTCGTATACGACGACGTGATGTTAGATAAACAAGCGAATCCAGCTAGGATATTTTCTCGCGGCAGGCATAAAAACACCGATGTTATTTACGTGACTCAGCGATATACACAGATTCCAAAAGTTATCAGAGACAATTGCAATATTTTGGCGGTATTTAACGGCGTCGATACGCACACGTTGAGAAATATTCATCAAACTTGGTGTAACGGCGACATGGACATAAATATGTTCAAGAACTTATTTAGCCGTGCTCAGTCAACTCCACATGGATTCATCACGATAAATTTGCATGATCCACGATGTAGATATCGAATTGGTCTTGATCAAATATTTTGATCACTTGTTTCAAAATCTATTTGTCCTGGCGATGATGTTTTTTATATGTACGCCATATGCATGCCAGTCTGTTAATAACGAAAAATAACCCTTGCAGCAGCCCTTAAAAATGAAAATAAAGGTCACCTACGAAATTGTTTCTGTAGAAGCTTTCATTTTGGGTGGAAAACCTGGTCTGTGATTCTCTTCTGCTGCTTATATATATATATATATATATATATATATATATATATATATATATATATATATATATATATATATATATATATATATTTGTTCACTCAGATGTGCATGGGTTAATAATACTACTATCTCCAATTGTCATCTCGTGTATGTATGTATGTATGTATGTATGTATGTATTATATTGACACATCAAATTTCAAGCACTGCTAAACAACATTTATAAGTCAGCCATAATCCTTTAAACAGCATAATCATGTGAATTCTAGCCTTATTTATGAAAGGAATTAGACCTATTTAGCTTCTTCCAACATTTTCTATTTTTTGATCGACCCTCTAACTTGCGATTACTGAAATATCTCGGAAATGAAAATGCAGTGACATTTATTGTGAAAGATGTATATAACATGTCTATACTGATTGACGAGAAACGTTTATGCCGACATTTCATGTTTTAATATCATAACTAAGGGATCGTCTGCAACCAACTTCAACTGGAATCACATGCAATGCCATTTCCTCTAGTCGTGAGTAAAAACGATACCGGCGTGAACATATCAGTTTGGAATTGCTTCCGGTAACTGTCATTTATTTTAAGTGTCAAAATACACTAAATAGGAAGACGATTCAATAAGCATTAATGTAGCACAGGATGACACCTGCGGAAGATCATCCAACAGTCAGATGCCCTGAAGTGAGTGGGTGTGAAAGAACGTTTAACATGTGTGTGAAACATGTTATGGTATTAATAAACGCCCGAGCTTGACACATTTCATTAAACCTCTTCACATCTTTTTTTATCGACGATAGGGTAGTCTTTGTTTTCTTCCTACAAATTTTCCACACAACCATGGACTTCTTCCAGACGTGCGTATTACTGGAGCAAAGCCTAATAACGTTCAAGCTGTCCCTGTCCAAACTGACATATTGGCATGAAATCATCATGCGAAATAGCTGCAAGGAAGTACATAATAAATACAATTTTTATGTGATTTTGATTTCTAACGTAGCTTTAACAATTTTTTTCAGTCATATCGTTACGATGTCTACATTATGGCAGTTTATAGTGAAGTCTAGCACTGATGCATCATGCCATAGACATGTAGCATGATGTGCCACCCAGTCACAGTTATCTTGAGACCAGGTCGAACAGTCCTAACTCTAACCACTAACCCCATAGCGAGGCAGCTGTTAGTACCATTGCTTTAATCGGTCTTTGATATGACTCGACCGGGGATCGAACCCGCGACTCCAGCATCCGAGGCAGACGCACTAATCACTAGGCCACATTAGCGGTCAACAAAATAAACAAGGAAACAATAAATATCTGATGCATTAAACATTGTTTGCTTTCTCAAATCAACACCCATCGACTACGTAACTTTGTACCCTGTAATACTCATCAAAGTAAAATAATAATCAGTATATACATTTGGAATATTTTACCGTAAGAATGGAATTCAAATCGAAATTATTTTTTTACTTCTCCTTTACTGTAAGAATAGGCCTCTGATTCTAATTAATATTTTTATACTTGTTCATTTTTCAAACAAGAGGAGCGTTTATTATACCAATATAGGTTAACAACCTTTCACTGGACAAGTCATAGGCTGGTGTGTACTTTCTCCACTACACTTAATTAAACATATATACCCATGTGAAGTACGAGAAGTGTGATGTGATTTCGATTTTTAACGTAACTTTAACAATTTTTCAGTCAGGTCGCTACGATGTCTGCATTGTGGCAGTTTATAGTGATGTCTAGCACTGGGGCATCATGCCGCAGACATGTAGCATGATGTACCACCCAGTTCATTATCCTGACACCAGGCTGACCAGTCCTAACACTAACCTCTTAATGCTGAGCGCCAAGCGAGGCAGATGTTAGTACCAATTTTGTTTAGTCTTTGGTATGACTCGGCCGGGGATGGAACCCACTACCTCCCTCATCCGAGGCGGACGTTCTAACCACTAAGCCACCGGAGCGGTCTGAAGAATGAAAAAAACATTCCCATGTTATCCAATGTTGATAAAATAACACCTAAGCAGGTAAATATCGATTCATAACAAATTTTAAGATAAAGTTATCAGAAATGCGCATGTTTATGGGCGAGTTTGTTTTCACAATATCATAATTATTGAAATTTTATCGGATTTCTCAAACAGACAACCTGCTAAGCTGACTTACAGAGGTGACAAATGCCTCAAAATGTATCGTATTGTTTGTCGATTTCATCAGCTTCTGTCACTTTATAACTGTGGTGACTATCAGAACAATACAAACACGTTTTTCTTTCAAGTTCCAATCGTGTCAGTCTCTTCCACATTTCATAACGTTTGGATACCCGGGGGTAATAGGCATCACTGATCATGAAATGTTCAAATTAATCCAAATTCATGCTGCCACAGAAATGTAAACATAATATCGGCTATGTTGCCGCGTACATCATTACCTGTAATGTATGATTTGGTTCAAAAGACAGCATGCAACATTAAGTTTTACTCAACCGAGCAACCGACTTAAGGCGGCGCGCGCAAAATGCTGGCGGTAGGAGTAGCCCACTTATATCGGGCTTACCGTCTGTGGTCATCTGGTCGACATCTCTAATGACGTATTGCCATGAAGCTGTTGTTGTTGTTGTTCTAGGGTTTAACGGCATTTTTCAGCACAAGATAGGCTATACATGGCGGCCAGTATAACTGGTGGAGGAAGAACCCTGGAAAACCCATGGAAGATCCACCGACCCACGAGAAGCTACTGGCATGCTTTCCCACGTACCCACGCTAGTCGAACCTTGGACTCGAACCCACGCAGACAGAGGTGAGATGGCAGTGATCCGGAACAGTGAGCGCTTTAGACCACTCGGCCACTAGGGGCCCCGCCATGAAGCTGTCTTCTTCACGATAATAATTTTCAGTTGGAGTTGTTACAGTTGTATACGTTCTTCTTTCTTTCAATCTGTATTTTATGGACAAAAATATCTTGATACGCTCAGTGTTTAGGAATGTATACAAATTTCCATTAGATCACACAAGTGTTCGTCTCAAAGTGCTATACGATTTCAGGTTGCAGTAGATTTTTAAATTTGTTTTTATTAACACTGGGTTGAGTTATATAATGTTGCACATATTAAACAACCCAAGGACATTCCGTCTGCACAGTGCTGATGTACAGCGAATGAAAAATTCTCAAACAACTTTCATCTTCATTTCTCCTAAAGAGATGTAACCAAATGCGCAAAATCTCATTTTACAAAACCATATCTCCTTATATTTGTGTTTCGATTTCTCCCTAAACATAAAGACAAAATTAGTTTTAATTAGAGATTATTATCGCACAGGGATATCACCAAGTATCTGTGTAGTGGCGCCATGGCTCTCAGACGTTTGCCACATTACCGTACAGAACTTTATGTGTACACCAAACTGCGTATCTATTTTGCCTTTTTATTTATAAATATTATAATGAAAGAAAATAAAGGATTATTCACACTTTTTTAAACGATAAATAAACGAGCTTCTGTAATTTAGTTTCACTTCGTATGCTAATACAAATTATCGTGAAAAGCGTTGTCTTATGATTCCTGTCCTAGCTTGAATCAAGCACATTTATATTAGATCAGATTGCAGATGGGAGCCGTTATTTAAAGCATCAAAAGGAACCAATATGCAAAACTTATTCAATAGGCGCCAAAACGGGTAAGCAGGACAGCCTTGTCAAAGGTCATCTAGCGGTCAGATGTCCTTAAGTAAGCGGCGATAGTATGACGTTTTTGACAAGCGTGTATTTAATGTTACTGATAAAAAAATTTTGCCAGATAAGTAAAATTATATTTCTTAACAATTTTCTAATGAACAGAACGGTAGACTTCAATTTTCTTCCTACATTCAGACAATTGGAAATCAACTTTTCACTCAGGCTTGAATCTAGCTCACTAAGTAAGTTTGTGTGTATGTGTGTGTGTGATTTGGATTTTTAACGTAGCTTTAACAATGTTTCAGTCATATCGCTACGATGTCTGCAGTGTGGCATTATAAAGCGATGTCTAGTACTGGGGCATCATGCCGCAGACATGTAGCATGATGTCCCACCCAGTCACATTATCATGACACCAGGCCGACCAGTTCTAACACTAACCTCTTAATGCTGAGCGCCAAGCGAGGCAGCTGTTAGTACCATTTTCGTAAGTCTTTGGTATGACTCGACCGGGGATCGAACCAACGACCTCCCGCATCCGAGGCGGACGCTCTAACCACTAAGGCACTGGAGCGGTCTAAATATGTTTGGTACGCTTCCTTCGATTATGCAACCCACTGTAGAAACCAAATTATAAAATCATGGTGAAGCATCAATGCAGTGTCCCATTAAAAAAACAAAAAACATCGAATGGTTCAGTGTAAACGTTGTATAAATCACTAAGTAGATAGTTGCAAATAATAAGATGTAAATCATCATCGTTATACGTTCAAGTCAGTTCCAGAATAGGAACTGACTGGAAATACAGTGTATAGGAACTGACGGGAAACACAGTGTGTAAGGACTGACTGGAAACATAGCGTACAGGACCTGTATGGAAATACATTGTGTTTTGGAACTCACTTGAAACAAAGTGTGTAGAAATTCACTGGAAACACATCGTGGAGAACTGACTGGAAACACAATGTGTAGGAACTGACTGGAAACACTGTATTTCCAGTTATTTCCTGTACATCGTGTTTCCAGACAAGTCCTGCACGCTATGTTTCCAGTCAGTCCTTACACACTGTTTCCAGTCAGTTCCTATACATTATGTTTCCAGTCAGTTCATACACACTGTTTCCAATCAGTCCCTCCAGGTTATGTTTCCAGTCATTTCCTCCACATTGTGTTTCCAGACAGGTCCTGTTCGCAATGTTTTCAGTAAGTTCCTACACATTGTGTTTCCAGTAAGTTCCTACACACTGTGTTTCCAGTCAGATTCTACACGCTGTGTTTCCAGTCAGCTCCTCCACTCTGTTTCCGGTCAGTCAGTTCCAATGCACTGTCTTTCCAGTCAGTTCCTGCACATGGTGTTTCCAGTCAATTTTTATACACTGTGTTTCAAGTCAGTTCCAAAAGACACTGCGTTTCCAGACAAGTCATTTACGCTATGTTTTCATTCAGTTCCTACACATCGTGTTTCCAATAATACATTATACATGCAAATTATTCATAAGTAGTCTTTACACCCGTCCTCGTTGCTAGTGATTTTCTCCATTATTCATCCATTCGATCAATTTATGGAACATGTTCATGTTCATTATTAACATTCCTTTCTGAGCACAGTGTCTCGATATAGTCTGCGATATACCACTGAATTAATTAAATATACACAGTTCACAAATTGTAAGCATTTAAATAAGATGGAAAGTTTTGCGTGCTTTGTTATACATTTTAAATAAATACAAGGCCCCACTCATTAGAAATCGTGAAGGAACATGATACTTGCGAAATACGCAGTCGTTTAAAACTCCTTGCTTTCTTTGCAGTGATAATTCTCTCACACTGAGTCTTATTGGGTGTAATAGTTTCAATAGAAAAGTACAAATTCTATTACATTATTCCACATGACAAGGTGTTGAGCGTGGTTTACCTGCAAAAATGTCAAAATGTCAAAACGTGCAAAAATAATATTTGAGCAGCTACGTAACGGTATTTGCCATATAGATGATACATTTTTGAGATACAGGTGATAGTCGTCCCGAACTAGCTTTAAACTACTGACAGCTTTCATTAAGATCCTAACTTAACAAAGATATAGCCGAGAAACACGCGCAACCTTGATCAACCAGAAAAGTTCGGAAGGCGTTCTAATTTATAAGCAAGAGGAAGTCAGTACCTTAATTCACCCAGATTGACATGGGAGCCTCATTTACTAAGTTTGAAACGTCCTTCACTAACTTACATGCCATTGAACCGATATACTGAAAGAACGTTTGTTTATCTATGTCGCTTGGAACGTTTTTGTATCGCGGCACAAGCGGGATCCAGATTTTCTTGAATGGATCCGAAATATTGTTTCTCCGCGATCGGAAACTGGGATCGAAATTTCATTTGTGTCCCACCCTCCCGTCAGGACCAGTCGAGGAGATTCTTGCCAACACGAGATGGTGTTGGCCATCACTACCGCAAGATCAACCTCGATTCGCTCCAGGCCTGGAGCCAAATCGTGTTAACCTCAGCAGGTTGTAGGAGCAGAAAATACATAGATCCCCACATAGACCAACGAAGGCCCATGTTGGACGCAACCTATATGTGGAGTTTTTAACCCTGCACCCTGAAAACGGGGCGAAATTAACATTGATTTGCGTATCTTGTTCTTATATCACCGACGGGTGCAATGTACACGCGATACTACATGCTTGGCATAACTAAATGGCAAGCCTTCGGTTAAAAGTTTAGAAAGGCGTAGCTTTCAAAATGGAATCACCTAGTTATTTTGCGAATGCTGATTACGCCCACAATTCTGGCGGCAATAAATGTGCGCCATGGCGTAAAACTCAATCTGGATTTTTCTTGGCATCACAAATGGTGTAGAATGGATGTCCCAGTTTATTTATATCCGGTAGCGCAAGGTTGACATAATTTAGAGATCTTACTTTTAAGCTCTTAGCTTAGTGATTGCGGAGAACAATTTAAATAGTGACGAACAACTGTTATGCCCGGTGGGACCGCCGTCCCGTCTACGAAGTTTTACCGGCGATACAATATTTTAAATTAGAAAAATGCTTTGACGTAAAATATGTGAATGCGGCGCACCAAAATAAAACAAGTAGAAAAGCAGATATGCCTAGGTCGTTGTAGACAAATATAAATGTGTCAGGCGAAATGTGAGGCTATGAACAGGAAACTATGTGGTAGTCTGCTACTCGATCCTAATGTGTAACAGCTGTATCTTGTTATTGACAATGGTTTTCTTAGCCGGCAACCTCGCCACCATGAAATCTCTAGGCCGCGTTGCAGTTAACGCGTCAGTAACCTTCATACGGCTACCTTTCGCTTCTACGTACATGTCAGTGGCCTTATCTGGTACAGCTACCGGTAACCGAAGGTCTGTAACCGAATGGCCTCTCATGCTTAGGTTGCCACTCATCATATAACAAACGTTTGTCACAAGCGCTATGGTACTTTCAACGCGACGAGAACTCCATGTAGACTCATACTGATTGTTAAGTCTCTGGACGACAGTGCAATTCAGTATATTAACTGATTTTTTTCGTCTAAAATACATATCGAGAGTTCACGAAGGCCACTCCGACGAAGCCTGCATCAATAGATTTGTTTGACAATGGATGTTGTTGATCACCATGCATCTCTGCGCAAACAGGCACAATAAACTGCAGAATGCTGCTTTTCCCATCCAAGATATTTGATGTTGTATTAATCAGGTGATGGTGAGGCGAACCAACAACCGAGGTATATTTATAAATTGTACCAGGCTAGGAAATGTACCTCGGTTGAACCCGAATCCTACCTATCGTAACCTACAATAATCTCCGATAACTTACTCCTAAATGAACAGGAATCCTCCTCGCTTGTTTCCAGTTGGATTCTGCAGCGTTTCTCCAAAAAGCTAAAGTTTACAGGCGGAATATATGCCGAATATATACTTCCATTCTTGTACTTAATGTGATGAAACTGAAGTGCACTGTTATCTAGAGCCCAGTTGATCTATGTTGTTGTGTTCCACAGGGGTGTGTTCTTGGTCCTGTTCTCTTCATTCTGTACACTGAGTCGCTCTCAAGTGTCATAGATCATCATCCAGTGTCTCACCAATTGTACGCTGATGACACCCAAATATACAAATCTAGCCACCCAACTGAAGTTGATGCTACCATCCAAAATGTAGAGAGATGCATTTCTGATGTGAAATCAAGGATGACATGTAACAAGCTGCAGATGAATGATGATAAAACTGAGGTCATTCTGATCACAACACAAAGCTTTCTCATTCACATCCTTTACCTCAAACAATAAATATCAGCAACACCAACATTAAATTCACACAATCAGTACGAAACCTAGGTGTTACTCTGGACAGTACTCTCACATTGCACCAACATGTCATGAACATATGCAAGGCTGCATATATTGAGCTGAGACGCATCAGCTCCATTCGCAAATATCTTTCAGTTGATGCCACTAAAACACTTGTGTGTTCATTAGTACTTTCAAGACTGGACTGTCGGACTCTAGTCCAACATACCTATCCGACCTCACCCATGTGTACACACCTGAAGATACTTACGCTCCTCTTCTGACAATCGTATACTCATTATTCTAAGTATGAAAACAAAGTCATATTGACAGCGTTATTTTGCATACCAGGGCCCAGCAACGTGGAATGAATTGCCCACTGAACTTAGACACAAAGACACAGTGATCACATTCAAAAGTGTTCTCAAAGCTCACTTATTTCCACTGCAAGAACAAATTTAAAGACCCAATAATGTTTCCTACCTTAAATATTCTCAGCATGTTTTTTTTTTTAATGTTTTCTAATTTCATGGTGTTTGTTTTTGTAGTCATGTCATTATATGTTTCTTATCTTATAGGTGTTGTCTAATGTTGTAAAGCGCTTAGAGCTTCTAAAGATTAAGCGCTATACAAAGTCCTCATTATTATTATTATTATTATTATTATTAATACACTTTAGAATCCACCCGGATTAAGTATTTCTGTTACAACTGTTTCCCTACAGCATAAGTTAATGTGTTTTGACCGAGTGCCTCTCACATATTAAACCACCCTCACCTGTTCGAAATGTTGCGCAGAGTTACGCAGGATCTTTCGACTCGCCAGTAGATATAGCATGTTCCAAAGGTACTGGGACCCATCGAGAGATTTGGTCATTGTAACCAGACATCGATCTTACTGTGAGATTCAACTCCAAAGCACATCATACTTTGCAGGGGAACATCAGATATACACCGGAGCAGAAACAAAATAAATGCAGAAAAAACAGTGGATCCGAACCTCCAGAATACGCCAAGATGAGACATCTGTGCTAATAAAAATGGCAAACTTTAAAACTAGTTTAGCTTTGATGCATCAACAAAATGGCGCAACACGAAAATACGGAACAATTACCTAAACAGAATTAATTACTGCATTTGCGCCTTTAATTCTCCAAACACAATATCGTCGGGTCTGTCTTGACCAAAGACGATGTTGGCAACTACTGGCCTGACGACCGAACGTTTTGCCACCACGAACCAGACAGAACAAATAGACGGATGGACGGCGTTTATCGTAAAATGTTGCACTGCCAAACCAGACCATGAATTGCTAGGATCAATAAAATCATCAAAGTGTTTTTTTCCGGGCAGTACTAGTACAAGCACTAGTACAAGTTCAAATTATGAGCTCGATCGTTTTAGGAACTGGCACCTTTGCCGTCCTAAGCATGTTTTAGTTTTCTAGTTTTCATAGAGATGTCGGCCAAATGACCCCCACCCCACCCCCCCAAACAACGAGAGCTTCTAAGGTTTTGATTTCAGCTATAAACCCTAACTGTGCTGGCGAGGAACGCGTCCGACACCACAAGGTGTTACAGACCGAGTGCCAGAGCAAACGCACAGAACTACTAGATTACATCAACGAACGTGCTCGGTCGAAAGGTATTCGCAGGCGATAGTAGTAGATGAAAACAAGGATTCTGGCTCAAAGGTCCCAAAATCATCAAATCAAGTACAAAATCACGTTTTTGATTACCCTGCGTAGAATAATGTCTTTCAGGTTTCTGGCTCAAAGATCTGAAAAAATCATTTACTCCTGGGAGACATATGTCTCATTAGGTGACGTACTTGATTGATTATTTGTGTCAAAAACCTGAATGATAGTATTGTAAACAATGGTAATTAAAAAGTGATTTTGTATTTAAAGTGTTGATTTTTGGGTCCTTTAAGCTCGAAAGACTTGTTTTCATCTGCTACTAAAATTTATAATACTTCTTCACCAAGTGTCAACATGTCAACGGTAGATATAAGAAGTACCTTATTATCGCGGTGATACAAACAAAACTTTATTCGTTCACTTACTTGACTATGACATTCGAATAAATCTTTTATTGCTGTTTTATAGAGCCGATACTTGCCACCTACAGCTAATACTTTTGACCATTCAAGATCAATAGTGAGTTTAGTATCTTTTTGTTGGCTGATCGGATCATGAAAGGTATTACACCGATGATATGAAGTATCCTATTGCCATATGTCAGATAATGACCAAGTACAAACGTATCTATTCCGTTTTCGCAATAGCGTTTGTCATCAAAATTACTTGATTCACGTTTGTTAATAATATCTGTTTCAAGTTTATGATGATTTGTTCGAATAGTCATAGCCCTTATAAAAACTAACACCTCCATTAAGCGTACATTTATAACCATCAAATAAATTTGGAACGACCTTACTTATCATAGAATTTTGTTTCGGTGATGCCATTGCTTTTTGTTCCCGAGATAACAAACTATAGACGATTATCATTGATTCCGCACAGAACGGATAATACTTGTGTACATCGTGTAATGAAGTAGGATAGTCAAGACCAACTTTTGCAAAATACGAAAAATCGTCAGCTATCTTTTTTCTGCATTCGCTAAGAAGTGGTCAGGTGTAATCCATTGAAATCCACGAAACGTCATTGTCTCGGACATTGCAATACCATAAAGGTTATTTGTATCAAGATAAATAATACTTTGATGGAAGCTCAGGATTGTACTCTTTCATACATTTATTGTTTACTTCCAAGTATTTTTTGTTATAACGCTAATACCGCCATGGTAACCTTTTTCAATAAAGTTAAACATGTCAACGTCTGTTAGTAATTATACCTCTACCTTACTGAACTTTGACAGAGCATCCCACGATAACCCAGGAGCAGAGTAATACTAACAAGGATCTTGTCCGTAATTGTTATAGCTGACGTTTCGAAAAATCTCAGATACATCTGTCAGCAATAATACATCCGTTTTCAAATACAAATCATGATAATCGCCAAATGTCTTGCAATCAAATTCTTTCCAACTATCTTGCGCATATTTGCACTCATCATCAGTTATATTTTCGTTTTTCAGCTGCGAATAAAATTTATCATTGTTTCATCACATGTACTCCCATCGTGGAGATACTAATATGGAAATACCATTTTTTTTACCTAAAGTAACTGACACATAATTTTGCAAATTATTTGTAATACACTTGATCACATTATCAAGGTTTAAACGAAACGTTATTTCAGGATTACCAAAAGCTTTTACCATAATATGACTCTCGGAAATTGTGAAGAACAACTGGAATACAATCTGGAGCATGAAACTTTAGATTGCACTTATCGTGAGCCACTCCATGATATTGTCCTGTCAAATGAAAATGATCACGCACTTTTTTATTATCAGGCGTGGGCGACGAGTGTGTTGTATCAAAGGTCTTTTCACAAATATGACGAAAGTTTGCTTCTTCGTGATCAGATTCTTGTTGAGCTGTCAGTTTTATCATTGGAGTTGTTTTTCATACACGTTTAAATATACCATCAACTTCGCTAATCAACTGCTTGAGAAGCCATATTTCGGTATATTTTAATAGGCTTGGATAAACTCGGATCAACTCAACAAACTATTTTGTATGCGACTCCACGTGGAACATGGTTTTGAGTTTTTCTGGCTCTTGATTGGTTAGGAGTATTTTCTCCGCCAAGTACAGGCTGAAGTAAGCACTCGAAGTCAGCGTAGATAACGAAATGAACTTTTAATTTATGTTTGTGGTTGACAAACCGCAGAATTATTTCTTTTTCATCTGGCATTGTTTTTCGTTGTACTTCCGAAATTAGGTATATAGTTAAAATTTGCCAGAACGATTTGTTTACCAAATCTATAGCTGTTATCAAATCCAGCAAAAGCGGTAGCTATTTTTGCTGGTTCTCCGATAAGGCTCTTTTTTGCAATATCACGCAACTTCAGCATAGTTATATATTATATTTGATCAAATGTCTAATTGCGTTACAAACAATTAAACAAACATATTGCTTACAATAATAATGACAAAAAATTTAATGTCAAGCGCAAACGAGCTAGGGTATTATTACGTAAATCCAAACTACAACTTGTATGCGCGAAATATGATAGGGTCAATGATACACATCAAATACGGAAAACAGTTTGGTTATAAGACCATCGTAAAATCGGAAGGAGATAACTATCGAACGGAAATGATATAAAAAGATTTCATTTACTCGTTTTTGGAGACATTCCAGAAAGGCAGCGAGTGTATCATATTAATGGTGTAGTTACTGATACTACTGAAAACTTGTCTTTGCAAGACGAATATCAACCACATCCGGTATTTGATCTTTACGAAGCCTCCAACAAAGGAATTGTAAGAATCAGAAAAACAAAAATATTATTGGGCAGATTACAAAACACTGGATATCTTAGAATAAATATACGAGAGAATTTTTTGTGGTTATTATAGCGAAAGGTTTGTTTTTGAAGTATTTCGAAGACTGATTCGACCCGGGCTTGTCATTAATCACATCAACAACATCAAGAACGACAACCCATTAGAAAATCTCGAACTTGTTGCCCAAGAGGACAATATGAGGAAAGGACGAGGTGGTGTTGTTAATTTTAGATCTGCTAAACCTATCATAGCAATAAACACTGCAACAAACGAAGAAAAGAAGTTTTATTCAATATTAACTGCTGCTCGATATTATAAAAAAATGCGGCAACAGTTAAGAGATCCGCAGATGGTATCATAAAATTAGCAACATCGCGTTCATCCTCCTTTGACAGAATAGCCTTCCGGTACGATGAAAACACAATTCTTTTAAGATTTTTGCAAGTTCTCTTCGACTAATACAGTAGGACACCATAACATGATAACTTCTCTATCATACGTTATATAACAAATATTTTTTTTGCAATTATTTTATTTCTGTTGGTTCAGTAGCACGTCACCAGGTCCGTTGTTTGCCAGAAGAAGATTAACAGAAATATTGTCAACGCCGATAAAGATTTTTCGTACAGCTTTCTCAAGCTTGTATTTGTTGTATATTGTTGCTTTTCATTATATCTTATTTTGTCCACTGTTATTTTATTTATATTAAACGAAAGTCGACTATAATATGAATCTACTCGAAAGACTCACGTATTTATACAATACACCGTACGAAGATATTATTGTCAAACCAAACGCCAGTGACGTAGTCACTGACGTATTCTCCAGCAACGAAGTTCTTGATAACATAATCACCAACAATGAAGTTCTTGATGATGTCGGTGAAGAAATAAATGCCGTCGCTGATAAGAAAAATTATGGAAGATCGACAACCGGCCAATACAATGTTAAGTATCGTATCACAAAAAAAAAATTAAAATTTAATTTTGTGGTGGACGAGAATGAGTTGTTTTGGCAGCTGATAAAATCATTTTTAAATATCAAGATTCCTGACCGACAAAAAAATATAAAATTTGATTTTATATTTGTCAAGATATTTAATCTGTTGATGATTTCTGACGATTGCGGACGGTATTTGATATTGTTATATAAGCAGGTAAAATGTAAATCTGTCTCACGTAGGTATGAAGAAATATACAAAAGCATTATTTCACAATGTTGATCTCCGTAGTTGGTATCCAACTGTTAAATTTGTCGCTGTATCCGCGCCATTTGACCAAACATTTTTTAAACTATTTTTGCAAGAACAGAACATTCTCAATAACAAATATATCTTGCTTTGTCAGCTGCAGTTCTTGCTCATAGAAGCTGCCAATGACTTGTTCTCCTAATAAATCCCTTAGCGAGTACGTAACAGGGATCGTCATAGAAATTTTATCAACAACAAATACTTCTTCGTTCCAGTTTGGAGTAAATCCTTTTCAAACATTTTATTTGTTAAGGAAATTATAACGTTATCTCCAATTTTAAATATTTGTCTACGGTACATTGTTTCGTTTGATAATATAGAGTTCGAAGAACTCATGTTTTTAATTGCATCGTTCGGTGGCATTTTGATTGTTCTGTGTTATTGTATTTGTCAACAACTTGCTGAAGATCATCGATGTATCTGTCTGTGTTTTTCATTGTCAGATGTTTGTGGATTTTTTTTCATTTAGTGTAATATTTAATCGCTCAACGATAGCGCTTTTGCCCTCATTTCTAGTACCATATTTTTATATTATTCTGGTCGAGAAACTGTTCAAACATTTTATTAAAAAATTCTGCTCTATGATCAGTCCAAATTTTATTTGGTTTTCTTTCTTTTTCAACAATAATCTGTTTTAATGAGTCTATTATTGATGTTTCAGTTTTATCTGCCCCTTGTGTATTAAAAGCGTGTTTACTAAAAACGTCAACGACATTAGAAATATATTTTTAGCGCCATCAGCTACCACGTTAAACTCAATGAGATGTGACATATATACTAGATCTATCACCCAGATATCATGAACAGCGTTTGCTACAGCTTTACGTCGCGGAAACGTCTTTTAGGCCGATGTAGTTCGGTTGCAAGTTGAATTTGAGGAGACTCTCCGAGCGGGCATCTACCGAGGCCAAGTGTATATTTTGTTCCAATTAAGCTTTGAACAAGCTTTCTGTCATTTAGTTCTCGTAGCCCAGTTGGTTTCATATTGCGAAATTCGTTTAACATTATCTTATCACACCCATGCTTATCTTGTTTGTTGTCAGGACGCTTTGCATCCCTATAGCAAATATCATGTCGCATTGCTTTTAAATCAACTTGGTTATAAGGATCTTGTCCAGGTAATGGATTATCATTTTCATCGAGTTGTTGATCAAGTGGATTACACGGGCCGTTATATTTATGTCCTGGTAGTGTCCAACAACCTTTTGGTTTTGGTAATTTGCCAATTAAGTTAGTTATGTTAATGCCAGCTCCGATTATTTCTCATTGGCCATAGTGCTGTCAGTAAGTAACAATTTTATCTTGTTATAAACAAAGATTTTTATCGCAGTTGCACTCGAATTTCATCGATGACTTCGTCATTGTTTTTATTTATTTTAGTCTGTTGCACAAAACAAATTATTTAGCTCTAAAAATAAGAAATTGGACTGAAACATATTTTACAAACTTAATTATCTACAAGAATAATTATTTTCGTCTAAGTTGTCATGAGTGAAATTGTGTCTATTCCTGAATCTAACAACGCGGATGTTGCTTTAAGAAATATACTGTTTTACCGCAGATCGCGCATATACTTTTTAATATTATTCTGTTGCTTTTAATTCTTTCTTGTTTTCTGATCAATCGTGTAATTCAGTTTTAGAGTATACATTTAAGACAATATGTTTTTGATAACTTCGTCATTTATACTTGTCATACAAAATTAATTGTCCGCATATCATTAGAACTAGAAGTTTGTTTGTCAAACTGTAAAATAAAATTATTGTCTGACGCCGTTGGCGCTATGGACATTTGTTTGATAAACATAACACAATAATATCCACAAGCAGAAGTTCTAAATGGTTGTATTTGATTGGAAGAATATTTTTTTTTAATTTATATTTTCTGTTTATGTATTTTTAATGATATCACTGGGAGGCAGACAAAATGAATCAAAATAATTCTTATCGTAAACTGCAACCCAATGCGTGCCAGATCTGCCATTGACCTCTTGCGTAACGCTGTATCAAGTTCGACTTTAGGATAAACTGCATGAAAAGTTTGTTTAATTTGTAAAATATTTCAAAGTAACTTTATGCTTTTAGCGTCTCGTGCCCGGAAGCATTAATCCTGACCTCCGATTCCCTACAGATTCGGCAGTAGACTGCCTAATATTACCGCCAGTAGTTGTCCGATGAATCGTCCTTTTTGTTTTGCGCGAACGCTTCACGCTTGGACTTGTCATTTATTCGCTGACTTTTTCATTGCTGGCGACTTTCGCGAGCGCGATGCCATTGTTATCTTTTTTCTCTGTGGCATTTTATTTGTTATTGCTAGACAAAACTTTGATTGATACCGTCACTGGATACTGCTGTTTTAGTTGCACGTGATGTTGCGTCTGATGCTGCTGATATGTCTAATGTTCCTAATACCGGCAACAGCTTCGGCAACACTGTTTTGGCCAAAGAACCCGCCATATTTTGCTATTTTCCATTACTTGTGACACCGACATATTCAACATAAACGGTTTTCCTTTATCAAAGTTGGTTATTTGTTGCTTTGTAAACATCAATTTCATTTGTGTGCCAGTTTTCGAACTTGGATTTATTTTAAGTGAAACTGTATGTCGTTTGGAAACTGAATTGTCAGCATCTTAACTTGTCTTTGTGTCGAGTATATTTCCTTTACAGTATATTTTGTTGTCATTGTTATAATCTTTGTTAGACAATATTAAATCTACACAGTCATTTTTCCCTTGGTTGCGTCAGTTATAATGAATCTATCAATGACAACAAACTCATGCACATTTAATGCTTCAACTGTAGCAGCGCCAAGTGTCCAAGTTACTTCAATATCTGCAGTTGATCCGATAGCTCTTTCGCTGTTCATAGTAACATCAAAGTAAAATATTAGATAAAAAACTCGAAATTTTTCAATAGATATTTGAAATCCGTTATCTGCGTCTTGATATTTTTGCATTGCTTCCATCAAGTACATGTATGGTCGAGTTACATTTCTATTAGCGTCTGAGTTAAAGTTGCATTCGATTGCTCGTTCGGAATATTGTTTTGAGTTGATTCTGGCAAACGTTCGTCTAACATCAGCGTTATCAATACTGCGTTATTTTGTTTTTGACTACCACTCGGTGCTTGCTTTTGAAACATAACAAACAAATGTATTCGCAGTTGTTCGCTAGAAGTAGTAGTAATACGCTATATATAATCAGTTGTATTTGGAATTTCTGTTTAGTATATTTTACTTTGCTGAAAATAAATCTTTTTCGTGTACGTGGTAAGCATTGATTTTAAGTTCTGTTGACTTGCTAAAAAATTGCATAATTCGCGGCATCCAAAGAGCAAGTCTGGAAATCCGAAATTGTGCGTCGGCGCCACGGTCTCGAATAAAAAAGAAATCGGATTATTCTGCTCGATCCAGAATAAGTGTATGTTTTAATCCACGAAATACTTTGTTGTAATCGACCCGAAATCCAAAGATTATGCCCAACGGCAACATCCTTATTATTTGACGTGATTCTGTGGCAAACGCTTTTCGTTTGTCTTATCCTCGTTATAGTGTTGTTGTCGTATATTTGTAACAGCTAATCTTATAGCTTCTCCTATTGCAGCTGCATCGTCAGCGGTGGGATTAGCGATTTAATCATTATTAACCGCTGCGGCAGCACCAGCACCAGAACGAAATTCACCTGCGACAGCAATTCCTGTTCCGGCATCTTTAAACCATATCAAGTTTGGTGCGACAGATCTTGAATAATCATCCCTAAAAGAAACAATGTTAAGAACTGTACTTGCAAATGGCAAGTGCATTAAAATATCCTCAACAGTCTGATTGGCCAGCTGGTATAGTGCGTTTCTAAACAAGCTTCATTCGTTATTGACAAGCGCAATTTCAGCATCAGCTGCAATAGCACCACCGGCTGCGATTAATATTTGAGTGCTCTATTCAAGCACAGCCTTGTGAGGCAACAGAAACACATGTTCGTTCTGAGTTTTACATATGCGAACTCCAGCTTTATTTGCTTCGCTTGAATTTTCGTCGAGATAATCAACGTACACAAATTCATTTGCAAGGTCATCAATATCAAATTCTTCTGTAAGATCAAGATAATTTTTAACTGTCATTTTTATTTGTAATCGCCACATAAAATTTTAGAATGCAGCAATATCTTGTATTGTTTTACGTACTAGCCTGCGCATAATTTGTTCACATTTCGGCGACAGCAATCACTTTGTTGTGGCTATCATCGCCTTTTTTGGTATCAGACGTTGGAGCAATAGTTGAAATTACTTGTGCTATTTCGTTCTGTGAAGGCGACTCATTCGGTGTTGTACCTTTTGTCTTATCAGCGATTTGCTGTCCGACCGTAGTACCTGTTACGATAAGTACAGAAATTTTCTGTCTGATGAAGCTAATACTGCATTTCGCGGATTTATTAACTCGTTTCTTGGAACTGTTACTCTCAAAATTGTATAAAAAAAATTACCACACAAAAATATTACAATGAAAAGCAAATTATTAATTTCAATTATGTTTCAGAAAATATTCCTAGCTTGATGCGTTAATGCAATATTACAAGTTTTATCATAAGAAACTTTAATGTACAAAAAATGTTATAAATATTATGGAATTTATTTACCATTAATTTCGTATTTACCGCTGTTGCTGACTGGCTCCCGTATAGTTTCAAGCGGAGCAATGTTAAATCCGTTTTTGTTAATCATTTCTGGAATTGGTGTTAGTTTATCAACAGCGTTAAAACGAATCGAACCATGATTTGAACACACACAAAAAATGCTTGTAAAGTAGCAAGTGTAACTTATCAAAAAAATTGTTTGATCAGATTAGATGTTACTTGTGGGGAATCAAGTACGACATGGACGATTTGATTGGTGAGTACCGTACAGATGATAGTATGCGGACAAATATTTTGCCAGTGTGAATAAGCAAGTATGAAAATCGCTATCAAAAAACGTATCAAGTTGAACGTGTTAGTGATAGTCGAGATAATTTTAATAAAGTTCTTTAAATAAATTTTGTATAAAAAACTTACATAACCGGATAAAATTGTTATCGAACTACAAGTATTAGATGAAAACAAGTGTTTCTGGCTTAAAGGACCCAACAATCTTCACATTAAGCACAAAATCACTTTTTAATTACCACTATTTAGAATAATAACTTTCAGGTTTTTGACTCGAATAATCAATCAAGTACGTCACCTAATGAGACATACATCTCCCAGGGGTAAATGCGTTTTTGAGATCTTTGAGCCAGAAACCTGAAATACATTATCCTAAGCAGGGTTATCAAAAAGTAATTTTGTAATCCTTGTTTTCATCTACTACTGCGATGTCTCGACGTCTACACTAAAGAATGCAATCCTTTGGCCACACAGCCGTATTCTTTAAGCAGGCACATGAAAATACGACGTGAAACGCAGTAAGACAGTCAAAATCCGACTGTTACATACCGCCTTTTCAACAAAACTAATTAGACCATTTTCTTATATACACGCAGTAGCTATTTTTATCCATCAGTCGTTACTATATGTTATTGCATGCATTCAGTCATATGTTGTATAACTTAGCTTTAAATTTATAGCATCTTCGTACAAGATTCTTATTACATTTGCTGTACACACAGATGTTTGTGGGGAAAAAAAATCAATTTCGTAAACATATTACTGTCAAATATGTTTCGCCATATGAATACAGGATCCACAATAGAGCACTCGTCGCCATCTAGTTTCATAGATCTCATCCGGGTCCTTTTGCAGACGCTTTCCATTGTTTTTTCCAAATACGCTCCTGACCATTGGCTTGAAGAAATCGTTTTCAAAGGCTGAGTTCACAACGAGCACGAATAAGTGTCTAGCAATATGTGCAGCGCCATCTATGCTCTTCAGTGAAATGCTATGACTTTGTTTGCTTTCACAAACTTCATCCCCATTTTTATTTAAACCTGCAGGTTTCTGCAATCAGTTATATAGCTTTTCTTTTTTATCAGGTTGGGGACTAAATTAACGTAGTCGGTAAACCTATCCCAACCCTCACAGTTGCTTGCCACTGCATTTTCGTTGTCCTCAAGATCCTTTGCTGTCACCTTCTTTGTCGCTAAAGCTAATGGATAGTCGCTGGGTAAATTTTGCAGCTCTGGTATGCTCTCGATGTCAACCTCAGGAAAGTACCCTGTCTCGCCGTCGACAGGGACGGTTTTACACGTCTCAACGGCGATCTCCAAATCTTCCTAATGTCAGACACTGCATTATTACCCGTTCATATAGGTTGTTGATATAAAGGATCGAGGTCCAGGCTGTAGGCTTGCTTGGGGTGCAGTCAGGGCACTTTCAGAGTTTCGTCTTTGATTACCTGCAGCTGAACATGAAAACGCCACCTTCTTGGTGAAGGTCGGTAGTAATAGCCCAAGTCGGGCACACAAAAGTCTTCCACACCAAATGGGTATCTATTGGTGGCAGTAGCCTTTCCTCGAATCTCGATTTTCGAAGAAAATTGTCTGCTTCCTGTCGTTGCCGGTACGTCAGTGATTTTGCTTTAGGTGTCGTTTTGCATTTCTCTGCTTTTTACAACCGTGTGCGCAGATCGAGCCTATTTTCCAATCAACTCGGTTGACAATTTTCCTTCTTTCGTCTTTTAGCTGAGCTTCTCGCAAGGCCTTTACTTTCCGCATAAGCTCATCGGCTGATGCAGGCATCCCAGCAGGTTGAGTCGTCTATGGTCAAATATTGTTTGTTCGATGACTATATTAACTCCTCACCAGTTCTTTTCAAACAGCGAAAATATTTAATTGCACAATCTGTCACGAAGTAAATCTTGCCATATATATTCGCGTTTTCCCAAACTCAAGATATTCTGTAAATGTATATTCCATCTGCCGAGGGTAAAACACATTTTGACACCACGCTTAAACCAGATCGAGATTGGTCGGGGTGGGTGTGGGTGGTAAACGAGGGTATAAGGTCTTGTGCTGGAAAACTCGTTATTTTAATCCTCGCAAATTATTCAGTAAACTGACAATGTTGAATCCCTAATATTCAGTTTATAAACTTTAAAAAAAATACATTTTAATAGGTAATAAAGAAAACTTACAGGTATCAGTGTCCTGATCATCTAAGAAGTTTCTGGTATACAACAGGTAGTGTTAAAGTCTTTATGTTAGATGGTGTGCATTTCATAGCAAATAAATAATACACACATTAACTTAGGTTACGTGAAAGATAAATTATATTTATGACTCATTCAATTGTTAATAGTAGCTTTTCTCGTTTATGACTGTTCAAAATAACCATAAATTATATCTCTATCATCACTTAACGCATGCCTTTACAAGCATGAAATATGCAAACATTTATAAAGCGAATTTAAATACCGTTTTAACCGAGAAACGAGGTTTTGGGATATATTAACGGAATAGATTAAGACAATATCAAAATGATATCTGAAAAGAGAGGAAAACGCAAAATTGAAGTTGAGAAGTAAACATACAAAATTTGAAGTTGTTATAACATTGCTCCTTACCCACTGTTAAACAAAAACAATACATTGTGCTGATTTTCTACATTTAGAGTTCAAGTTGTATGCTGACCATGCAAACGAAACTAACATCCACTCGTCGTTTACTGCCACGTCAAGGTCAAAATTAGTTCTAAAATCGAATGTATATTCATGGGAAGGAAGTCGTATGATTACATCAGCGTTATGTCGACATGACTCAAATTTGATGCATGCAAATCATTTATTTTAAACATGTCTCGAAATCGTATTTACAACTGATTTGGTTTATGGTTTAAACTGGAAATGCATACTGTTTCAAAAGAGATTTAAGAATTAGATTACCTACCTACCTATCTACCTACCTACCTCCATACATAAACACATACCTACCTACCTACCTACCTACCTGCCTGCCTGCCTGCATGCATACATACATACATACATACATACATACATACATACATACACAGATACATGCAGACATACATACATACATACATACATACATACATACATACATACATACACACACAGATACATGCAGACATACATACATACATACATACATACATACATACATACATACATACATACATACATACATACATACATACATACACAGATACATACATACATACATACATACATACATACATACATACATACATACATACATACAAGTGTCATATATTTTTGAAGTTTTATTATGAACACAAACAGAGAATTTAATATCAACGGTTTGGTGCTTAATGTTTTATAAGAAACTTCAAAAAATAAGAAAATAAACTTTAACAAAATAATTTAGAGTTTGAACGCATAAAATAAATGCAGTATTGCATATAACGATAAGTGAGATACACAGAAACGGAGATAAACATTATGTACAAGTCACCGGATGATCACAGCGATATTTACATAACTCGACAACAGTTTATTGTTATCGCTCATGTAGAAACACAAACAGGAGATTGCTTGCCTACTGTAAATTATTGTCTGTCATGGAAGAAAGACAAACGTTTATCTATTTTAGAGTCTTCGATATAACATTGAAGTATGACAATAATTGGAATGCTGATAAAAATCACAGACAGATAAGTTATTATGAGGCCTGAGGAAGCCTCATAAAATGCATGCGTCTTCGTGATAATGAAACAGATGTCAATTCGTGCTTCATGTTTTTTTTTTTTGGTGGATATGGAAATGGAAGTTGCTGCATCAGCGTTATTATGGTTTTATATTTAATTCGCACTTTTGCACATACCATACATTTGGACAGATCACACAATATGAATGTATTTCTTTACTTCGATGTATATTCAAAATTCAATAACTTTGGTAAGGTATATTGGGAAGAAGATAACACCGATCGCACCAACAGATCTACATTCATGCCTACAAAGAGCATACTTGTTTCAAATTTTTTACTTTTCTTTTCATTTTTTCATCAGACTCGAACTGTCGAAAAATGTTGAAATGAAGCATGTGTTCGATCTATGAAGGCCAAAAATGGCGTTGAAAGATGGTCGAACTTGGACGTACGTGGGGCTTTCCTCGTCTAAAAGAAATCTTGTCAAGGCATCATATGGTCACGTGACAAATCAAAATGGTACGGTAAGATGAAAATGGCGAGAGTGGATGTTTACGCTTTCCAATTAATGTATGCAATAGTAAATATAATCTACTGCCATCGCCCATGTGATAAAAGAGTTTTAATACATAGTAATATATCCACGTTTAAGTAAAGCAGCTTTACACGCAGTTTTTGAGCGGTGGATAAATCAAGTAATTTCTTACGTAACGGGACCGTGGGGTGATCTCAAACTGTTATGGATTCAACGTTTGCGTCATCAGATCTCTCTCTCTCTGTCTCTCTCTCTCTCTCTCTCTCTCTGTCTCTCTCTCTCGTTAAAATAACAAAAGGACTAGCCCTCTACCAGTTGTTTATCGATATCGATATGATATGGTGAACATATACTAGTCCAAAGTTCAACCATAGTGAAAGTTTAGTGACAATAAACCAAGCAATATAAGAGGTTTCCGCATGAACATGGAATACAGGTGGACTCATGCACGTAGATAAGCAAAATAAATCCCATACACTGTCAACTTAGTGACATGGAAGGATAAAAGGAAATATTATTAACCGATAGCAACTCTCGACTACTTTTCAAGGTGTGAAGTGAATTTTATTGCGGGACAATGAAACAGTTTAAAAGAATAAAGTATAACTTGCTAAGGCAAACACTGAAATAAAATTAGAAATTAAAATAAATTTCAGTAAATT